>LPNX010923144.1:388456-468577 GCA_001517045.1 Pseudotsuga menziesii
GATACCAAAGAGAGCATCTTTACAACTATTAGTGTAGTTTACAATAATGAACTAGATATGACAAAGAGAAATAGAAAAAAATAATAACCTTGCAGGTCTACAGTCTCTGCCAAGGTGATTTATAATCTCAACTTCGGATTTTAAAGTGATACAATGACAGTATTGCAGCTTCAATTCGCAGCAATTTCAGGGAGAAGAAATCAGTAGATACAAAATATATTATACCAAATATATCAATTACTATGCAATATCAGTCTCAGTATTCAGAATTTACACAGGCTCTCTTGATTTCGTAGGCAGCTCGACAGGTTCAGCAGCATGTATACACTAGCAGTATGTATATACCAGCAATCATAAAAAATTCCAGGCTCCAAGCAGTATAGATACTCAACGCATATATACCATTCAGCATATATATATCAGTTAGCATACATATATTCTTCAATCTATTAGTCAGTCTTATATACAGCATACAAAAATTATATATCAGTTACTCTCCACTCAGCTTTCTCCAACGCAGCATGTATGCAATCTTCAGCATAAAAGATAGGTATACCACTACCACTGATAGGTATTGGAGTAGTCTTCAACGCAATATATATATCAGTCTTGAACACAATATATATATCAGCCTTCAATGCATATATCAGTATGATATATCAGTCAGCATAAACGCAGCATACAAGAGTTTTTATATCACTTCTTATAGCCTTCAGGCAGTGCGATTATACACACATATATAGAGTAGAGTAGAAATCCTTCAATCTATGCTGGAAACGCCTGCTACTTACAGGCCAAGCCAATTTCAACAGAACCACCAAACTCGTAGAACCCGGTCAATCAAAAGAAATTGCACACCATAAGCCTTCAAATAACCCACTACAAATATCGACTTGAAATCTCTAATCTGCCTGTCAGTAACCAGGCAAGCACAAACCCAGAGCTCCAACGATCTTGAGACAAAATGGGAATTAGGTCAAAAAATTAGGGTTTATGCATTTACCACTGAGTCTTCAACGCAGCCTTCAACAGGCTCTACGCACTGCTTTACGCTTCAGCAAGGCTACACGCAGCATCAGTCTTCTCATAAAATCGCAGTCATATATCATGGCGAGTCTCTTCACGCAGCAATATTAATGGCAGCAATTTACATCATACATTATTTACACAACGCAGACATTAATCGCAGCATATACATCATACATTATTTACACAACTGCCCACACCTCTTCAACGCATCAGTCAGCGCGTGAACGTGATCTGAATTGATTTGGATATCTTTCCTTCTAGATCGTATTCAACAAGTACTTCCCATCTTCAATTCTCCAGGCGTTTTTCCTTCAATTCATCTTTCTTTCTCCGGCATAAGAATCCTGATCGCGTCTTCCAGAATGAAAGGAATTTTGCTATCTAGCAGAGCTTTTCTTGAAGAATATGTGGCTGGTCGCTGAAGTCTAATGGACCGCTTGCAGGAATGGGTCGCAGTTCTACGGCTCTCACAGCTCTCAACTACGGCTCTTACAATATATAACATATACCAACATTTCACATTTCAGCTAAGAAATAACGCATATACACAGCAAATACCCAGCAAATACATGGCAAATACTCAACACATATAGATTCAATATATTTTCAGCTCCAATATAGATTCAAAAACTTCAACGCATTCAAACGCAGAATCAATAGGCCGCAGTCTTCACGGTCTCAATGCATTTGATGAAGCGTATTCAAAAATGGGGTTTCACAATAAACTTCCGGATAAATTTAGGGTTAGCAGTGGTGAGATATCAGTTCAGCAACAGCATGCAACGGTCTTCAAGTCTTCCAGAACGCAACAATGGAATGAATTGCAAATTATCCCTCTTAGTAGCAACTGAACACATAGGATAAAAGGCACACAACGTCCAGGAAACTAAGGTATCACAATGTCCAGGAAAAATCGAAGGTATCACAACGTCCAGGAAACTAACAGGTCGCAGCCCACCAGGATGAAAATGGAGTAGAAGAATAACTCAGTATTAGGGTTAGGTATTGCATGCACTCAGAGAATAAACTCAGGCAGATGGAGTAACGCATACATTGCATGCGACTCCACTGGCAGACTGATGGAGCAGTCTGGCAATGGACTGGCAAACAGAATGCCAGGAATGGGCAGAAATGCAGCAGGAGTTATGGCAGACAGCCCTACTCTGATACCACTTGTTGGTAATAACTCCCGATTCCAAATTAATTATTCAAATGCAAATGCCTATATTTATACATTTCATGAGGCGGTTGATTACCAGCCTTTTCGCCTTCCTATCTATTCATATTCCTATTATTTATTTACAATAATCCTGACGGATTATTCTAACAATGTCAACATATGTAAATTTATCCTACCGGTTCAAGAGAGACCGAGACAAGATATTGATGCAGATAGAATTTCTGTGGAGGTTGAGGGGTGGATGAGTTATGAAACCATTCCAATATTGACCTATGGACATCACAATTATGAGAAGATGAAACAATATCTTTAAGTGTTTTCCCATTAAAAATATCACATGCAACAAAATGGAATTTTCCATGACCGTGTTTTCTATTCTTTGAAGTGGATAATTCAACCACTGTGCAGGGCCTACCCTTGACAATGATGTATCCATTTTTATTAATGGTCTATTCCTGATGTTGATAGGTTTTGGAAGATACCAACAAAAGGAGTCATGTCCGAAGTCATGTCCTTTTACTACCATGAAGACTACATTCTCAAATGCAATTCATTATTGCTAAGGTTTAACACACTAAGGATGGTTGTTATTTATTATATTATGGTGTAAGTATAAGAGCTAGAGTCATCACCCTTAGAGAATGTTTGGAAAAACTAATCATATGGTTAGATGAACAGATCAACATCCAGTTTTAGTAACATATCAACATCCGGTTTTAGTAACATATTTTATACTCAGTCAAATTGTGCCATCTCCACAGTGTATTTTTTTACTTCACCAAAACAATGAACCAATGATATTAGATGATGTAAGAAATATAATTGAGCACAACAAAACTGGTTTCACCTTCAGATTCAACATCCTCTTACCTAGGCGTGCATTATATTGAACTGAGAAAAACAACCTGAAACCCCATATTGGAAGACCTGTAACTTTGTCTTCAAGCACTCTTTAGGAAAAATGAGACTGTGGTCATATAAACAATTCCAAAATCTATAGCCGGATACTCACAGATTATTTTTATCATTAACCTATGAGATATGGCAAGCATTTTCTTAGGGAAACTTAGACTAATTTTCCAATACTTTAGTCAATTTCCTGAAACCCCATTTTGGAAGACCTATAACTTCACCCTTACAGATTGTTTGAAAATACTAATCATATAGTTAGATGAACATATCAACATTCTTGATTTTGATATTCTCAACATTCTAGATTCCTATGGCAATCCAAGCCCTCGACAAACATATGTGGCCATTTGCCACCAAATACTGAACTTGGCGTACATTTAACACTAATTATTGGGTTGTTCGTGCATTTAACATACACTATGTGGGAATTCTAATGATCATCACATACACTGTGCGGGCATTTATTGGGTTGTGGGTGCATTTAACACCACGGACTTTATATAAATTGCATGTGACATGTTAGTACAACATGAACAAAATTCCAATATTTCAGAGTTTTGATGATAACGTAGTATGATTTAAAGTGATAACATTTCACCCTTGAAGCCTATATGTTGGTGATCATCATTGAAGTGGCTTAAGTAAATTCCCACCTGGAAAATAAAACTTTCTGCAGGCTCACCCAAAATTCCCGCACATGGATTTTGTTGAGCATGGTTGTCATTGATGACATGCCATTAATGGAAAAAAGTAATTAAGGTTGATGACATGGAAATAAGGGCATGGAAATTTGGGCATTGGAGCCATGATATGTGCCTTGGAGCACCAGGTGACACATATGTGTGGGGAACCCTTGAAGTGGGAATGGCGTTATTGAGCAAACCCTAGAGCAGGTGTAAGATCAGATCTTCAATCTTCTCTTGTGAACACACACTCCAAAATGAAATTCATGATTTGAATTTATAATCTTAACAAGCCTTCTAGAAGGGTCAATCCACTAACCCCTATCTTTTAGGGTTGTTACCAAACAACATAAAATAATGTTAGGTTGAGTTATGATAGGGTACTAAAGGTCATATGGTCCATAACAATAAAACAATAAAATAAAAATCATCATACCAAAGGTACACACAATAAGGACGTTGGGAACAAGTAAAAGATAAAGGGCCATAAGTTAACCAAAGGGAACACAAAAAGAAATTAAGACAACCCACATACCCACAAGACCAAGGTGTACCATAAAGGTCGAAAAGCAACCCCTTTTATCCATAGGACCAATAAGACCAAGGAATTTAACCTTTTCTCTCTCAAGTTATATTGTCACATGTGTTCCATATATATTTTTAGGATCACAATATAAGGAAGAAGATCGAAACAGTCTATGCCTACTACATACTTTATTTTGTTTAAAAGAACTTCTACTTTCATGGGTGTGGAAATGTACATGGTTTGTGAGATTCAGAGTAACATGAACACAATATAGAATGAAATATATAACATGAGCATAATATAGCATGAAATACATAACATGAACATAATTTGGAATGAAATTGGAAACAACATACCTCCCTTCATCACAACCCAACCATTGTTAAGTTTGTGTAGTACCTATAGTGCCAAATCATTCCACCTCCATAAATATATAGAAAATCAATACAAGACATATTTGTACCATTATTTAGTAGTCTAAGATGCATTTTCATGAGAATTCCAACATACCTTTACAATGCTTCCCATCACCTTCTGAGCCTTGTTTTTGGACTAGCCCCTCATCATCATGGATTTAAACATGGATTTACTTAATGAGAACAAACTAAAAACTTAATAGAACACACTAAAACTCATGAATAAGCTCCTCTTCATTTAGCGAATAATTTATTGGAGATGTCTAATATTGGAGCAAAACTCTCTCAATCGGGAGCAGCAACGAAGTTAAAATTGACTTTGATGTTGATATGTTTGATCGGGAGGTTTTCTCCAAGATTAAACGACTCCAATAAATTATTTTGTACTGAACAGGGCCATCCATGTGAAGGAAGAATATTTTATGGACCCCCCCCCCCCACCCTCGCATCACTCTCAATTCCCCATACCCAATGCATGTACTAGAAAAAAATATTAATTTTTTATGCAAAAATGTGGATTTAATTTATTATAAAAAATAAGTATAGATAGTGTTTATTACGTCACTTCTTTCTAGATTTTTTTAGTTTTATAAAATCAGCAAGCAACTCATCTGCTACAACTTGTCGTTCAATTCTCGACGCATCTACAACTTGTCGTACTATCTTCCTAATAGAGTACTCGCGACGTGGATGCTGCTACAAGGGATCGATATTTGCTGCAACAATGTAAAAATTTTAAATTGATACCATATGAATTTATAAGTACAAGTTTTTCATTAAAAGCAAATCTTACATAGGTGTTTTTTATATGTTGTGGCCACATCATGTACTTCATTTCCCTGTATAGGCTCATCTTGTATAGTATGAGCCTCTACATTCTCTACAGTTGAAAAAAAAAGTACAATTGATATTCACCATTTGCAATGAAAAATTTTAAATTGTAGCATATGATTTCATTCATTACCTGGATTCAAACCATGACCTTCGATAGGTTGTCCTCCATCCTTGGAATTAGGTGGATCATTGATTTCCTTCTGAAAAATGAGTCAATTTTTTCTTGCAAATAATTATAATGAATATACTGCACAAGTAATCATTCTTAAATAAACTTCATTGATTTTAAATACATGTGCACAAGATGGATCACCGGAAGACTGTGTTTTCCCAGACAATTTTTTTCGGTGTTCAACAACAACTCCAAAGCCGTACTAGAATCCAAGCTTCAAGTATTCCTCTATGGGCACTTCATTGAATAGATTGACCTGCATATTTTCATAATGACATGAAATTACCTTTTAAATTTCAATAAAACAAAAAATAAGTTGCAATTTTTTTTTCTGGACGTAATATTGGTTTTTGATACTTACAATTTGTGTTGCCAAATTGGAATAACTGCCAGGCCCAAGCTTGTGCTATCCAATTTTTTCTTGTGTGGCCTTGGTGCCATTTGATGTGTCTAAAATTCTATGAAAAGGTTGAAATACATTACATGTTTCAAATTTGATCTAAAAAATAATAATAATAAGGTTTATATCTACATTGTTGAAAGTATTGCATACTGTTGCAGCTGCAACATTTTCCCAAAATTCCAAAAAATTTCGGGACCCTCCTTTGCTTATATTAGCTTTATTTTCTTCTTTAACTTGATTCACTGATTATTCAGAAAGATTTGTTCCTGAAATAATCCACGTTTGTTTTGGCTTTGAATGCATTTCAAGAGTTTGAGTCGGGAGAGTATTCGCTAGCAAACTCGTCGTTGCAGAGGAATAATGAGTTTCAGCCTCGTTATTTTTCTCCGACGCGTTTGTCGGCTGACCTTTGGTTTCGAGTCAGAGCGTATTGTTGCTTTGGTGTCCGCAGTTGCAGACGGCAGATGGCAAAGTCTCCCGATTTTCGCTTTGTTTTTTGTAAAACCTCGCGTCGTTGTTTTCACCGCTCTGTAAGTCTTGGGCTTCCACCGTTGCGGCTGCTGAAAGCATTAGCCTTTCGATATTTTATTTGATTTTCCTTCAATCTTTGCCTATTGCAGATTGATTTATCCTTTGCGGCTCCGCCGTTGCAGCTCCCAATTCCACTATGGTTCCGATGATTAGTCCTGGGAAGCTCCGATCCGGTTCTTCCTCGCGGACATCCTAGTGGTTTTCCTGCCCGTCGTTGCAGAGAGAATTATCCTTGCGTCCTCTAATCCATAGTTTTTCACTGTCCGATATTTTTCCCCTCCGTCTATATATATATATGGGACCGAGCGTTTGGATTATCCTATTGTTATTTCGACTGTCGCTCTCGTGTGCTGTCATTTTCTCGAGCTTGGTCGAACCATGCTGTCGGTGTACGCTCATTCCAGGTGGCTTCAACTGTGGAAGCTTGACCGCCCTTCTTCACCACCGTCCATGCAGCATTTCTAGGTAGGCTCCTCATTGCATTATCCAGTTCCGTTCGAGTTTTTGGTTGATTTTTTTTCTACGGTTGGGTTTTCCCACAGCCGTTTTACCTTTGGCCTCATTATTTCCTTTTATATATAGTTGGGGATTTGTATCATAACTGTCCATGGAGGGGCGTTTTCACCCACAAGGGAGTTGTTTTATCGTGGCCTTTTGTTAATGCAACCCTGCGCTTAGAGAATAGGGGGTTTGGTGCAGACGGTCGTTACGCTGTCTACACCAATCCGCCCTGTGTGATGATGTTTCAATGGGGGAAGGTTTTTTGTGGATTTCCTTTGATGCTTGGACTGATTGCCTCCCTTTCATGCTACCTGTATCCTTCAGACCAGTCGCATTTCACCGCGCTGTCCCGCGCACCCGGTTCACGGCCGTTTTCGAATCCATGCCGACGAAGGGGGATATATCACTACATAGAGTTTAGTGATCATAGATCGCATAGGAAGTTTCTTTTCTGAAAACGCACCGCTAAAAAAAAAAACTTGAATATATTTTCACTGTCGTTCCCCACAGCGTGATGATCATGGCGCCCGCAGAGAGCCGAAGTTTCCTTCATGTTAATGTAAATTTGTTTCCCACTTGAGATTGGTTAATAAAACTGTTTGGTATTAGACAGCAGTGTTAGCTTGCACATATTTTCTTCATTTAAGTAATTTCTGTCATGCTAAACATAGATGAAGTAAAACACTACACTCTGTTGTCTCAATGTTTGCAACTTAGCTGGAAATGGCTTAATTTTTATAATTTCATATATGACAGGAAGTTTCCGAACTCGAAATGTCGAAGAGGCAAAAGAAGAAGGATCCTATGGTCGAGGAGGAGCCCGAAGTAGAAGTTGTCACCAAAATCGAGTACATCTATGAAGATACCAAGTGTATATCTGGTGTAGAACCTAAATACCAGTGGGGAGAGATATACAGGTTGATCACACACTGAGAGGTGCCTGATATGGGCTTGGAAGAAGAAGGCATTTATGCCAACATAGAGAGATCTTCACTGATGAAGATTGCCACCAGACCAGAGCTCTTCCCATGCTCTGAAGTGATTGGTTGGATCCTGCCCCAGGCAGATGTAACCACGATGATCTTGGAGAATGTTGAAAAACAAGGCTATGCTGCCTATAGCCCCAGATATGTAGCTCTGGCCTACCACCTGCCAGAAGCACAAGTATTCTTGTCTGACGATTGGTTAAATAACATCATAATGGACCTTGTTGAGACTCTCAAAAGGATGCTGTTATCAGGAAAACATTTCAGAACTAGGCATACGGGAGAGTATGACACAGCAAGCTTAAGGGCCCCATACAGGTTCATAGCTTTAATGCTTAATAGGATTTTTGGGAGAGCTCACGGCAGGTTCTTCAAATTGGAATGGATGCCAATTATTTTTTATGTTTCCACCCAGGGGACCATTTTCAACTGGGCCAACATAGTATCAAACAGTCTTTCAGCCTGCATGGCCTTAGCTTTGGGAGGAGTGTCCCAAAAGAGGTCAGAATTTTATATGAGTTCCATACTCATCGATTGTATATTGTGCAATCAACCTTTCCCTAGACTAAGGTGCATATGGGATAGGGAGAGGATGCCTGTTTATGCTGCATACAAGCCACTATGGGCACATAAATACCATAGTCATTACCGTGAGGTCTGGGAACAGTTCATCATGCCATTGTATACGCTCATTTTCCTGAAGGAGTGTGATTGCATGTCAGAGGAGGCGTTGCAAGTAATTGAAAATTATGCAGATTACTATCTGTCTGAGGATGGCCTCTACTTCAGAATGTTTGGAGGTTCAATAGCACCCTCCCTACTACCCAAATATGCCACTGACTACATCATTCACAAGGAGGCCGTTAGGCAAGTCTTCCTAGATGGCATAGGAAGATTTTTGTTCGAACATAAGAAGACTGCTTATCCCCCTTTTCCTTTCAAGTTAGGAAGTTACAGGTTTACCAGGGTGAAGAAAACAGATGAGTTTGTAGAAGAGTTGGAAAGGTTTCATTTTGGTGAGATGCCCTTCCATAGAAATGATTCTCACTGCAAAGTGGCTGAACACTACAAAGAAAACAATGTCCATTTCGAATACACCCACCATTAGGATAGGGAAGAATCTGTCTTTCGCAGCGCTTTGAACATGACATCCTTGAGGAGAAGGTTCAAGAAGAAGATAACCACAAAAGGTGGGAAGGGGCAGGATGAACAAGCCAAAGCTGATGAAGAAGCAAGGAAACGAAATGAGGAATCCCAAAGGCTGGCACAAGAAGCTGCGGGGTGGTTGCAGGGAGAACAAGAAGAGAAAAGAAGAGCTTCCCAAGAAGTAGCCAAAAAGGCAGAAGAAGATGCTAGTAATGAAGAAGAAGAAAAGAAAAGAAAGCTTGATGAGGAGCTTCAGAAACAAGAAGCAGAGAGGCTAAAGCTGACCCAGATAGAGACAGAACAATCAGCCTCTGACACAGCCGATGGTTAGACCCAAGACATAGAAAACCCCTAGGTTCAGGACCCATAAGTACCGACTGCTAGCACACCTGGACAGTCTATGGTCCCTACACTAAAGCTAGTCCCCTTTGAACAAAAGAAAGGGGAAGAAATACCTGATTTAAACACTGTTTTCTATGACAAGGAGACAAAGAGGATAGTGAAGAGAACGGAAAGGAAGGTTGACACAGGAGGTCTATCTTGGAAAATGATAATGGATACACCCGTTGTATTTGGAACAGATCGAGATCCAAGATTCACCATTAGAGCCAGAGCTGCACTGATTCACGCTTCGGAAGATAATGTGGACAAGATTATGACAGACTTGGAGCAATCCAAGAAGTCCTCTGCTCAACTGAAAGACACATTGAGAAAGGAGAGAGAGGAAAGAAATAAGCTGAAGAGGAAATATGAGGACATGAAAAAAGAAATAAGGTCTTCAAAGGATGAACTGCAACTCCTCCAAGCAGAGAAACAAGCTAGGGAAACTACACAAGAGTGTCTGGAAAGAGTGCAGCAAGAGTATCAAGAGCTAAGGATGGAGAAGGAGCAGCTACTGGAAAAAATAGAAGACTTAGAGCTACAAAATACCACTTTGGAGGCAAGTGAGAAGCGAGCTCAAGAACAAGAAGTGAAGCTTCAAGAGCAGATCTCTTCTCTAACAATCGCTTTAGAGGCAGCAAAAGAATAGCAGGTCAATCTACAACCCTTAAAGGAGCATGTGCTGGCACAAAAGGCCAAGATGCTGCAGCTGTAAACTGCCATAGAAGAAGAGAGATGTAAATTTGTGCAAATAGACGGTCGATTAGAGGAAATTTTGGAGACTTCCTCTTATTTCGTTGATAGATATCAGGACGTCTTGGAAGTCCTGACCGCAAGAATGGCAAGGCTGGAAAATAATAAAGAAACTCCTGCAGAGCTGCCCGCGAAAGATCGACAGGCCCTGAAGCAGGATTATGATTTAGTAAAGTTTGCTATAAACACAGCAGAAGATTTCAAAAAGGTTGTGAGAAAGACTAAAGGAGCATGCACAAAATTTTTCAGAAGGCTCCTGATTACATATAACCGGTGCCAGGTAGAGGTCGAGCAGAGGCTTGATGTTTTTCCAGACCAAAATTCATTTGTGGAAATTTTGCAGAAGAGGTATCAGGAGGAGGAAGCAAAAATACAGCACATTAAATCCCTTGATGACCAGATCTTAAGGGATGAAGTAGATCATTCTGCCATCAGTGTGCAACTATTGGAGGATCAGCTTCGTTTAAGTGCGGCCAGAATTGAGGCCATCAAGAACCAGGCTACAAAGTTCGAAATAAACATTCAGTTTTTGGAACCTTGCACGTTTGAAGGCATTGCCTCTGAGGCTTTGGCGTGGAAGAAAGTCCTAAATACCCAAACCAAGCCCTCCTCTTGAATAATCATTCACTTTTGTATGTAACGATTTTGTAAACATTAGAGGAAAGTAAAATCTTGGGAGGCGAAAATTTGGGAAGCCCAAGGGTCATTTGTGGGCAGCCCACCAGTCTCATCCTTTTGTATAAATATAGAAGATTTAGAGTACAGAGAGGGATTTTTCCCAGTTAGACATGTAAAGAGATATTGTAAGAAGAACTACCTTTTTTTTGCAATAAAGAATTATTGTTTGCCTGTCGGAGAAAGTTTGGTGGGACGTTCAAATGCTATGCTATGGATTGGTGAAAGATGAACTATTTTGTTTTCAGTTTTTGTCCATTAACTGTGAGATCGTTCTAACTCTTAGAGCCTATGTTCTTGTTTGAATGATTTCTGGTTTATTCTGTGAAATTACCACCATGAGTAATGCATGTTGTTCATAAACAATTGGCTATCTGATTGTCTAAATATCTTTAATCGTTCATGTGTTGTGGGAAGGAATATCAGCTATCTGTAATTTCTCTTTATAATGCATGCACAATACACATTACTCATAAATAAGTTACAATTTGGCTCCCCGGGGATAGATAGGTAGATAGATAGATAGTTAGCGTTACTTTATTGCCGCATATGTGATTTAGATGCTTGTGAGTTCTAAGACAAGAGGTAAGAACCTGTGCATCACATTGTGACTACTCTTTGCGTCTTTATCACCCTGTGTTGTTAATTAGGCACGTGCATATCATACATTAAGTCAAAAATACAAAAACATACACGGTGGACCAGGCCGCAACCGGTAAAACCTTTGTTTTGTTACTTGACCTACGGTAGCCAGACCACAAACCGGATGGATTCCCTACACCAAACAGTCATGGGCTAGTTGGGAATGTTGACTGGGGAGAATCCCTTGCTGTTGTTGCCTGTGAATTTCCAGGCCTCAACACATACCTTCCTGTGCTTGAGGTGGCTTTCCTTCTTTTCTCAAATCCCTCTCATTTCCATCTTCTACTAGGGATTTCCACTTGCTTTTTGGAATCATTGGAGGGAACTCAAACCTAGGGTTCCTTTCTAGACGAACCCTAAATCAGTTCCTCACAATCTTCATATGTTTTCTAGCCTTCTATAGTACCTTCATTCTATTGAATGTCTCGCCACCAAATAGGCCAACCAAGGGATTAGTGAGCTCATCTTTTAATTTTTTTGTTTGTTTATCCCACCTTGTGCGGATGGTGGGCTAAAATATATCCAATGAGAGATCATTTAAATGTTTATAAAAAACATCATTTCCTGCAAGACGATCATGTCATCATTAGTTGTAAAACAATTTTTTTTATAGTATTACAATCAAATCACAAACAATAAGTTAAACAATCTATAAATACCTAGGATCTTCTCTATCTTTATGGGAACAAGATTGCCATCCACCAAAAATGTTGTCTCCAGTGTACCCGTGCTACTGACACAGGAAGATCTAGGAAATGCTTGAGCATTCTCATTGCTAATATATGCATCAACCCTTGTTCTATACCATTTGGCGTGCACCGGCCAGTAGTAGTTGCACTCACATCTAGAATCAAGGGTGTCATGGATTGTGTTGTTGAATGTTAAGTCGACAATAGTGGCACATGTGATGTAGGTGGAGCTGTATGCTCATGATTACATCTCAAATAGATATGCAATCCAAAATGTTTATTTATCCATGGATTGGGTGGATGGATACATCGCTAAGAGGGAGATTCATTGAGGTAAAAATTATATTTTTTTATGATAATTCTTTTGGTTCTATTGATATTGTCTTCCCATGTGAGCAACAACAAATATATATTTTGCATCCATTAGATACCTCTCATGCACATGCACATGAATATTGGAGGTGCAACCACATGGAATATTTCAAATCAACATGCAAGAGAAATTCATCTTGCACTCATGGCATATTGAGAAGAGTGGTGCATGCAAGAATAAAATTGGACCAAGGTGAGATCCAAACATTGTTGGATCTAATGACAATGATATTCGATGAAAATATGCATAATAATGGGATCAAAGCATTACATGGAGTGACATAGTGTTCTAAATGGTATGTGTGTTTGGGAAAATGCAACATATCCAGTGGGATCCAGGAGGGAGAGATAGCATTCATTTCCAGAAGTTCATCCATGAGGAGAAATGGTTTGATTTCCTACATGGAAAATCATATGGTGGATGGACTCAAGACTCTCCTGCTTGGTGGGTTCCAAGTGTTCATGAGTCTTTTGATGGAGACACTAAGTAGTGTAGAGGAGGGAGTAGGAGACACTTCCTCAATCTAATATTTATTTGCAGGGACCCTGGGATCATCTTTGGTATCAACTATTTTAGTTGGAATATTCGTGTATAAATATGTGGGATAAAGACACATTTCAAAAGTAAAGAGATGCCTAAGGTTAATTCTTCTCCCAAAATTTATCTTTACTTTGGCCATCATCATCAGATTCTCTTGAAATAAATTGTTTTCAAGAAACATATCCTTGTTTCCATTGTGACCATTCTCAATTTTTATGCATGAGAATTGGCTTGGTTAGCACACTTGTGATTTCACCATATTATATGAGAAGAGCATATGTCAAGGACTTTGGTAAGATTGTATTGATGCTCTTTGATTACATTACGGTTCATGGTAGGATGTTGAAAGAAGTGCACCCTTGGTTTGAAAGATATGTCATGAGTTTGGGTAGAGCATTAATCATTGCATATCAATTTGTTAAACATGAAATTGAAAGGATAAGGATATTGAATTTTTGTCCCATGATTGAGTATGGTAAGGGTGATGCAACATGTAGAGATCCATTTCAATTCATAACATATATGGCTACCCATGGAATCCGAAGAAGTTTTCCATGGGATGAGGACTCTAGGATATTTTTCAAAGGAATGAAGAAGGTAATGGGAACTTGTTCAATTTTTTCCATACCTAGTTTTGATCCAAAGCAGAAAAGAAGGAAAAAACAGGATAAGGAAGAAAAATAGGAAAAAGCAGAATAAGGAAGAAAAATAGGAAAAAGTAGGATAAGGCAGAAAAGAAGGAAAAAATAGTCAAAAGCAAAAAGTAGGATAGAAAAGAAAAAGCAGGAAAGCAAAGAAAAAATAAAATATCCTAAAGCAAAATATTTCTAATCTAACTCATGAGGGAGAAATTGGTCAAGACATCTTGGAAAAGAAGCAAAATTTTCTATAAAATAAGGCTAGCGCATCACTTTCACATCTTTTGACAGTTTGTGACTTGATTTGAGAGCATTGTGATACTCTAGACTTGGGAGATGTGCCCCATGCTTCTGTTGTGATGATGAATACATATAGTCTCCATCATTGAGCTTATTTCAGGTCCTATGATCAGATCTAGTGAATTCCCAGCCATTTACAGTGATTGAAGAAGTCCTCCAGTCCATTTCTTCATGATTCCTAGTCTTTTCTCAAGGAGAATTATTCTAATATTTTGTCTCATATATTTGTGATGTAATTTATCCTCTGAAGGCTTCCATTGATGGCATATCAGACCTTTTATATTTTATTTTCCTACAACAATGAATAAAATATTGAATCGTGTCCTCTTGTGCACACCTAGTCTAGATTGCTATGAAATTTGAGATACCTTCAGTGTTAAAGTCAGTAAAACATAAAGAAAACTCCAAATTAGATTCTTTCACTTTCTTCTACTCATTAACAAGTTATTTAACACATTTGATCCCTGAGTTTAATAATTTGAACCCTACTGGCACTGTTTGGGTGATCCTAAATTTGGACTAGTTAAGCAGTCCTAGAAACCATTTTCACTAGTTTAATTCTTAAATATTCTCAAAACCATATAAAAATTGTTGGAGAAAACCTAAAGAGTTAATTGACTGATATTTCATGTCTCTAAGCATCTCACAATCTAAAATCCACTTCCATTGGTTGCCAGGATGTCTGAAGAAAAGGATTTAGTTTGCATATGTTGGGGTGCCCAAGAGCCTTGGGAATAAACTTCAACCCCACTAATTTTGAAACCACAAATTTCCTAGTACATTTTGCATAGGATCTTGAGCTGGACATAACTCCTTCTCTTGTTTTGAATTCATAATAACCCTAATCTGTGGTCAAAATCCTAGTTTGAGTCACCTAGTCCATTGTTTGCTAAGTTGTCTAATTTAGTGTGCCAAATATCCACATTGGTCCATTACACTTTGACCCTATCATAGCCTGCAATAAATGTTTTTCATCTTCTTCATTTGAACTTGCTCCATATCCATGGCCAAGCAACTTTACAACCAAATCTCTACCATGCCTATTTTCTAGCAAATGTTGTGGGGGTGGGCATGTTCCCTATGCTTGATACACCAAACACAATTGATCCTTCTTCCCAAGATTCTTTGTGCTTCCACGTTGCACCATGGAGGAGGGATGCCTCTCCAGTACCAAAGTATGTGATGGAGATGCATAGCGAGTCAACTTTAACCCAGTCTGCCTCTTCTATGTAGCTAAGGTCTGCAACCCAATTGATTTCACCATCTCTATAAGCTTCATGATTAAGAGCATCCAAGATAGCTTTGATGACACCTATCACAACCTCCCACAAGCCACCCTTTAATTCTATGGTGAGCATCTCTTAGAAGGTGTTTGGCACTGCCCGAATTGACACTTAGTAGTATGTCCGCTTAAGGAAAGCTGCTAGACTATGCCTAACAGGACCCAAATCACTTAGTTTTATTATGTGTGTGTATACTTAGATATACCTATGCATGCATCAATCAAACTTCACAAGTAACCAAGTAAACAATAGTCACAACACAATGCACACAAGATGTATAATGTGACACTCAGCTGAGTGGCCAATAGATTTCTATTCAATAGTTTATAATGTACAAATAGTGTATGGTCATTACCTATGTCATTGTGCAAAATACACAGAAAACCAAGGCAAATGTCTGAAACCCCTAATAATTCTTCCACCTACCTCTCCCTTGACTTCTACCTTCACACATTGCCACAAAACCTGCGCCTAGGCCTAATTATGCCTTTGCACACCTCCAAGAACATTGTCACCCGATTCTTCCCATCGAATAATCAAGTGTGCCCAAGACTAGTACAACTTCCAAATACTTACAAGTCCACTTGTTCTTGTGCATCTTGCATTGTGGGGCTTGATGATTCTTCCTCCTTTCCCAAGCATCCACTCCTTATATATATGGCATGTCTCTTACTTAGGGTGTTTTCCCAAGCTAATGTGCCCATCTTATAATTATGCATGGCCAAGACCCATACTTATCTCTCAAGAGAAGCGTTCAACATAAGGCAGGCACTTTGCACATCATCCCATTGCATAGGAGCTTCTTGGTTATGTGCCCCAACTCAATGTGCCCAAGACATTTTCTTTTGAGGGAGACTAATGCCACTTGGCTCCCATGAGAACCAGGTAACATGCCCATGTGTGTCTCCACACGACGCTTAGGACTTGGTGATGCTAGCACAAGCCACTTTCTAGTGTGCTATGAGTGTGGGGTCATGACACATCATTATCTTGCACTTACCCATCAAAAAGGGATTTCATTTTTTCCAAGAACAAAAAATATGGTGCTTTAAAGTGGTTATGTAGACAAAAATGGGATTTTCATCCCCCATAAATATTTTTATCAAGAAGATGATCTCAACATGAAGATCAACTCAAAGATCAAATCCATTGAGGTGCATTAAACATTTTCTTAGAGTACAAAAACATGAAAAAAAAATTGCACCTAGATGGACTTGATCCCTCTTCATGCATGATAGATTTAGAGTGAACATTTACGCATGGTGATTGTAGTCACATGCAAGTATTTATAAAATAAAAATGATTTTTATATTATCATTTGTTATATAATCTTTTTTGATAATATGTGTTCATCATATAGTTTCCTTTAACAATAAATGACCATTCTATTAGATTGATTATTTTATATTTATGGACATTTTTTTTTGTATTGTATTCGTATTATATTCACTTTCATTCTACTACCTAATGTGTTTTGGCATTGCATTTGTCATATTTAGATTTGCACAATATTTGATTACACATTTAAAATATTTGATTTGCACATAATTTGATTACAATATTTAATGCACTTCACCATCTATTACATTGTTATTGATATATTGGTATTTTACATGCAAAGGTGATATTTAAATATTTTACTTAAAACATACATTGAAATATTTTATTTATGACCAACATCTAAAATAATATATACATGTGTGTTTGTTTCATATAAAATTGATATTGAAATATTTTACTTAAGAATTACATTGTAATATTTTATTTATGTCCCACATTGAATTGTATTTTTTGTTACTAAGATTTTGTAAATGCCATGTATCAATTCTATATTAAGAATAGAAAGAATTAATCATCTTCATTCTCCATGCAGATAGTACATCTATCTATATCTTGGCATATGAGAACGGAACATAAATCTTAAGAATTCCAAGATGTTTGTGAAGTTCAAAAATATTTAGTTTTTAATAGAATTAAATTTCTACTTGTGCAAAAAATATATAGAAGAAATGAGAAAGAGTCAATTCCACCATATAATATAATTGTCAAGTAATTATGTGTCATTTGATATTATTGCATCAAAAGAAGTAATGTGCATTTTGTATTTACAATATAATTGTTAATAATTATGTGTCATTTGATATTATTGCATCAAAAGAAGTAATGTGCATTTTGTATTTACAATATAATTGTTAATAAATATATGTCATTTGATATTATTGCTTCAAGAGAAGTGATGTGTATTTTGTATTTATAATATTAAAAAAAATGTAATGTCTATTTAATTATAAAAAATAACAATTTAATTATATATTTATATATAATCATTTTATTAGAAGGCATGCATTAATCAATCTTTAATAAACCAAATAGTAATAATATGAAACCATTTAAAATGTATCTTTTCCAAAGTATTACAAAATCTGGTGTGTGAATCTCTTCCCACCAATTAGTTTTGGGCTGAAATTGCCATGAACTTCTTTTGCTTAACTATTTTTTTTCTCAAAAAAAAAAACTATATTTGATTAAAATATATGTAAGACAGTACAAAATGTGAAGTAGTCCAAAATATTCCAAAGTGGTAGCCAGATAGACCCAAAAGGAAAAAAAGATGAGCCCAAAGCACATAGTAAAAAAAATACCAGAAGTAAAACCAGATCATGAACAATAGTAAGCCCAGAAATAGTAATACAGTATAATGTGTAACCAGTAGGTAGCAGGGTATTAATGATGCTGCTCTTTTTCCAGCAAAAAAAAAGCTTAATATCCTTCCAAGGTAACAGGGTATTAATGATGCTGCTCTTTTTCCTGCAAAAAAAGCTTAATATCCTTCCAAGGTGGCATGACAAGTCACAGAAACTGCAAAGCTTGATTATAGAGTATAAGACATTGTTGTCAGAGAAGGAACCTTGAGGTACTCACCAGGTTACCAGAGATGAGAAGTCAGACAATCTTTTGCGAATCGCTTAAAACATTAAAACAGCAGTGACAAAAAGCTCAGCGCATCCTTTCACACAAAGTAATTTTGAAAAATGTAAGAAATGCTTTTTAACCGAGAATGGAGTGTCCTTTCTCATAAAACAATTTTGAAAATTTAAGGAATGCTTTTTGAAAATATAAGAAATGCTTTTTTATCGAGAATGGAGTGTCCTTTCTGATAAAGCAATTTTGAAAATTCAAGGAATGCTTTCTTTTTGACGATTGAACCAATACAAATAAAGAACGTTACTGGTTTATGAAATGAAATAATATTAAATAATTAACAACATTAATGGTTACAAAATTAAAACTAATCAATGTGATCGATTAAATATGCAGATGCATTTGAATGGCAGATGAATTTTACTACGGTGTATTGTGATCTTTCCCTCTTTAAAAGGACTAAATTGAACATTTGTATGAATACTGTTGTGTTGTGTAAACTAGCAGTAGCATTGTAGGAGTATTTTGGTGTTAGTATTGTTTATGTTTTTCTATCTTTTGACTATGAGAACTTGAAGGTGATAGGAATATAGTAGGTTGTATTGGTGTTGATATATATTACTTATTTTAGGATATTTTTCTAATGGAAAAAAAACTACAAAGTAATACTACAAATAAACTTTACTGAATTAAACAAATGAAATCTAAAACTAGCACAGCCACAAGTAAAGTGACTGGAGAATGCTGATAGGCACAACCAACCACTTAGTTTTGTGAAGATAGTAGGTTGTTAAACAAAGGCTAAATATATAATTTTATATCCATTATTCGTATCAGATTGTTAGAGTTAATATAAGCACAAAACAAATACTAATTAATAAACAAACAAAAAACAAAAACTTATATTAAAAAACAGGTTTCTTTAACCACCCTTTAAGTGAAGTTTATTTAAATTTTAATCAAGATGCATTTAAGCATAACAAGAAAGGACGACAGTGAAATAAATCCATGTTGTACGCTTGTTACAGTTGGGTTAATCTTGTTGATCCACTCAAGCAAGTCCAAAATCTGAGATAATATGCCTATTAGCATAACTAGTTCTAGTTTTGTTTCAGCTAAGATAATATCTAAATGCCTATGGGCATAATTAGATAGATATACTTAGATGGATTAATACAAATTAGAACTAACCAAACAATCTAACAACATTATACACCACCAATTAGTAGATAATTTTTTTTTCGATAATGCTAACAAGCTTTACATAACAAATTAAATCTATAATGAGATGGATAGTCATTTTGTATGCAGATTGATTTATACAAACTAGAACTAACCAAATAACTAAGAATATTATCCACCACCAATTAGTAGATAAAAAAAGTTTTTCAATACTGCAAATAAGCTTTAAACAACAAATGAAACATAAAATGATATAGATAGTCACCTTGTATACAGATGGATTAATATAAACCAAAACTAACGAAATAATCAACAACATTATTCATCACCAATTAGTAGATAAAAAGAGTTTTTCAATACTATTAACAAACTTTACACAACAAATGAGACCTAAAATGAGATAGATAGTCACCTTATATGGCTTAACACAGATTAAAACTAACCAAATAACCAACACCATTATTCACCACCAATTAATAGGTAAAAAATGTTTTTAACACTATTAATTTATAAACTTTACACAACAAATGAAACCTAAAATGAAATAGATAGTCACCTTGTAAGCAGATGACTTAATACAAATTAAAACTAACCAAATAACTAACAACATTATTCACACAGGTAAAAAAAGGTTTTTAAATAGTACTAACAAGCTTTACACAACATTATTCACCACCCATAGGTAAAAAAAGGTTTTTAAATAGTACTAACAAGCTTTACACAACATTATTCACCACGGATTAGTAGGTAAAAAAGATCTGTAACAAGACTACTAACAAGCTTTACAGAACATTATTCACCACCAATTGACCAATTAGTAGGTAAAAAGGTTTTTAACATTACTAACAAGCTTTACAGAACAAAACCTGAAATGAGAGAAATAGTCACCTTGTGTGCAGCATGGCTCTTTGTGTCTGAGGCAAGAAAGCACACTGTTCCCTTCATTGTAGCCATTTATTGTTGATGCAGCATCATCAGGATTCTCTCCTCAAACCTCAGCGACTGGACATATACAGAAGCAGTGTTTAAGTATGCCACTGAACTTCTTGGCGCTTAGAATCCCAAATATCCAACAGCCATTGATGAATACAATGCTTGAATGCAGAGTTAGTCATTATTTAGATAGACAGATAGCTAGAGATATCATCCAAATATGGCAGAGAGCTTCACGGTTGGGTATTGAGGTGTGAATCATGATGATGCTGCAGCCTCAACCATTGACTGAGACATTTAACGATCCAGTCATCTTGCTTCTGCAACTCAAGAAAAAAGTTCCTTGGAAACGCAGTGAAACAACATGCTTTTAAAGGAAAACGGCATGCCATGCCAGGCCAGGCAGGCCAGGCCAGTGACTGTGTACCCAGTGATACGTGTCAATTCCATCTGATACCACAAATAACTTTTAAGAAATGACACCGGTCCTGGAAAACGCACATGGTGAACAAAAAAAATTGAAGTAATGCATGCATTTTCTAAATGCAATGTACACTGTCACCACATTGGAAATACTGATTGGAATGGACAAAACGAAGAGAACTAATCACCAATCACAATGTAAACTGTAACCACGTTGAAGAAAATTAATGACCAATCTGGCAAACATAGCAGTCATGGAGATTCCATGTACGGGAAAAAGGTAGAAGATATGCGGTGGCGGTTTCCCTGTGGTTCATCGTAGAGATAGAAATGTGGCCTCTAACTTGCTGGTAGATTGTCAGGTCTTTCTCTGTCTGTTGATGGTTGATGTGTTGCTGGCGCGCACCATTTCCATGGGCTCTGATATATCAGAGCCACACAGGATTAATGAGTGCGGACGGCCTCCATGTAATTGGTGAGGTTGCTGTTGCTAATGGAGTGATGTAAGACTCAGAGCAAGCAGCTTAGCGTGAACCAAATTTTGCAATGACATGTTGCTGTATTATTAGTCCCAGTTGTACACGAGAATCCATTTTTAATTATTTTTAGCTCGTACCAAAAATAAGTCCCAGCCGTAGAGAGGAGAATCCATTTTTACTCATTATTTTAGTTTTAGTTGGTACCAGGGATCAAATTTGAAGGGTAGGGTCCTATTTCACTTTGAAGGGTTGTGAGAAATTGAACCCTTCAATGTTGACATGTAAAAATAAATCATTTTTTTTATTTGAAACTGTAAGTGTACAACAAAATTTTATTATTTATTAAAAGTAGTGTATAGAAAAAAAATGACAAGAAGAATAAATCCCAAGTGATTCAAAATTTACATGGAATAAGTTAGGTAAACCATGTACTTGGAGATCGGACGACCAACTTGGTCAGTGCAAATCGTCGGATAGAAAGTTTACTCCCATGTACTTTCTCTATCCGTGGAGCATATAGTTTATTGAACTTAGATAAGGGACAATTCTGTCGGCCCCTAGAGCATATAGT
Source organism: Pseudotsuga menziesii (assembly GCA_001517045.1). Lineage (NCBI taxonomy): Eukaryota > Viridiplantae > Streptophyta > Pinopsida > Pinales > Pinaceae > Pseudotsuga > Pseudotsuga menziesii. The sequence continues at coordinate 410,560 of LPNX010923144.1, forward strand.
TTATTGAACTTAGATAAGGGGCAATTCTATCGGGTCGCTGGAATACTCGGTTGTTAGGTCATTGATAAAATAAGGCATTGGAATTTGGAAGGACCTTGGAATGGAGGATTGATTCAGCTTGATGGTGGCTCTATTGGTGAAGTGTGATTGGGCCTACCTAAAAGAAAAACCCCAGAATGTCATACCTAATGCTTTCACTAAGAAACATTTTTATTAACCCTAAATCAACATTTATTTTTAGAATTGAATCATGTCCTCCCCACATGCTCAAATCAAAGTGATCAAACAAAGGCCCCAATTTTAGGTGGAATATGGATAGTCCCTCCAATGTATATCGAGTTCATACCCCAATTCGAAGTGATCAAACAAAATCCCCAATTTTAGGTAGATTATGGATACTCCCTCCAATCTATATCGAGTTTCTCAGCCCTATCGAAAAGGTTAAGTATTTATTAGTCCACTATTAGGAAGAACTTTAAATTCTCCAACAAATATCACTACAAGTTGGGTGTCTAGTTTCTACCAAAGTCAACAAGGAAGACAAATGATAAACACATGTTTGGGAGGTTTGCGACAACGAGGATGTTGAAATCATATCCTTTGCTAGATCATTGCACTCTCTATCTCTCATTCATGAACATTCGTCCAGGGATTCCCTTGTTTAGATATATTGTTAGACAATTTGTACTTCTTGTTTCCATTATTAGAAGGTTGACAGGAAAACGAAGGGGTCAGATTCTACAACATTTATGGTGTCAATTGTTAAATATTTTATCCTTTCAACTATAGGATTTCATTAACGAAATTGGAACAATTTAAACACTTTTATTCAAATATTGTTCTTTCTTTCAACCTAATGTTTACAATTCACGGCAGATAAATAACATTGACAGATTTGGAACTCAAATACAAGGTTCTTTCTTCTTTCTCCTCCGCCCAAACAAAGTTGTAGTCCTAGACTGTGAAAAGTATACATTATTTTGGTTCTGATTTCAATTAAATACTAGGTTTTTTAAGGTTACATCTATTGAGTATTCGAGACTTAGTCTAGCGGAAACGCAATCGCATAATACATTACAAATTTCAAACAACATTTTGGATGGAGAAATTTTAAACCCTTATATTTATAGAACCAGAAGGAACTCCAACAAGAAACACATTTAACTTTTATCCACATAAAATGTTACACAAGTGTAAAATGCTATACATACTGGTAAATTCATGACAACCAAGTCAACAGCTTAGCTCTGCATAATCTTCTGGAGGAAATAGAAATTAGGGAGACACTGAAGCATAGAATTGGAGAGTTGAGAGTCTGAGTCCCGACCTCCCACTGTCTTATACTCGTAAACCCAAAATAATGTTTTTTTTCACAGACTTCCCCAATCTCTTTAAGTTCGAGGAAGCTCAATCCAACCTACCCAATGTTCTACCTTTGCTTCTCTTTCTCCTACCTGTGAAAAAGGTGGAACCTTCGAGTTGCCCACCACAGAAGAAAACAAGGAATTAGAGTGTGCAACTGTTTCCTTCTATAGAAAGACGATTGGAAGCAACGCCATCTCAGTTCCACAATATCTCGGCACTCCTAAGTTGGTTTACCTTGCCCGAGGTAGGCAAATGCATGTTTATGTATTTCACATGATTACAAAAAAAATCATTTTATAATTGCTTCTACACAACATAGATATATCTGTGCAGGTGAGGGAAAACTGGGATTGTTTTCCCAAGGTTTCCAGAGACTTTCAGGATCATTATCATTATGAGGGCGCTCAAGGTGTCGATCAGAGAGCCCATGGGAGGAAGAAGAAGAAGAGGACTCAAGTCAAAAGGTGAGGTGAGTGAGGAGGGGAAACGTAATAGCGATATTTGTAGGAGAAACCCATTAGTGCTATAATAATGGGAGCGAGCCTCTCTAAATCGTAGACATTATAGACATAGGAAACCCTCATAAACAGCTCGGGCACAAGAGTTACTGTGTAAGCATCCCAACAAATTAAGTAATGATAATATTCAATTAGGTATATGACAAATTCTTTCATTTCTTTTAGAGATGACTATATGTATATTGTACAACCATTCTCTCTAGCTGGCCCTCCATTCCAGTTGCCTTTGTCTCTACTTCCTAACCCCCTTCCTCCGATGAGACAGGTAGACTAAGCGGCCTAGGTGGAACGTGGGAGACTAGGAGTGTTGATTCAAATGATTCTAACCCCAATAAATGAATGGAAATTGGAATAAATCCTAGAATCCTGGACTAACTAGTATAAGATATGATTCATGAGCACAAACAAAGGGCAATGTGCTGCTATCTTGCTACCAAAGATCCATCATCCTAGTCTTGTGGTGGTCATAATAGAAATGTCTAGCACTAGGTGAAACCCTGGTTTGGAAACTTACATACCCATTGGACTAGGTTAGGTTCAAATCTAGCAAAGATTGCTCAATGCATTGTAAATTACAACTTGTAAGTTGTAACCGAAAAAACAACACCATTAGTTTTTCCTTACGGAGCCTTGACAGTGGAGGGCTATCAACTCAATTCACCATCCATAGAGATGACTCATATGAGTATTTAATTTCACATTATATACTCAAATGCTCAAGTGACTTGTAAGTTGTGATATACTCAAATACTCAAGTGACTTGTAAGTTGTGAGATCATGTGACTCGGTGAACAATAAGATGACAAAGGAAAAATCGAGTTCGCGGGTGGCATCATCTCATACCAAGATTTAATGAAGTTGATGAATTAGTAATGCATGCTAATGCCATTAAATTCTTTGAAAGTGAACATCGAATCGTGAGTCACAATCTTGACTCACCGACTTGAACTTGGCACTAGGCAGCCTAGTGGCCCACCGTGGTCTATGCCAATTGGGACTGAGATCCTCATCCATGATCCGACTATTCAAGGGCACTTGGGAAGACTCTGAGTCCTAACTCTCCCATAGTCCACTGAATCCCTGGATAGGAAAATTTTGTAGCTACCCTTCTATTGCAAATTTACCGAGGCTTACTCAATTTCACTATTGAAGTGCTGGAAATGAAACTAAATTTTTTTTGCATGGTAAAATTCCTTGTGGCCTTCTATGATGTTTAAAATGGCCTTTGAAGGGCTCTGAAGGCTTCAAATTTGAAGCCTGGTTGGTACCAAAAATCAAAGGTATAGTGATATGGTTTTGTAATTTTATTTATTTTTTTATACCTTGGCATAGGGTTCAAGGGTTTTACATGGGTTGATTCTGGTTTGTTACTAATATACTCCTAAGTGTATCCATAGAGCTCCAGCATGGGGCACATGTTAGTCGAGGTTTGAATACAAAAATGGAGAATCGGTGGAAACATGAAAAGATCGTGACTGCTGCTAAGGCCACAAGGATAAGAGATATGGAAAAGAATGTCATTGCTTTAGAATCTAATCTCATTGATGTCAAGCAAACAAAAAAGATGATGGATGAAAAGGATAACCATATATGAAGTCAGAAGGAGTGCATTAACAATACACTCTATTGTCACCTGGTCTACACCCTTGGGAGCCAGGTTTTGTAATGTAATGACGTATACTTGAAAGGGTTGAACTATTGCCCCACATACCCTACATGGTCCAAGTGTTTTTTCTCATTGTGTAGAATGTAATGGTTGAATGTTGTTATCAACATGTAGATGGGTGAGGACACAAACCTTCGAGTGTAGTTAAGGGACTACTAAGTGCAATTCATTGTTTGAGATTTGGTTGGATCATTCTAGATTGATCACGATTTGCCTAAATGTTTTGAGAGCTTGCATTCAGTGTGGCCATCTCATAAGTCTGTTTAGTTAGCAAGAAATATGACTATCCAATTTCATGAGTGTGGTCAAACTTGACATAGCAAACTAGTGAACGTCATTGGAATTAATTTTTTTTAGAACTAGAGCCAAAATTTGACATGTATTTTTATAAAACCCATAAAATCTCTTCATAATGCTAGTGTATGTATTTGTATTTTGTCCTTCTAATACTATATGTTATGTCCTAAATAAATCTCAGTTACACATAGTTCTATCTTTCACTTTCTTTAGGATCAATTTGAAAATAAAAATAAGCACAACAAGGTTCACACACAATTGCTCACACAATGTTGAGATAAAAAAAGTTTCAGTCACACTACACTTCATTATTTCATAGCTTGGAAAGACAATACATTTACAGTGCTACCTGAATCTTCTAGATCCATGAATAATGGATCTGGACTACTAAAAATAGTTAGTACACTCTCGAACCAACACAGATCCTCATTCCAACAATAAATTATTGTGGTTCCAATGACCGGCTCATTTCTTTAAATAAACAACAACCAAATATGATTGCTCATATATTGTGATCTTATTATAGAGATGTAAGCATTAATTTGAACATCCCTTCTTAATGCTTACATTACCAAAACCAAAACTTATTAAAAATAGACACATGCTCGCTAAGCACAACACGAAACATAATCAAAACATTCTTTAGAAAACAGTTCTTGAACCATGTTGAACTCCATCAAGCTGCCTTATAACCTTCATAAAGGTGTAGTTCCGAAGTTGAATTCTCAAGTTCTTGAGTTCCACCTCCCCAAACAAATCATGGATCTCCCAAAGTCAATTACTGGACAACAACTCACACAGGTGTCTCCTAACCTCAATGGCAAACCGCAATCCACATGCATGTCTCAACAACTAATGATGGATCATTCCTAAGGTCCATAACTCCTTAATTATCTCGACAACTATACATACTAAGCTTTTACTTGATCTTTTCTTGTTCTAAAAAAGTTTGATAGATTCCATTTCTTCATTGAACTCATCACTATCATCAAAATCCAATGGTTCTTCATTAATGGTTATATTTTTTAATTCTTTTAGCGTCCCATTTAAAAGATCAATGGGACGGTTTTTGCAATTCCACGTTGTATGACCAATATTTTTGTAGTAAAAGCACTCAATTTCACTCTTACCTGCCTTTCTTTTTCCCATTCTTCTCTTTGAAAATAGTGTAATTTCTATATGAGAATCATCTTTTGTATCCCATGCATTTATTCTCTTTTCCTCCCCTAAAATTGTTTCTATCATCTCATCCATTGTTTGTAAGGACTTTTGACTTAAAGTAAAGACAACATTATTAAAACTTGAAGATATATACTATTTGACAAAATTGTTTTTGTATCTTCACCTTCTACCTTAGCACAAATTTATGTTAACTACCTTATAAGTGACTTAAAATCATTTATATGACTAGACATGGGTGTCCCATTATGCATTTTAAGTCTAAAAATTTATAATTTTAAAGAAAATTTGGCCCTCAAAACTTTTGTACCAAATAATTTATTCAACTCCTCCCATATTTCTTTAGATGTCTTTGCAACATCAATATCATGTAGTTACAAGTTTGAAAGAGAAAGTCCATGTTAAAATAATGTAACTTCGAAAGATATTCTATTTGTATTCATCCTTCAAGATATGCCACTGATGTAATTGGTCATGTAAGAGTCATTGAAAGAATCAATGTAAACCTCCAGATGTAAGTCAGATCAATAGTACCCATGAGTCATTGTAATAAATATTATTTTGGTACTTTACTAAACAAGTCAGCCCAATTAGGTTTTAGGTCAAGGAAAGAGTCAAATATAAATAGAGAGGTGCCTCCTTCATTTTGTATATACTTCACTCAAGCAAGCTCACTAGAGAGAGAAGAAGATGTGTGCTATAGAGAGTGGAGGAGTTGTCTTGGGGTTTTACACTGTCTTGGTTGAGTTCTATATTGAGGAAATTGTGTAGGGTTTTCTCCCTTGTGGTTTCCTCGAGGAAAATATTTGTGTTCTTTGTGTTGTTGTGCTTGTTGTTCTTTCAGTGATCCTACTATTGTGAATTGTTTAAGAATACCATCTAAGCAATTGAGAAAAACTTAACATGGCATCAAAGCCACCATGAAAGGAGACATTGTACAGTTAGGGTTTATTATTTCGAATAATGCCCTCAATAGATATTGTAAAATATTGGCAAATATTTCACGGATTATAAAATATTGTAAAAATTTGGCAAATCTTTCATCAAATTATAAATTCTTGTAATGTCTTGGTGAATCATTTTCTAGGAAGAATAAATTTTTGATTTTGTAGATTACTAAGGTAGTGCAACAGAAGAGCATATACTAGAGCTTGAATCTCTCAACTCTTAGACCCTCAAATGAACAAATGTATGAATGAGGAGAGGAGAGATTTATCTATGCATTTCACAAGCAGTATTGGGTCACTCACAATTGGATGTCTTGGTGAAACATAACTACACTAACAAGATTCAGGGAAAGTGGGGATTCCACCATTTATCTCATCCCTTAATGGTCCAATAGACATGTGGAGACCCAAATCTTGACATAAGGACAAACTGATAGAATTTAACACTTTATACTGTGGAGTGATTATGGCACCCAAGAACCATTATTACAACACAAAGTATTATCGAGACCCACAACCTTAATATAGTGTATAAATTCCCAATTATCTTATTTTCCAAATCTCTCATTTTAAGCTACCCTTTAAGAAAAAATAGCATGCTTATCTATTTATAGTAGTACCAATTCGACTTTTTCCTTTCTTTTGTTGACAATCAAAATATTAATTATGTCATTTGATTTATAATTTTTAGAGTTAGTTAGAAACTTGCCACATGGTTATTAGAAATAATAACATACACTAACAAGAATAGAAAGCACATTAATGCATCATCACACATATCATTAGAACTACTATGTTAAAGACTACCTTTTCTTAGATCAACTAAGGAGGTGTTTGTATCCATGTCTTTGAAATTTTTGAAAGCATGCAAAATGTGGTAAAATTGTTTTATAACCCTCATTGAATGCAAAATAATAGATATCAAATAACAGAATGTCTATGTCTCAGATCAAACATGCCCTATACATATTATTTACAATCATGATGGAAATGAAGTTGTTAGAAAACAGGACTGCAGAGCAATAATAGATATACAATTAAATCAATAAACAAGATGCAAAACACATTAAAACATTACAGAGAGACACAGATATAACGTGGTTCATCCAAACGATGGGCTACGTCCACAAAAAAATTGTCAGTCCTTTTATTACAGTCCAGAAAGATGAAGGGATACACCCTGCAGCAAAACCGATGCACTTCCTCTTCACGCTCTCACAATCTCTCTTCCAATACAATACAATACCATAATTAGTCATTTTACAATGCTTTCTTTTATAGGGGAAATACAATGGGAAAATTCTAGGGTTAACCCAATACCATGGGTCCACAAAACTGTTGGCCAACACACATCCCAAAAAAAATTCTCGGGGGCTCCTCCCCCGAACCCCAAGGTAGGGGGAATGAGTGTACAGTACTCCTGGGTTATAATCACAACTGAATAATATCTCTGGATCTAGAAGATTAGGCTCCACAACCAACAGAAGTATTGTGCTCCAACTAAATTATATATTTATCATACATAACTAGATCCATTTATAGATGATGATAGCAATTACACATCAAAACAAATCACCAAAAACATTTTACTTTGAATGACCCTTACAAAACAACAAAATATCGTAAAACAAGTACCGAACCCAACAAATTTAAGTCATAAATAAAATTGACGAACTTGCAATACAGATAAAAAAACTACCAGTCATAAACTTCTCGATACAAATAAAAGAATATACCAGTATGATTTGGACAAATCTACATGAATATAGCCAAAATAATGACCATTCCACTATAGCCCCGCCATTATAATCAATGTGCATTCATTTATATTACAAACATCCCAAACATCAACAATAACAGACATAAAATATGAACATATACACTCTCACTAATGCCTTATATCCAATAATAATTGCAGAGAAAAATTCTAATAAAATCACATTTTGAACAACTGGGTCAAATTTAGTTTGAATACATAAAAACCATGTGGCATCTCTCCATTAAGAGTACCGTCCACTAACAACATATAAATGTCAATCAATAGTATAAACATGACAAAGAATAAAATAAAACAATCTTTTGAGATCTATAACACTTTCATAGAAAAAATAGTCCTAGGATAAAATAAAACCCTAATAACACCGAATGAGCCCTAAGAATCAAGAGTGCCCGAGATTTCAATAAGCCTAAAAAATAATCCATGATAAAAGGTAAATTTACAATATAACAATCTATTCTGAATGTATTCAAGAGTAAGTTTCTTGTCAGCCATTTCTATATGGAATGAGGACAGAGATGAGGGCATTGCTTGGTATGTTTCTTGAGGTAAGCGGTATGTACCTAAGATCCAGAGGGGCTCCAAGGAAATGGAGTCTGAACCTTCAAGAGGCAATTCTACACTAAACCAATTCTCTGCAGTGGAAGAAGGATATAAAATTGTACCAAGGTTCCCCAAAACTGCTCGAAACGATCGGTTCGCAGAGGAAAGCTCTCTCTCTACCAAAATTCCCTTCTTCTGTTTTGCTGGAACCTGTCACTACTCTAATTGCTTTGTTACTAGGAAAAATGCTTTTGATGCCGGGGTATTCCTTCTCTGTACTAACAAGAATGATACCAACTCTCAATGGAGCGAGAGCGTAATGAAAATTCAGAGCGAAATGAACATTGGGAGGCTTCATTTGGAAGATGATTTAGGCTCGTGTGAGTGTTCCAATCCTTCTGCACAGAACAGAGCTCGCATTTAACTCCTTCACATGGATTTTGCAGTGACATGTGTAGACCGACATCCAAGCTGCCTAACGACTAGCAGGATGATGGAAAATAGTGGTTGATCTTATTTTACGGTGATTCATGACTCCCTTGTGTGTCGTTTGGCGGAGGAGTGTGGTTCTAGAGCTGAGGTTAGGCCCCCCTTGATGCATTTTAGAACTAAAATTCTTAGGGGACATAATAAAGGTTGTTTATGATGCCCTTCACCTTGCTTGTTCCAATTTTGAGCTTGGCACCTTGGTTTTCCAACTTATTAGCCTCTGAATTGTTCCCTTAGAGGATGTGGAGATAGGAGACTTATGATGAAGTAGTGACCTGCCAAATACGATCGTAAATTCTTTTTATTTTGATCACTCCTTTTACTGAATCCATTGTTCATTTTGTGAATTACTTTCTTAGAGTCTCCAAGAACGGTGATTTTGGAAATGTTTAGTTTCCTTGCAAGATTCATTCTGAGGTATATTGCAAGCCATTCAACCTTGTTATTGGTTTTTTGACCAAGCCCCCAGGCATAAGACATCACTATATTTCCTCTGGGATCGAAGATGAACCCACCTGCACCTGCCTCCCCAGTAAAGAAACCCTTTCAATATAAGAAAATAACCCACTAAAATTTTTTAACCCCCTTAATACAGCCCATGGGCTATATACAACACCTAAAATTATCCATGGTGAAAACGAAACTAAATTCTGAGAATTTTTATTTTTGGGCTCGACACTGCTGCCGTGAAGAACTACAGATTCATATTTTTAAAGGTTCCATCACTAAGCTCAAGAAGATCAAGATATAGTCTAACTCTCCTTATGGAGGAACAAATTTTCCACCACTCAATCCCTACAAGTAATCTCAACTGAAAATTAAGGTTTTACCATCAAACCCTAGGTCATCCCGAAGGAGGTTAGCCAAAAGCAGTTTTTCCAAGCAAGTACTATTTCTTCTATTTCCATTGAGGTTCTCATTCTGTTTAAGATAATAATAATAAAAATACCAAGCTAGATGAGAAGCTTTAGGATGTTGATAAATTCAGAGCATGGAAGTATAGGATCATGCTCATCCTAGAAGAGAATGATCTAGAAGGCTTCATAAAAGAGGAAGTTGCAGAACCAGAAGAATCGATGAAGCAAAGGCCAAGCATAAGAAGGATATGATCAAGGATAAAAGGTTCAAAATTGACTCCATCAAAGATCACTTGATCCCTCAAGTACCTTCAAGGAGAACACCAAGGGAAATGTTTGATGCCCTGTCCAAGCTATTTCAAGGAAGAAAAATCAATAGGAAGATTACCTTCAAAATCAAATCAGGAGTGTGAAGGTTCAAAAGTCAGAGACCATGCAATCATACTTCACAAGAGTATCCCAAATAAAGGAGCAATTGGAATCCATTAGTGACATGGTAGAAGAAGTAGAAGTTGTAATGACCACCTTGAATGGACTCCTAAGAGAATGAGAATATTTCATTCGAGGAATATGTTCTAGAAGAAAGCTGGCAAAGTTCCGAAAAGTATGGGAAGAATGTGTTCAAGAAGAAGAAATAATAACAGTCAAAGAAGAGAATCTGAATGAAAATCAAGATCAATATTTGGAAGCCCATACCAAATGCAATAACGAGAGAAAGGGTCATGATCATCCTCCCATAAGAACTCAAGGGTCTCAAAGGAATAAAGGGGTTAAGAGGGACTTCTCATCCTTTGAATGCTTCACTTGCCACAAGATGGGAGACATCTCCATAAACTACCCCTTGAAGGAATATCAACTCAAGAAGAGGAACAAAAGGTTCCAAGCCCATGCAGTTGAAGATGATGACCAAGAAGATGAGAAGATGACTAAAGAATATGAATATTCCTATGAAGAATATGTTTTGATTTAATCCCTCATAGGTTCAGTATCACATGGAAGTGATACTTGGCTAGTAGATAGTGGTGCCTCCAAGCATATGACAGGTTACAAGGATTTTCTCTCATGTCTTGTACAGAAGGAATCCCCACACAAACAAAAGCTTTGATATGATTACCAATATCCCATCAAAGGAATGGGAGAATTCTCTTATAATATAGACTTCGGAAATTCCATAAAGATGAAGGATGTTCTATATTTCCCAGGTTTAAAGAAGAATTTCCTTTCTATATCAGCTTTAAATTAAAAAGGTTTTAGCGTTTATTTCATAGATGGTGAAGTCATCATGTGGAAAAAAGAGAAAACTATAGATGATGCAATAGTAATTGGAGTGGAAGAAGGAGGGATCTACAAATTAAAGGGACATGTAGATTCAGCCTTGATGGCCAGTACCATAAGCCCATGTGAATTGTGGAATGGAAGACTTGCTCTTATACATTTCCAATTGTGAGCAAGGTGGTGACAGGTTTACCAGAGATCTAGGTGGACCATGAAGGAGTGTACAAAGGATGTGCACACAGAAAGAAAACACTGAACCCTTTTCCAAAGAATGACAATAAAGTAAAAGGGATCTTATACATTGTCCACTCAGATGTGTACGGACCAATACAATCTACTTCACTAAGAGGGTATGTTTATTATGCTTATTTTATTGATGATTAATCCTGCAAGACTTGCGACTATTTCTTGAAGAAGAAAGATGAAGCATTTGAAAATCTCAAAGAGTTTAAGGATCTTTTATAAACCTCTATGAAAAGTAGATCAATACCTTAAGATAAGATAATGGAGGTGAGTTCACATCAGGTGAATTCAATGATTACTGCAAAGAAACTGGGATTAAGAGGGAGTTCACCGTCCCATGTAATCCTCAACATAATGGTGTGGTAGAAAGGAAGAATAGATCTATCATGGAAGCAGTAAAAGCCATGATCCATGATCAATATCTACCTATGTGGCATCTGGGAAGAAGAAACTATAAATACGGTCTATGTATAGAACAAAATTTCTCACATTGCTCTTGGAAATAAGACTCCAAAGGAGATGTTTACTAGAGAAAAGCTCAAATTCAGCCACTTAAAGATATTTGGTTGTCTAGTATACATACACATTCCCAAGCAGAAGAGATCGAAGCTATACCCTTCAAGAAAGAAGGTATTATTTGTAGGATATAGTGACCAATCAAAGGATTATCGAATATATATCCCAGGATACCATCAAATTGAACTCAACAGTGATGTCACATTTGACGAAGATACAACTTTCAGAAATTCAAGGAAAAACCAAGAATATGAAGAGGAGCATGAAACTCCTAGAGTTGCAGAAATCCCCAAACCAGACAAAATTGATGAGTAAGAACATATACCTGAGGATCATGACATAATAGAACCCCATACACCTAAGGAGTTTCCTAGTGATATGACATCACGCAAAAGAAGGCCTGTTTGGGCACATGAAATAATTGAAGAGGAACAAATATATGGTGCTCCAAAAGGAACCATCAGAGAAAGTAAGAGGCCAAATCCATACTCCAATTATGGGGCTTTGATGTGTAATATCATTGACAAATAACCTACATGCTTTGAAGAAGCATAAAAGTAGAAGGAGTGGGTAGATGCCATGGCCAAAGAATACCAGTCTATTATAAAGAATGATGTATGGGAAATAGTACCAAGACCGAAGAACAAATTAGTAGTATCCTCAAAATGGATCTACAAAACGAAGCATTTAGCAAGTGGCTGTATAGAAAAGTACAATGCAAAATTCATAGGTCACGGATTCTGTTAGAAGGAAGGAAATGACTATGAGGAGACATTTGCACCAGTTGCAAGATACACCTCAATCAGAACCATCCTTGCATTGGACTTCAAGATGAAGTGGAAGTTGCATCAGATGGATGTAAACACAACCTTCCTAAATTGTGTAATAGAATAAGAAGTATACATTGAGAAACCACAAGGATTTTAGATAGATGACCAGAAGACTCATGTATGTAGACTAAATATGGCACTATATGGATTGAATCAAGCACCCATAGCATGGTATGGAAGAATTGATGGCTTATTGATGCATTAGGGATTTGCCAAGAGTAAAGCGGATTCCAACCTTTACTATAAGGTTGAGGATGTTGGGATTATGATACTACTACTATATGTGGATGATCTATTTTTGACAGGTGAGGATAATCCCATAAGCGAATGCAAGAAGAAACTCTCTGCAGAATTTGGGATGAAAGACCTTGGTGTGATGTACTATTTTTTAGGTCTTGAAGTATGGAAATATCCAAATGATATTTTCTTGAACCAAGGAAAATATGTAGTTGAGATTTTAAGGATATTTGGGATGATGGATTGTAAGGCCATGTCTACTCTAATGACAACAAACTTGAATCTTTTGAATGATGGTTCTTCGAAGATAGTAAATGTTACCTTATACAGACAGATTATTGGTTCATTGATGTATTTGACCAATACAAGACCAAATATATGTTTTGTTTTAAACTCCTTGAGTCAATATATGGTGTGTTAACGATAAAATTAACACCCTCGAGGGTGATGGCCTGAAAATATATCTTCATTAAGCAACATGAAGACTGAAATTTGGAACAAATTGAGAGACTTGATATCTCATTGGACCACTACTTCCGCATAGGAAGAAGTATGTGAAGACAATGGTTTCTATAAATAATTCAATATCAAGACTACTTAAGTGCCAAAATCCAATTTCCACAACTCCTGGAGTGGAAAGAATCCATGTCATATGTATTAATTATCCTAAAACCCTGGAAATTCATGTACAATGCCTGAAAAACTAAGTAAAGTGGGGTTTTTGAAGAAAATAATCAAAATTGATAAAAAAAATCTAAATCCCACATTCATGGTTAGTGATTGAGTGCACAATTCCCAATGATATATAAGAAAGTCATATGAGGTGAAGAAGAAGAGCACACAAAGATGAAAGAAAATGTATACTAAAGAATTTGAAGGCTAGAAGGATTCTTTTCCACATCAATCTCTTGGTGATCAATGGCATAGATGGAGAAGGATGGCTTAAAGTGAAGGATAAGGGATTCATCTCCATCATTGGGTTGTAAGAACTTTATTCCTATTTTCAATATGATGCAATTCTAGTTTCCCCCAAATTTTGAGATTGAATTTATGTGTTAAAACTAGTATTGAATTCAAGATTTGGTAGATAGTTTTAAATTTTTTCAAAATTTTTCAAGTTCATAGAGGTAGAGCTAGAGGTAAGGAACTATCAAGCAAGCTGCAAATGGAGTCCTAAAGGCCATGGATGCTCAAGCAAGGGGATCTTCTACAAGAAGCACGCTTCAAGAGGTTCTTTCCTTTCTTCCTCCCCTCTCTACTCTTTGAAATAACTTCAGAATATTAAAAAAAATTCAAATTATTACATGTATTTATGTCGATTAGGACTCACCCACCTATATTAAAGGATAGAGAATGTTGTAGACACATCCCTACAAGGATCTCTACCAACAGATTGGAGACCATACTAGGGACCTTGGGATTTAATTCTTGATTTCTTGATTTTTTCCTAATTTTTGCGTATTTCTTGACTTTAGATATTTCTATTCATGATTCATCTCTACCATTAGTCGCCTTAATTAATCATAGGAGTCTAAAATCGGCCTAGATCTACCTTTAAATCATCAAATTTGAGAGAATCTGGGTCAGGATCTTCAAGATTATTGAGTTTAGCAGGTGAACGATACTTTCTAGTTTACACAGAGCTCTGTCACCATTTTTACATTGTCCATGGTGTGTCAGGGGTAGTCTGTCTCTTAATCCTACATGGCATCAGTTCCAACACTTTGAAGTCACAAGTTCTTGATGTTTTGGCATAAAATCCTCATTTCTTGTCTGTTTTGAGTGATTTTTTTTGGTGTGGTCAGCTTAGGAATCCCTATAATTGATTTAAGAGACTAAATTCATCTAATTTTACTGATATTTGAGGATTTTTTAAAATATTTTAAATATTTGTGTGCTTACTAGCTTGAAAGTTGTCAAAAACTAAGAATTGCAAATCACGTTTTTAGGCCTATATTTAGGGATTATTTTGAAATTTGAAAACTTGTAGATGATGATAGAGACCTGTTAGGACCTATCATGATCATATTTGAAGAATTTATGATCAATTTCACTTGAATTTGGATGTCTTAGAAACCTCCTTAAAAAGCTAGGAAAATTACTTTAAATAGGAAATATTTGAGTCTTGTTCAAGTTTTTCTTTCAAATATTTATCATATATAAATGTTTAGGACATATTCACCATTTAGATCCTTTATTTCACTATTAATGGCTGAATTTTTTTCTAATTTGGTCATTTTAATCACTTGTTTGCATAAGAAAATTGTCAAAAAATTGAAGAACATGACGCATTGTTTCAATTTATGAACGTTTAGGCCATGGAATTTTGAGTTGCATGAACTTTCTAACCTGACACACAACATGAAATTATAGATAATACATAGTTAGAACCATCAATTAAATCAAAACAAAATTTTCAAAATTTAGACTTCTCCCTTAAGATAAATAATAAAAAAATCCCTCCAAAACATAAGAAAATGGCTTGAACAAGTCAATGTTTCTTTTGGATAGATTATTTTGAATTTCTTGAAAAAAAATAGAGGAGTTTTTTTGTCATTCTCAAATTTCTTGTGATACATTGTGATTCGATCCCTATGTATCCTCTTCATTTGCACTTTCAGGCGATCTTGTGAAAGAGAAGTAGGGATCTCAAGTGTAGTAGGCATCTTTTGAAGTTTTGAGATTGAGGTATATTGTCGAGCCCTTATTATTCTATTCACTTGCACTTTCACGTGGTTCTATAAATGAGAAACATGGATCTCAATTGTAATAAGTATATTTTGAATTTTTGAAGCATATGGTCGAGCCACGAGTATCCTCTTCACATGCACTTTCAGGTGGTCCTATGAATGAGAAAGTGGATCTCAAGTGTAAATGCTTGTTAGTTTTATAATTTTGAAAGATATTTATATTTGGAACATAAACTCAACATTCAGAAAGAGAACATTATGTAATTGTAAAAATCAAAATTGAATCACAATCCTATATTTAAACATCGGTTTGAGAGACTTATTAGAAATTGGAAAAAAATTGAACATTCAAATATTTTCCATTTCCAATTAGTGATAGTTGAAGAAAATTGAACACATCTTATGTTTGAAGCAAACCTCTTGAACCCTTGCTAAAAAAATGGAAACTTATTTGAAAAGAAGAAGTTAAATAATTTGTGACAATAAAACATCACTTCTTTAGAAAATTTCTTCGTAAAAGTGATTATATTTTGAAATTTACATGTTTGAAGGATATCAAAGAGCCTATTACTCTTCCATTGTATATAAGCTCATTGAAATAAAGGAAATAGTAGTGAGCATTGTGCATTTGATCAGTTCAACATTTTGAGTCACAAACGCCACCAGTTTCACCATCACTCCTCGAAACTAAGCAAACTACCATAAAATCAATGCTTAATATAAAAAATATAAATATTATTTTTAATATAACCAACAAGATTAAGATAGGGATTTGGGTTAATATGGTGAGTTAACACTCCAAGGCAACAAAATTTTGAAACTAGTATTGATTAAAGAGAAATCAAATCCATTAGTGGCAAAGAGTGTATGTCGAGAAAGTGATTCTAACACATGCGTTAAGCATGAGGTCAATCCGAATTAGTAAGGGAGGTATGCCCCCTCTTGATTATTTGGTGGGATATTAGCACATTACAGTATTTCAATTAAGTGACAAGTACTCGGGGTGGCATCACTTTCTTAAGATATCTAGTCTATGTGAGTTATCCTAGACTGACAATTGTCTTACTCGACCATCGATTGTGAAGTGGTAACCATAGTTTCTTCTCCTAGGGAATCACACAAGCTGTTGTGAGTGGGGGACACTTGCAATACCTGAGACAGACACAATATTGTTTCATCTCTTTGGGAGGGTGAGTAGCCAAGAGCTAACACTTGCACCGTTGGTGATTGAATAACAATATAACTGTTTCTCATACCTTCACTATTTAGTAATTGTTTAGGCATGATGTCCCTCAGGTGCTATTAGTTTTGGAAAGCCCTCTAAATCCATCTTTTCATTAAACTTTGGTTTTTTGGAAATAATTTTTCCTGTCGATTATCTTAGTACTTTTCTATATGTGTGGACACTTTGATTTTTGTTGAGTCTAGTTTCCATTAGGATTAATGTTTGATTGTATTTTTATATACACTTCGATAAACAAATCCTTTTATTAAAATTTAGAGTGATTAATATCCTGATCCACCCATCAAGGTGGAAGTGAGGAAAATTACCGAAGTTTGACTTCCCCGCTATATTGTGGAGGTAGATACATGAACCACATCTTTGTGACTTGAAAATTGAACTACTTGTAAACCCAATCAAATGTTACTAGATAAGAACAACATCAAACCAATTTTCATAATTTATAACATCATGGACGAAACATAGATAGAGTTGATGATCTTAATCTAATTGAACTTGAAACAATAGAACATAGCATAGTTGCTCACGTAAATCCACCCTTAGGACATCCTTTAAGCCTAGTCATACTTGCGAAAAGTGAGTCACTGGTTAATATTTTTTGAAAGTTGGAATAATAAGAAAAACGTTACACTTAACCTTTTGAATTCTTCAGGAGAACAAGGGAACACATCAATGCAGCCTCAAATGGTTGTGGTAGGTTATCAAAATCCTCTTGGAACACCCAATATTTTTCTAGGTTCTACTTCTGGGGAAACCCTTTACCATGCGATGTTAATATTTCTGGAAAAAATAATGCATCCTAGAACACAAATGCCAATTGGAGCTATCATTCACTGATGGGAGGAAATTCCCAAGAGGGTCATCCTCTAATTTATCCTAGCACAATGCCTAATGGAAATCCACCTATTAACCTCATTCCACAGTGGAGTGGTTTGGTTTCATAAAGTAACCAATATTTTTGGAGACAACCTCTACAAGGAGGAAACCTACCTTGGAATGTTCTTCAAGCCCAAGGACAACTTCCATGGTGTGGTAAGGATCAAAGAAGTAACCAATACTCTTGGCACCTACCTCCACAAGGGGGAAATTCAGCCATTGGTAATATTATAGGAGGTACCCAATATTCTTGGGGGAAGTCTTTGCAAGGGGGAAACCCACCTTGGAATTCTAATCAAGCCCAAGGACAACTATCATGGTCTGGTAAGGACATAAGAAGAAACCAATACTCTTTGGAACTACCTCCACAAGGAGAACATCCACCCATTGGTGAGGAATTTGAAAGTAATCAATCTTTTTGAATCCAACCTCCAAAAGGAGGAAACATACCTTGGAATTCCTATCAAAACTAAGGACACAATCAATGGAATGGTCGAGTTCTAGTAAGTAACCAATATTCTTGGGACCCAAATCCATCAAGAGGCAATCCACCCAATGGTTATATTTTAGGAAGTAACCAATATTCTTGGGACCTAACTCCATCAGGAGGCAATCCACCCATTAATTATGTTCCAAGAAGTACCCATTCTTCTTAGGGGGATACTTCGCAAGGGGGAAACCCACCTTGGAATTCTAATCAAATCTGAGGACGACATCATTGGAGTGGTCAAATTCAATGAAATAGCCAATCTCACTGGAGTCTAACCCAACAAGGGGGAAATCCACCCATTCATCAATGGTGTGGTCAGATTCCAGGAAATATCCAATCTTCTTGGAGTCTAACATCGCAAGGGGAAAATCCACCCATGAATCCTAGAGTGGTGAGGTTATTGAAAGTAACTAATATTTTTGGAACCATCTTGGAATACCTGTGTTTGATCCATCTAGGCTACCACATGGACCTCATGCTAATGGTATGATGGGTTCTGTCAACAACCTTAATCATATTACCCAATAAATGGGACAAATGTTTGTTCAAAATTCGCAACCTATATTTTTCCAGGATATGTAGCAACATGCTAATCCTTTCCTGACTTATGAAATCCTTGTAGTTCAATCCATGGACCTTAGGGGAAAGAAGAAGAAGTACAAGGGTAAGAAAAAAGGTTAATCCTTCCCAAAATCCTCAAATTATCATAGTTCAATCCTTGGAACTTGTAGGAACGAAGAAGAAATACAAGAGTAGGAAGAATGCTAAGCCTGGGATGGGAGATACATGTTGACACACTTCAGTCAATAGGTGTTCACTCATTGTCGACACCCTTCGACGCAATATCCCTAAACACCAACCCGAATAGGTTTTACTCTATCTAGTAACACCTACAAAGCAGATGCAGTCTCACCCAAGATGTTTGAGGGAGGGTTGCAGGAACCACGTTTCTGCCGAAAGGAAGAGGACTTGCACATTTAATCTCTCTCAGTTGCAATACAATTCACAGATCCATGAGGTTTTAACATATCATTTATCAAATCTATTTATCATTCGTAGCAAGATCTAGTATCACAACATTTCTTGATTCAAATAAACTTAATAAAGTTGTCGACATGTAATAACCCATTAACCACATAACGACTTCGCATCATCAGATATCAAGAACATTATAGATTCAGACACAGATAAATTGCAACCACTAGTACAAAATGAAGAATTAGTGACTACGTGACTAAAAATTCTAGTCACCATAGGTTTTTCAAGTGATTTACTACTAAATATGAGAAATTTTGATTGACCCAACTACAAATGACTAAAATTAACGACTAATTTAGTCACCAATTAACAAATATGACTAGATAATAAGTGACTAAGCCGTTGAGATCCAACGGCCCACATTGCAACAGTGGCCGCATTAAATATCATATGGCCTGTGAAATAAACGACTAATTTAGTCACAACATAAAAAATGACTAGCTATAAGAATATGAATTAGTCATTTACGTTAGTCATTTTTAATTGTGTTATGGAAAATTGCAATTTTGACAATGATGTGTAAATTTTGTAAATTGTCTACCTTCTATCTTTAATATTGGTGCCATGCACCTCGATCTTTAGAGATCCAATAAAGCAATTGCACAAATTTTCTCTTGATCATCTTTATCCCTACTGCACCATTGAAGCAAACCATTAAGCACGCGCCAAAGGAAAACTAGGTTCCTTATACAATTGTAAATTAGGTAGAACCAGTACCATATCGACACCTATAAAAACATCATAGCTAGTTGTTGATCCTTCAATGTAAGAGTCCCAAGTCCCATACTGACGTGATTTTCTAACTTCAATATAGTTATCATGATCTGTGACCATCGACTAGTATTGTGAAGAAGAGTGTTTGGTGAAATAGTACTCATTCTTTTTTTTGTTGCTGTTGGGATTGCATTCCTTCCTTCCTATAATATTCCCACTTAGTTCTTGAGTGTGCATGTTAATATATATATTTAAAACCATTTACGTACATTCTAGCCCTAGTAGAAGCTTGTTTTTATTGTTTGGAATGTGTTTATAAAAGCTTGTTTTTGTTGTTTGGAATGTGTCTATCAAATCTTGTTTTTGTTGTTTCGAATGTTCCCATCATTAGAGTGAATTTTATTTGGTTTGAAACGATAGTTTCAACTTTGGAGGATGAGGAATAAAACACAGTGGAATAAGAGCAAGAGATTAGAAGTATTGCAAGGTAGAGTCAGGTAACATGATTTGAGGGGTAGGTATATAGAATCATTTTCAACCCAAGTATTTGTAGCTTTTGATGTTTTGCGTAAATTTCATTTTATGTGTATTAGGATATATACATCAATGAGACCAACATAGGGGTTAGTACATAAATTCTGAAGATTTAAAAATTTAGACAAAGAAAGAGAAGAACTCGTCTCTCCATATGAAACAATGTCTAGATAAAAATTTGAACATAGGTCTAGATTTAAATTCCAATTTATGTATATATCTGGACACCCCCATTTAAATTTACACATCTTGAATTTGTTTTAAATGAAAAATACCTTTCTTTTTTCAAAATTTTACACTTTAAATTTTGTCACCTAATAAATTAAAATTTCAATTAAATTTTAATATACTCCAAATTAAAATAAACTTAATTATCCAAAATTGAAATAAACCTCAAAATCCAAGTAATGACATGGAGAATAATTCAATATAAAAGCCATCGATGGGAGATGCCATATTAAAAGAAGAGATCCTAGCATTAAAATTTACTTTGTATGAGGTTCTCAACCATTAAATTCCCCCCCTTTAATAAAAACATAAAAAATTAGTGGACTATACTCATTCATAATGGAGTTTCCATGTTGACATTAAACCCCCGCCTAAAGAAAAACTAAACAAATTCGCATAATATTACTTTGGAATGACAGTGTGAAACTTTGATACACATGCATTGGATCTATTGAGCATCATTTCTGGATCGTCTACATTAGCAATTGGGAATCCAATTACCAAAGGTAGGTTCATCAATCTATTCCCATTTTTTTCTTTAAATGTAATTTCCAATTTATTCCCATTTGCATAGACGGAGGTCTTTGGTCAACTTTATTTTTCGCTACATTGATTGCTCATTTTGGCATGAATTTTGGAGTGTATTTATCTCTTATTTATAAGGATCCCGTGGGTTTTACTACAGTCTTGAAGCAATTAAGGTTTCATTATGGAAATTCCTTCAAAAAAATTCGTTAAAGTTGATTCTTTCAGGAGGCGCTTGTGGGTGGATTCTTTTATGGGGGTAGATTTAGAAATATTTTTCAGTTTTGGTAACTCCAAGCCATTGACAATGAGGGACAATGGCCATTTTTTTCTGTCCACGTTGTTAGTCATACCTATCAAACCTTGTGTCATTGGGTAGTTTAAAACCCTATACCCCAGGTCTGAAACCCAACATTGTTTCTTGTCCCTATAACCTTAGACCCAATTTCCCGTTTCATTTTTTCATTTCATGTTTCTTGTATCATTAATTCTTCAATGGGGGCTAAAAACACATTGTGTTATTTATTAAAAAACTTGGATATTTATCCAACTGGGGAATTAGATCTGTAGTTTTTTGGAATGCCACTCTCTGCCCAAGTACCAAATTGGAGGACCCATGACCTCCTTTACATTTATTTATGACTATTTTGATGTCTTCGGAGAGTATTTTTCACAGGATGATTTCCATGTTTGTGAATTTGTAATTTGTTTACAAGTTTGATGTTTGTTGAGTTTTATGCCCATTTTTTGTCAATTATTTCCTCATTCTATGCCAGATTCTTACTATTCAATTTGTTGAGTTAATCTCAAGTCCAACTCGTAAATATTTGCATTAGTATAGAAGGTTGTTTGGAATTTTTGTTCCACCTTCAAGATTGAGTAAAAAAATTTTCTTCCAATATATAACGAAAACTACTAAATAAGGTATTACAGATTCCGTTCTTATGCTAAGAAATAATATTTTTATGTTTCTTTTTTTAGAAACAAAAATGTGTTGATAGTCTTTCTATGAGGGGTAAAATTTCATTAGTTTTTCAATGTATTCTTGACATTTGCATATGACGTAAAATTTGAGGCTATTTCATTGGTTCTAGCCACTATGTGGAAAAGACATGGACAATAATGTCTAAAATTTGAGTATACATAATAGAGATTTTGTGGTACGTTGTGGTCATTATTTTTGGAATATGCTTCAAATCCCTATTATATAAATGATATATTATAATAAAAAAGGGATATGGAGGGAATGTCATTGAGTTACTACCAAATCTCTAGCCAATAATCAGTAGTCATAACCAAGAGCACAATATCAAGATAGAAAACTAACTACCATACAGTCCAACTAAAGTAAAACCATTCCCCATATAGGGCCATGTATCAACCAATGCCCTCTAACAACTTTAAAACATAAAAAAAAGTTCCCCATCAAGATTAAGCACCAAGTGATGCCCACCCATTTGGGGATGGATGATAATCATCATTCTTGTGTGAATTACCCCAACCGTAATTCCATGGATATTGAGCAAGTACATTTATGACCCAACCTTTTTTCTATTTCTGGTGATGAGTGCCCATTCTCAGAGTTATCCAATGGAATATTTAGTAACCTATCATTTCAAAGGGGATGTTTCCTTTCATTATGCCCCTAACATGGCCCAATCTATAATAGTTTTTGGCGGTCTCTACCATTAGCCTCGTTTATAGTATCTACTCTCCTAGGAGGAGTCTCATCTTTGTCATTGCAACTGCCTAGAAGAGGGCCTCTGGTCGAACCCTGCTTATAGAGAAAGGTGAAATCCCCTAATGGGAAATTCATTGTCTAAGGTGGTCCAGTTCCATAACCACATTATCTACTTGGAATTGACTTTGCAAGGACATAGTTGTTATAATCACCTAGTCAGAGAGAAATCTATGTTAGTTGATTGGATACCAAAATAATGTTACACCTTTTCAAAAAAGAAAAAACTTTAATAGTATGCTAAGCTTTAGTGAAGTTGATAATGAGCAATTTTTCAGGAAACAGGGGAGGATGTAAAATGGCCTTACAAGGATTCATCCCTCTTCTAGGCCACTTTACCTTTGTTACAGAACTAAAAAATGTGCTTTGTTAGACTCTAAGATACCATGAAATACCTAAGAAGGTGCAATAACCCCTGTCCTTAAATGAGACAGAAGACGATCCAATGACAAACCATCATAGACTAAAGACTAGGTTAAGAAATTTTTCTTGATTTTGAGAGTGAACCTCCAAATAATTTTAAGTTCTTGACACCAAGTTAAGAGTATGGATTTAAGTTTCCAGTATTTGTTAAGTTTTCAATCCATCCTAAGAGTGTTGCTTAACCTTTGATAAACATCCACTAGTTTATACTTATGGAAGGTCTTTGAGTGATCACATATCTAGTCCTTCTAGCTATGAGTTGGTTTCTTTATACTAGCCTCGAAAGAGAGGGATTCCATTGTGGCCAATTTTGAAATCATTAAAATTTTGATCTTGTGAAAGTAAATTCCCTTCTAAAAGCAATGACTGCCATGTGTGCTGTGATTTTTTCTAGTAAATTTAGCATGTTTGTGTCCAACTCAAAAACAAAGTTAAAATAAGTTGAATTAGGTTACAACCGCAATTCCATTTTTGCAGCTAATGTTTCTGTGCATTAATCTCATGACAATTCTTCCATATTCATTGTTATGTGCTTTCCAAATCTTCATATTCGATTTTGTAGCTAGGATGAAACTATGTTCTTAATCCTTAGCTCTGTTAGGTCAACTCTCTTCCAAGTCATTGGCTAAATATTGGCAATTTCCAAGAGTCCTTATACCACCTAATAAATTTGGAACAATGCATAGAATATTAGCATGCCCAACTACACAAGGATACAAAGTACAAATCAAGAAATGGAAGAACATTTCACTCCCTCTTCGAGATGGCTTTGTTGGATCATTTTTTGGGAGGGGAGATGACTTTTAGAGTGCCATGGATGACTAGAACCGATTTGAATGAAAGGAAAATGGATAAACTGCGATGATTAAAATTTGTAGTGGATGTAGAATTGTAGAAGCAATGTCCCTAGGTCCATTGGATTTCAATTCATTGGAATCCAATTTCAAGAGTCATGGTTAGTTTCTTTGTTCTCTCAACACACCATGCACTTATAGGAATACCCAACATCATGTTCCTTGAACTAGTTTCTTCTTGTTGAGAAGATGAGTGCTCCCTTGCATTAGCATTAGAGTTGGAATCATTTCCAATTCTAGGCATATAATAATGTACATTCCATCCTACTAAAAGAAAAATCCCTTGTATACTAGATGGAACATGAAAAATACTGGGTTGGCGCGGCTAGGCACTAGTGTTGACTCAAATTGGAATTGTGTCTGCATATTGATCACCTAAAGAAACCTATTGGAATGTCAAGACTTTTGGCTACAAGTAAGGTATATACCTTCCAAAATTTCTAGATGTCCATGTGATCTAAATTTGGTTCCTGTTGATGTGTAATGTTATGTATTTCTTGAATAATTCTTTGGGTGAATGTGACTTTCCAACCATAGATAAGCCCTTGAAATATGAACCCATGTCGCCAACACTAGCCTTGGGTATGACTAGTTTTTCTATAGGACTAAAAAGAATATTGTTGTAGTATTAGCAAAAATACTTAAGATGTTACTCATGGTGTGCCACTTAGGAGGTGTAAGGTGGAGGCGGACATCATCCCATTCTGAAGAACATGGAAGGACATGTAAAGATGATGGAATTGAAATGATTTCTAGCGTCTTTTTTTACAATATCCTCGTATTCCAACCATATGGTGATTTTCACCTCCATTAATGTTTTTTTGGCATACATCACACACCATTGCTACAAGAAAAGGTGACTTGTTTAGATTCTGATCCATCCAATGAAATTGGCAGAGGACAAGAACTTAATTCCATGTATAGTTTCCATTTATTTGTAATTGGTGTCTTATTGTAAATGAAATTATAAGAATCACCATCATAAGTAGTTCCATAGTTCCAAATTGAATGGAGATGCAGATGATCATCTATGACCTGGTTGTTAAGGACATACACAATCACACTTTTAGAATGAATAAAATGTGTGTTCATTGTTTGTTTTTCATCAAAATTTGTGTTTAATGGCACATTTGAAACATGATTCCAACCAATAACCATTTATCTTCAACATTGCATCCATCATCTATTGGAATATAAGAATTGCTTCCACTGCTAATGGCCTAGCAATTGTTAAAAGAACTATTTCCACTAACATGACTTTTTAAATTTCTAAAATTAAAATTTGAGCTGCTCCCAACAACCTAATAACTAGGAAAACTTGGAGCATCCACCTCAATTTTACGGTACTCTAGTAAATATATGAGTCAATATTCACATTATTTTGACTCATATATTTATTAGGGTACCCTAATTTGTTGCAATAAAAATTCTCTCACAAAATTTGTTGGTTTTCCCCACACTGGGATTTCTAGGGTATATCCTTGTGTTCTAGTGTGATTGGATTTCATCTTTGCTGTGAATTTATCTACAGTCAGAGACTCAGTTGTACTTTGTTTTTATTAATCAGTTGCAGCAGTTTAAATTTATGTGTGAGTGCATTTAACCTATGAAAGTCAACTCTAGTGCTGAGTCTTAGTCAACTAACATGGTATCAGAGCCTAAACCCTGAATATGTGAGAGCCAAGTGTTGTTTTCTTAATGTAATAATAGGTTCCTCTCTTATTTATATGATTTCATTAGTTGGATAATAGAGAGATTGCATTCCTTTTTGTCTAAATCTAGTGTATGTATGTGGAGACATATCTTATAATATAGGCAAATGTTTTGGTACATCAAGCTTGGATGTGATGCTCTCACTTTCTTCATTGATTGGAAGAAAGTAAATGGAAATATCGACCATTTCTTATATGCTTGAGTTATTATTAGATTGCTTGTATTTGGAATCCTTTAGGACTCAATACATGTCTAATCTTTAATTCCTAGAGCATATTTTAGGTTGCTAGTCAAAGGTGTAGTCCATTGGGAGACCTTTTCTTGGAGAATTTCTCCATCAAAGTCGAATATTCTAGACTATTCTTAGATGTGTATTCAATCAATTCAGTCTTAAAAATCCTAATAAAACATTCCATTGAGATCTATTCTCATGTCCCCATTTTCCCAACATTGAAGGCACTAGTCTTTCCCACAACCACCATCCAAAAGACCCTTAAAATTTTCATTTTCTATTTTGTGCCTTGAAATCTGAAGTTTACTTTGATGTCCCATCATTTCAGATTTCAAGTTTTATTCAAGCCTAGGGTTTAGAATTGTTCTCATATTAATTTAGGCTTGCATCTAGTTAGTTAAAATTATAGTATTTTCATTTTAAAAACAACTCTAAGACAAAATTAAACTAGGCCTAAGCACTCCTGAAATCATTGATTATTTTGCTTGGGTATTTAATTCTCTAATTCATTGTAAATAAACACTTTATTTTCTGCATTTTGTAACCAGATATACAACAAACCTTAACCGCTTGAATAATTCTTTTAGATTAGATTTAGGGAATGTTTTCAATCACTTTCATTCTGGAATTTTTTTCTGCATTAAATCATTACATTTCCAGTTTTGCAAAGACTTCTTGTGGCTGTAATCTATTGTACTTTGTGAATATTTTGAGTGAAAAAATGATTTACTTTATCCAGAATTCATTTCAAGCAACAATTCATTTGTTGTTCAACTATTGGCTTTATTTCTACACTTCATTATTTAATTCTGGCAATCACTCAAATTTGAGATAGTAAAATGTGCAAAACAATTGGCAATCCAGCTAGATCTAAAATTAACCCCCTAATCTCTCCTTCATTAAGAATTATTTTATAATCTATTAATCATAGGGAATCCCCCCTTGACCTTTGAGAGCAGGTCAAAAGTGAGAGGAATTGTGCACTAAGGTAACAGTGGTTCCTTCTCTTGTAGTTTCATCTAGGGGTAGCACTCATGGGTTAGGACTTCTCCACTTAAATGCTAATCTGAGCTGTAACACAGTTCAAGATAAAGAATACAAAATTCCTCCTAAAATGTCAAATTATGCCATAACCTTAGATCTAGACTTATTATGGTCAGTTCTGGTAAACACATTATATTGACAATCTCAAGAAGGTTTAAGAACCAAAAATTAGGCACTCATTATTATCGTCAGTCCTAGTAAACACATTATATTGACAATCTCAAGAAGGTCCAAGAATTGAATTTGTTTCTGTGCAACAAAAAACCAAAGGGATGCATCCCCTACATAGTACATACCATAAATGGTGATTGGGTGAGGACACCATGATACTCCATGACCCCACAGGGGATGCCCAATCATCCTCTACGGCATCACATTACCGAAAATACATTTAAAAGGTTAACAATTTTTTCCACTTACCATTTGTGAAACCCTCACATTCTATTTTAAACACCCCACACTCGCAAAAATATCAAAGAATCAATTTGCAAGTGACGACTTCCAAGTTCCAAGAGCAATAATGAGCAGTTTTGAGTAGTAGCATTTTTTAGCTTGGAGAATTATAAATTATTATACTATTGTGTTATGTATATTTGTTATTATAATTACTAATTATTTGAACTTTGAATATACTTCATAATTTTCATCTTTTTTCAATGTTTGGTGGTCCAACATGCTATCCCCTACTATTGTTCCATGTCACCCCTTGAAATTTGGAAATCTCTTTAGCCATCCCCAAAACTTATCACCATCGTTGTTCCCCTATGAATGAACCTTGTCAAAAAAGTGTTGTCCAGACAGAGAGTTCCATGTAATAGTTAGAAGTGGAGGTTTGATATTGTGCACGTTATGACTTATCTAAACCTGCGATAACCCAGAATTTCACCTTGATAAAAAAAATTATAATCCTGGTTCACTCTTGAAAAAACAATCCTTCAAAAATTCATTCAGTGGAGGGATCCTCTCTGCTTTTATCCTCTTACTGAATTATTCATCAATTCATTGATTGTATCCAATGAAACTTTCACAGGACCCAAATTGATTATTGATACTGCATTCCTGAATCCTAACCAATCCATCACAAATGAGCACTTCAATTTTTGAAGAGAGAACTAATTCTCAGACCTGAAAACTCTTATCCTATATCTCTTATTTCACTATTATCCAGTTGTCATTGTTTTAACTCAGTTGCGTAGAGATTTTGGTGTAGGGAAGTTGAGGATTTGGTGCTTATTAATGCAGGTTAGGAATTTTAGAAGGGTTGTTATAGATTTTGTATAGAGTTATGTAGAATAGTTACCCATTTTGTAGCTATTGATGCAGCGTAGGGTGCAATGAGAGAATCTATCCATTTAGTAAAGGGGGTTATGCAGAGTTAAGTTATGGAGGGGTAGTAACCCATTATTATAGAGAGAGTTATGGAGGGTATTAACTTAATTAATGAGGGAATCTCCACTAGGTTATCCCTCTATATATACAGAAGTTCTGTGGAATGCACAACTTTTGGAAATGAAGACTTTTGGGAGTAATTCTCTTTGCATGCAATAGATTGGAGTTTGAAACCATATGTTGAATCCATGCCTCTATGAAAAATGTACTTGCTACTATGGAGTTTCCTGCATAATTTCACATTCGTGAACCTTACTATATGAAGAGGTTGCTTGTTTTTCAAATTTAGTGCTAGCTATGTTAGGACATAATCTAAATCTAGTACTGGATTTCTATTGTAGTGTTACAACCCTTAAATACTATAGGTGTTTGGTAGTAACAGGAATTTTTTTATGTACACTAGCAATGTCATTACAAAAACCATAAGAAAGTAGCTTATTTCCGCCCAATGTTATTTTAGGTTATAGAATAATCTGATAATGACATAAATTACAATGGGTAGTGACAAGGCTCCATAATTGCATTATATCCAGTCTCAAAACAAATGTCATGAGGGAAACAGAAGTTCTCATTCCGTGTCTAAATTTATCTTTTAGGTGAATGATTTGTATAATGTAAATGTTTTTCAATAACCGTTGTTGCATATTTCTATACTAATTTCACTTTTCAATTGTTCCTTGTTTCTAATGTTTTATTTCTGTAGGGATTATACAAACCAAATTTTCATGTCGTTCCATTTGGCTATAGATGGAACTGGTAAGGTAAAAGAAGTATGCTATGATAGTGTTTCATCTAGATAAAATTGTTATATCAATGTCTTCTGATTCTTGGGTTCATTGCAGTTTAGCATTGGGCCTGATGGACAAAGAAGTGAACCAGAGAGTAATGTTCTTATTGCATCTATTGAAAACATGCAATATGTTATTGATGTTTTGCATACGGTATGTTGAAAAACCCTCAATTATGTTTTAAGTGCACAAGTTTCTTTAAGTTTGAGTTCCATTTACAATAAGTAGTTTGTTTCTTCTCCATGAAACAATAGGTATTCTTAGCATTTGGTACAATTCAGAAAATTGCAATGTTTGAGAAGAATGCAGGATGGCAGGCTTTGATTAAGTATGCAGGTATTCTTATAAATTGAGTCATTGAATATCTTGAAGCTTAGAAATGTGTTTTTTTCTCTTTTAATAGTTACTATGTCTTCTTGGAAATAAGGTAGGGGACTTTATATTTGAAGTCTAAAAAACACAGTAGTTCTGCCCAATGTTATTTTAGGATATAGAATAATCTAATAATGACATAAATTATAATGGGTATTGACAAGGCTCCATAATTGCATTATATCCAGTCTCAAAACAAATGTCACGGAGGAAATAGAAGTTCTCATTCTGCATCTAAATTTAGCTTTTAGGTGAATGATTTGTACAATGTAAATGTTTTTTAATAACCGCTATTGCATATCGCTATACTATTTGCACTTTTCAACTATTCCTTGTTTCTAATGTTTTATTTCTGCAGGGATTATACAAATCCAAATTTTCCTGTTGCTCCTTCTGTTATAGATGGAACTGGTCAGGTAAAAGAAGTATGCTATGATAGTGTTTCATGTAGATAAAATTTTATATCAATGTCTTCTAACTCTTGGGTCCATTGTAGTTTATCATTGGGCCCGATGGACAAAGAACAGAGCCAGAGACTAATGTTCTTCTTGCGTCTATTGAAAACATGCAATATATTGTGACTGTTGATGTTTTGCATATGGTATGTTGAAAAACTCTCAATTATGTTTAAAGTGCACAAGTTTCTTTAAGTTTGAGTTCCATTTACAATAAGTAGTTTGTTAGGATTCTCCTTGAAATAACAGGTATTCTCAACATTTGGTACAGTTCATAAAATTGCAATGTTTGAGAAGAATGCAGGATGGCAAGCTTTGATTCAGTATGCAGGTATTCTTATAAATTGAGTCGTTGAATATCTTGAAGCTTAGAAATGCGTTTTTTTCTCTTTTAATAGTTACTATGTCTTCTTGGAAATAAGGTAGGGGACTTGTTATTTGAAGTCTAAAAAACACGGTAGTTCTGCCCAATGTTATTTTAGGTTATAGACTAATCTGATAATGACATAAATTATAATGGGTAGTGAAAAGGCTCCATAATTACATTATATCTAGTCTCAAAAAATTGTCACGAAGCCAATAGCAGTTCTCATTTTGCGTCTAAATTTATCTTTTAGGTGAATGATTTGTATAATGTAAATGTTTTTCAATAACCGATGTTGCATATTGCTATACTATTTGAACTTTTCAATTGTTCCTTATTTCTAATGTTTTATTTCTGTAGGGATTATACAAATCCAAATTTTCTTGTTGCTCCTTCTACTGTGCTTCTACTATAGATGGAATTGGTCAGGTAAAAGAAGTATGCTATGATAGTGTTTCATGTAGATAAAAATGTTATATCACTGTCTTCTGCTTCTTGGGTTCATTGCAGTTTAGCATTGGGCCTGATGGACAAAGAAGAGAGCCCGAGAGTAATGTTCTTCTTGCATCTATTGAAAACATGCAATATGCTGTGACTGTTGATGTTTTGCATACGGTATGTTGAAAAACTCTCAATTATGTTTTAAGTGCACAAGTTTCTTTAAGTTTAAGTTCCATTTACAATAAGTAGTTTGTTTCTTCTCCTTGAAACAACAGGTATTCTCAACATTTGGTACAGTTCAGAAAATTGCAATGTTTGAGAAGAATGTAGGATGGAAGGCTTTGATTCAGTATGCAAGTATTCTTATAAATTGAATCGTTGGATATCTTGAAGCTTAGAAATGTGTTGTTTTCTCTTTTAATAGTTACTATGTCTTCTTGGAAATAAGGTAGGGGACTTGATATTTGAAGTCTAAAAAACAAAGTAGTTATGCCCAATGTTATTTTAGGTTATAGAATAATCTGATAATGACATAAATTATAATGGGTAGTGACAAGGCTCCATAATTGCATTATATCCAGTCTCAAAACAAATGTGACGAAGGCAATAGAAGTTCTCATTCTGCGTCTAAATTTAGCTTTTAGGTGAATTATTTGTATAATGTAAATGTTTTTCAATAACCACTATTGCATATTGCTATACTATTTGCACTTTTCAATTGTTCCTTGTTTCTAATGTTTTATTTCTGCAGGGATTATACAAATCCAAATTTTCCCGTTGCTCCTTTTGTTATAGATGGAACTGGTCAAGTAAAAGAAGTATGATATGATAGTGTTTCATGTAGATAAAATTGTTGTATCAATGTCTTCCGATTCTTGGGTTCATTGCAGTTTAGCATTGGGCCTGATGGACAAAGAAGATATCTAGAGAGTAATGTTCTTCTTGCATCTATTGAAAACATGCAATATGTTGTGGCTGTTGATGTTTTGCATATGGTATGTTCAAAAACTCTCAATTATGTTTTAAGTGCACAAGTTTCTTTAAGTTTGAGTTCCATTTACAATAAGTAGTTTGTTTCTTCTCCTTGAAACAACGGGTATTCTCAGTGTTTGGTACAGTTCAGAAAATTGCAATGTTTGAGAAGAATGCAGGATGGAAGGCTTTGATTTAGTATGCAGGTATTATTATAAATCGAGTCGTTGAATATCTTGAAGCTTAGAAATGCGTTGTTTTCTCTTTTAATAGTTACTATGTCTTCTTGGACATAAGGTAGGGGACTTGATATTTGAAGTCTAAAAAACACAGTAGTTATGCCCAATGTTATTTTAAGTTATAGAATAATCTGATAATGACATAAATTATAATGGGTAGTGACAAGGCTCCCTAATTGCATTATATCCAGTCTCAAAACAAATGTCATGAAGGAAATAGAAGTTCTCATTATGCTTCTAAATTTAGCTTTTAGGTGAATGATTTGTATAATGTAAATGTTTTTCAATAACTGTTGTTGCATATTGCTATACTATTTGCACTTTTCAACTGTTCCTTGTTTCTAATTTTTTATTTCTGTAGCGATTATACAAATCCAAATTTTCCTGTTGCTCCTTCTACTATAGATGGAACTGGTCAGGTAAAAGAAGTATGCTATGATAGTGTTTCATGTAGATAAAATTGTTATATCAATGTTTTATTATTCTTGGGTTCATTACAGTTTAGCATTGGGCCTGATGGACAAAGAAGAGATCCAGAGAGTAATGTTCCTCTTGCATCTATTGAAAACATGCAATATGTTGTGACTGTTGATGTTTTGCATACGGTATGTTGAAAAACTCTCAATTATGTTTTAAGTGCACAAGTTTCTTTAAGTTTGAGTTCCATTTACAATAAGTAGTTTGTTTCTTCTCCTTGAAACAACTGGTATTCTCATCATTTAGTACAGTTCAGAAAATTGCAATGTTTGAGAAGAATGCAAGATGGTAGGCTTTGATTCAGTATGTAGGTATTCTTATAAATTGAGTCGTTGAATATCTTGAATCTTCTCCTTTCACAATGAAACTTAATTGATAACGAGGGATATGTATTATTATTTTTTCGGTACTCTCTTTCATTTAAGTTAATTTTGTTAAAAAGATGGCACTATATACAAGGACTTAATTTTGTACAATTTATTTGTTGTTTTAATGGTTAGGGTTTTCAATGAAATACACTGTTGCAAAACCCTTTGATATTGCCTGATTTTTTCTTTCATATTTTAAATCTTTTCAGGGTTGATTTTATACGTGCTAAGTTCTACTGATTTATTTTCTGACTAATTTTCCTGGTTTTTCCACTTTCTTGAGTTGATGACCCCCATTGATATTTTGTTGTTGCCTAGTTTTGCCATACTATTATAAATATTGTCTATCAGTTTTGAAACAAACTTGATCAATTTGGGTGATTATATGCATGGCAATTTAGTCTCTGCTCTTCCTTTATTTTCCATCTAACTTTTGCTTGCTTGATAGACTGATTGAATTTACCTTGCTCAGATATACCTACTGTAGTAATTTCCAAAGAAGCATTAGAAGGACATTCTATATATTATGGAGGCTATTGCAAACTCCACCTTTATTATTCATGCCACATGGAACTCAATGTTAAGGTAACAGTCGTACCTCGATTTTTTGAAGGCATGGTTATCATTATGAAATATAGTGAGTTTTATTTTTCCTAAGATTTTTAGTAGTCCCATATGACCCTGTACACAGGTTAATAATGATCGGAGCAGAGACTACACACTTCCAAAAGTAGGCATCATACAAAATCCATCATCGAGTCTTGGACGACAGCCCTCTAATTTTCCTGCTAGAGTTGGTAGACACACTATATTTTTAGGATTCTTATGTTTTCAACAATTCTGTGGGTCAATTTATTATTAGTTTAGCTTGAACTGGAGTGATTTTAATATCATATTGACTAGTGTTCTCTGACATAGTTTGTTGTTATATCAGTTATTCTTTCCATATGAGTACTTTCCCAAGCTTTTCAACTGGGAAAATCTGGAATTTCCACCCCGTGGATTGATAAATTGTGGAAACAAGTAATCTTTGCCTACACCTGTGGATTGATAAATTGTTTTAACCTACACTTGTGGATTGATAAACTAGTGTAACTATGGATTTATAAATTGTTTTACAAATAATATAAACAATAAATTTTTAGAATAAAAACACACCAAAATCAAAATTTGAGGTTTACAATCTGTTGCATCAAATTTGTTCTAGAAATTATAATTAGTGTATATTTTATGCATATTAAATAACCTTCAACATGGTCAATGAATGGTTAATGTCAGAATTCGATCAACAATTGTAATATGCATTGTATGGTTAATATCTGAGTTTGATCAAACACTATAATATGTAGATCAAAGAAAGTGAATGTACCCAGAACAAAGACTAACATCACGTTTCAAGGAAAAATATTTCTCCCCACCTCCATAGTTTGAAACCATACATCCAATTCCTGTTAGATTAATAAAGAGGATTTGTAGCTACAATATTCGCTCAATTCCACCAAGGAATTAGATCCCAGTGGTGGTGGTGATAAGGAAAAAGAGTAAACAACCAAATCTTTGGGTCAAGAGTCCTTTTGTTTCCAGTAGCAAAGCAACACCATATAATGATGGATTCATGTGCACATTTACAAGACAAATGATAAAAAGTCGCTAAAGCTACTCCATTATCAGCCTTATCAACAACAGAAGCATGTGGATAGATATGACTAAGTTATAAAAATACCTAGGGCTACTAGTTGTGAGAAATAACATGCATACAATTAATGTTTATATAATAAGCTGACTTCCCTTGACATAAGTAAACTTCCCTTTTGAGGTTTCTATTGTGCAAGTCAAGTTATGAAAGATGCTTCAACTAGGATTTCTCTGCTTACAGGTCTCACAATTGATCTTATAGGTCTAGCCTTTACTATTTTGCTACTTTAAAATATACCAAATCTCATCACTGCATATCAAACCTTTTATACTAGAAAGGTATTTCAACTATGAAATCTGATCCTATATCCCATAGAAGAAACACAACCACCTTGTTCAGAGTGATATGCAGAAGTGCAAAGCAACATCAGTTCTTGATGGTGAAAGATGTCCACAGATTGTTGATATTAGGATACTTTTTCCATGCCTTCAGGTCAAATTTTTGCCATCCTAGGATGGAGGGTCTTTTACAATAATCTATTTTAGGTTCTTCTATTAAAACATGTGCATACTCTTAAAATTCCAGTATTGATCTCTTATCCATATAACGAAATGAATCTTTGCTTTGATGTTTTGATGACCATAATTTTTTTGGGATTTGTAAGCTCTTCAAAGTTTAAACTCATAGATCCAGTGAAAACGAAGTAGACGTCCTAATCCCTATTTTACTGGGCAGACCCTGAAATTGAAACATGCAATGAAGGGTAACATAGTGCATATGTGTCACTTTTGTGGACATTTGAATGAGAATTTTCTTACAATTAGGGTACCATTTATTAAGTCTTTCTAATAGAACAACATGCAAATCATGGTTTCTATTGTATACGAGGGAACATCAAATAGAAATTAAACTAACTATATATGACTAACGGTGTTGACATTATATGATCTTGTTATAGTTGCATCAAATGTTGAATTCATGGAAGCATTACTAATCTCAAATTGATTTATGCCATTTATTTTATGGATGGCATATTTATGTGTATTTTGTGTACTCAAAGTGGTTGATAAGTGATAACATGTGTTTTCATCTTCTCAGCTAATTGAAGTAAGTGGCTTTTCTGCAAATGCAATGCAAACCTTCAAAGATCTTGCAGTATCTAGACATGAACTTGTTTGGCAGTATGAAGGATGCACGCTTGTTGTTTGGAGGTATGAATAATTCCTCCTCCCCCCTTACAGTTCTAAGTTATCCTCTAATGCCCATGATCCTTATGTAACTACTCAAGTTCTTCCTCCATATATATATATATATATATATATATATATATATATATCCAAACCATTAGACACCAAATACACAAAGTTTGATCATGTATATATCATGATCATATAAGGGTGAATATAATAAAATCACACGAGTTCGATACATATTTGAAACAAAATGTGTAAAAATCAAGGTCCTAAATTGCCTACAATATCCAAATAACATCTACAACAAATAACTACACATCAACAAAATCCTCTACTATAATGGGGTCCTCATCATTAGTAGCCCCATATGCATCCTCATCTAGCCTCAACTTGAATCCTCAAGCAAAATCAATGCTAGTGCTTGGTGCTACTAGTCGATCTAAACCCATCCACTTGATCTTTTATCAATTCAACCACCTTCGGCTTTGGTAAAATAGGCTAACCACATTTAAAATGAGGTAGAAAGCTTAAGTTGCATGATACCTCTAAAATTGAGTGTGCTTTTTGAGAGTTCCTTTCGAATGGTACATATCTGAATATCAATGGTAGTTATTTTGTTCTTCTAGGTAGATTCACTAATTTGTCTTCATGATGATAAGCATGACAATTCTAGAGCATTTCTTATATTTTCTTGTTTGTTTCAACACTTTTACAGCAGATCTGAGTCTATGTTAGGAGGTATATTTTAGCTCAGTTTTACCAATTTATATCTACAAAAGGTATGTCCTCAAGGATGCAAAGGAGTAAGGAAATTAATCTACATAACCTGTACTATGGACGACATGTCACAATAGAAGAAATTTTTCTTCAAATCAACTATGATTCTCTGTAAATTTAGGGTTATATTAAGTTTCATGTTGAGCAAGGTCCAGCACTGGAGGGACATGGTATTTTATCAAAATGGTAGGGGGGAGAGCAGGGAAATTATTTTTTAAAATTTACATTTAAGAATTCACAAGGACATGCAAGCATATTTTCAATTTCAATGTATAATGATCCAATAGCAACAAGATCAATTGGTTTAACAACTGGAGGATCAATTGTTAAACAAACTAGCAGGAAGGTGCAAAACATTGTGTGCAAGTCCAACATTTGGGAAAGAAGGTGATTAATAACATAAAATTTAAATCAAAGCTTTAGGATTTTTGAAACAAACGACTTAAGAATATTTGAATAGCTTGTGTATTTTCTTCTTAGTTCAATTCTTATTATATATCTTCTGAATATTTTCTACAGTCACCCCTGTAATTCCTTGGCCATTTGGAGGAACCTAATATTCTTGTGGGTTGTAGCTACCAGCACAGAACTAAATGAACATAACATCTTGAGTTCCATAGCCTAGTATGGATATGGTATTTAACACTTACTCAGGTCAAGTTGCAGGGTTGACAGGAAGCTTGGTTGCAGGTGTTGTATATTTCTCCTAGAGTCTACAAATTTTCCAACAGACTCTTCATTTTCGTAGGTTGGACTAAAAGTATAAACTTGCTTCTCTGTGAATGTAGCACCTAAGAAGGAGATGAAAATTTACTCAGTCACCTTCCACAATTGGCTACAACAGATTGGATACAGTGGTGGGAATTTGAAGACGCAAAAAGGGTATGAATTCCATTGTTTACTAGCAACTATCAACCACAATGATCTATAGGTCAGAATATTGTTGTATTTCCACTTGGTTGGAAACAAATTACTGTTGTTTATTTAGCTGAGAAGTTATTCATTTACAGTGTATCTACACTTTTGTATGTTGTTGGAACCTGTTTACTATGCTAGATAGGGAAAATTGTACATAGCTTTCAGGAATTAGTTTATCATAAATACTAGTTACTGAACATTAATAGTAATAATTATGTAGTTTGTAGATTGCTATCTATCATAAATTTGTTTGAATATCATCATTATCAAGCAATAACTAATTCTTAAAGGGTGCTAGCTCAATGGTAGAGTTCCTGCCTAATTATAGGCAGGAGGTTGGTGGTTCAATTCCTCCGTGCCCTATCATAAATTTTTGACTAGAAAAATGACTAAATTCGCATATATACGATTATTAGTAGCTAATTTCCTATATCTTAGTCGTATTTAGCTTATTCATTAATATGTTATCATCTAGTAGTTTATTTAGTCGTATATTTGGTCATTAATTGTTGCAATTAGTGACTAAATCAATGACTAAATCCGTGACTAAATCCGTGACTAAATCAATGACTAAATCATTGACTAGCAATGACTAAAGAAATGACTAATAAGTCAAGCTATTAATGACTAAGTGAAATATGACTAGCTATAAGATAGTGTAAATTAGATACTAATAGTCACTGACTCAAAAATAGTCATTTATAGCCTAATTTTAGTCATTAATTTCTCATTTTGTACTAGTGAACATTCAGAAAAGAAGATCATCATAGATCGCATAAGAACAACTTAAAAGAAAGACAAAGTGTGGAGACTTGGGGCGATTTGTGCCCCTCTTGTTCTTTTCTAGCCTCTTTAGTACTTCCTGGAGTTCTGGTCTCTCTTCTACAATCGATACACTCGCTATTGGTGATCCCCGTGTACTACCACTCAAAATTATTTGGGCCATTACTACTAGTCTATCTCTCTTGCGCTCTACACTGCTCTCTTACACTTGCATTTGCGCTCATCATTCTCTCAATCGTTACAATGGTTCAATTGACACTCCCTTTGTCGATTATTATAGCCTTGAGAGAACTTGTGTGAATAATTTTGATCATCATGGCAAAATCCCTCAATGATTGATCAAATTCACTGCCAATTCTACAAATCCAACTGTCCATTTCCTCATAAATGCATGTCTCGTCCACTTGCACCATCATTTGTCGAGTTTAATTGCTACATTTATTAGTTGATTTGACCTCATCACCCTTTTTCAAGTGTCACTGATCTCCCTTCTTGTTGCAATTTGCGCATCTTTTCCTCTCTTGCGACCCTTTTTGCTACGATTACCTACTCCTTAGCTTGTTTTTCTCATCATTTTTTTCAGATGCAGTCTCACTCGAGATGTTTGAGGGATGGATGCAGGAACCATGTTTCCATGGAAAGGAAGAGGACTTGCGCACTTAATCTCTCTCGGATGCAATGCAATTCACATATTCAAGGGTTTTTCACACATCATTTATCCAAGCTATTTATCATTGTTCACCGCAAGATCTAGTATCGAAACATGTCATGATTCAAATATACTTAATAAAGATGTCGATATGTAAGAAACCATTAACCACATAAAGACTTCACATAATCATATATAAGGAACATTATAAATAGATCGCATCATTCAAAAAAGAAGAACATAATAGATCACAGCATAATAGGTTAAGACAAATACAAAGTTTTCATCAATGCTCATCTCATGTTATCTTCGAAGATCAAAATACACCCCTTGGTCTAAATCCTCATACCAAACCCATTCATCCGCAGATTAAAAAATTGTTCGCAACCATAATATCTCACCATACAAAATATAAACACACCAAATCTAAGATCTAAGATTATCTATCGACTCCATTCCTAATTCTATTTATAGGCTTATTCCTTTACAAAAAGGTCCATGTTACACATAATTCTCATCACCATCATGTACTGAGGACCAAAACACCATAATTTTCCTCAATTCCTCAAGTAATGAAGTTATACCTTGGCCAAGACTCTTATTTTCATACTTACGTCCACCACCACCTTTTCCCTTTATGCAATAAGTGTTACCCTTTTCAGTAACTCCTCTTGTCAATTGATAGTAAGAGGTGCCACCGCATATTCCCTTTGATCAATGAGCAGTGCAACCCTAGTAACGCTCTATCTCCATAGTGCAAGAGGGGTGCTCGAGTTTCATAAAGAAAAAGAGAAGATTCACTAATATTCTTGAAGGAACACTTCGTGGAACTCGTATCCCTACTCTTGTGGACCACTTGGACTGGAGATCCCCCATAGTAGGATCTCTCTTCCACCTCATCCACCATTTTCTCAACCATCCCTATCCTCCCAAGGTCTATAAATACTAGCTCATCCCCCATGTCTTGGAGGAGGAAAGTTATGTTGTTACACTGAAGCTCTAGCCAAATCTAGGGTGAGCATAGAGAAGACAAGTTGAAGCTTTGAGGACAATATCTTGCATGAGAGGAGGAATCACAACACTAAGGCATAATGGTTGTAATATCTCTTTTCCATTTTATTATGCAATAAAGAGTTTTTTTCCCATAAAATGTATTGTGTTATAATCACTTATTTTATTATCAAATTCCTTAGTCACTCATATGGAGTTGTAGATCATTTTCTGGTACTTTTGATCTTGTTGTTGTTTGATGTGTTTATTGCAGGTAGATATGTTGAGCTCTAGCACCATAGAAGGTCTTTTCATAGTTTGAGTTAGGTCTTTTCATGTTTGAATAATTTTAAAAAGAGTTTAGTTTTCCAAGTAATAGTAGCACCTTTCTTTCTGGAAAAGAGATCTTAGTTCATTTACTTTCAAGTTTGGTTATTACAAGTCTTTTGTTTGCTTTCAATTTGAAAGATAGTTCAGTGTGATTGTTTCGGATTTATGTGTTTGGGAAACATAATTGATAGTTCAATGTGATTGTTTTGGATTTATGTGTTTGGGAAATAGAATTGAATCACTCTCTCCCTCCTCTAAGTAGGGCATAATTTGAAAGATAAAGTGAAAATTTGCATGAGCAATAGCATGTTGCATGGTTTTACTTTTTCTTTCCATGCCTAATGCATTCACCTAATCATTTAAGATAAAATTAACGCTAGTTCTAGATTAAAACTTTTAGTAACTTGAGTGATAGGATAGAAATGTGTTTCGATGTCCTAAAACATTGGAACGGTCATTCTATTGCCTGCACTGCATCCCGGGGGCTTGTAGTTCTTCCACATACCAACCAGTATATCGAATGGCCTTTCACGTACCCTTGATGTATATAGAAGGTACTTCACGTACTCGGTAGTATATCGAAAGGCTCATGTCGAACGGTTGTGCATTGGACAACATTAACACGGATTTGAGCTCTCATGTGCCTTGCATATATCAGGAGACCCCTCTAGGATACCTTAAACCAACTGAGAAAATCCTTTTGTCCATCTTGTTGGAGAAATACACCGAGAACAACACTCGGGGAGATACTACATACGTGCCATCCATGTAGTCAGGTATTCAGGCAAGGGTACAGTCCCAATATTCCTTGTCTCGTTTTACTATTGGACCCTGTAGTATATCGCAAGTTGCGAAGACTTGAAAATCCAAGGAACTGGATTTTATCAACCTCTCTTATAACCTAAGTTTTCTTGTGACCTTTAGCTTGTGTAGGAGTGGTTTTGTGTGTGATTCTAGTTTTCAAACCCTAGGTTAGGTGTTTAGTGACTAGCATTCTGGTAGAGTTACCTTTGAGACAATATTGAAGAGTCCAAGGATTACCACCTAAATCTCTTCCTATTGTGGGAGAAGGTGCAATGGAACCCACAAATCAGAATCCCACAGTTGATTCCCATGTGGAACGGAATCCCGTTGTGGAAGTCGAGGAATCATTTACTACTTATGAAAATCCCTTGGTCAAACAGCCTCCTATGGCTGATACAAACTTTCATTTTCCAACGGAAGGTCAACCTGGTGCATTAGAATGAGTATTCAACGCCTCATATGATGATACTGTAGGAGCAAAATCTGGTCCAAATGCTCCTTTTTGGAGAACTTATTTAGGGAAATCCATTTTGCAAAACTTTCAAGAGATCCTTGCGAACATCATTGCTTCGCCTCTTCCTCATCGTGCATTTATGTCCTCTCCTTTTCCTCATATTTCAATAACAACCCCTCATGGGTACCGTGCACTTTCATCATCTCAATTAGATCCTAGTGTAGGATCACCAGCTTGAGGTTCAACAACTCATGATCCAGGTCAACCCTCCAATCCTACTCCTGCAGTTCCAAATTTTGGTTTTGCCTCTGGTTCTCCTGTATCTTCAACCACTGGGGGGAAACCCCCAGCAAAATTTATCTCATTAGTTAGTGGAGTTACTTCCAGTTCAAGGAAAAATCATACTGTAGGAAAACCAACAATAATTGTTCCACCCATAAACACCAATGTGGTTATTCCTCCTTCTAGTTCAGGAAAACCCTCAAGGGTACAACCTATAGTTAATCAACCTTCTTAGATTTATACTGTGATGTCCCAAGTCTAGTTTATAGAACTGAACACTCTTCAATTCTGTAAATTTATATTAAAATTTCTGAATTACTAAATAAAATTTCTGAATTACAAAATCTATCATTCGGTGCACTAACAGAGTAGGGAAATCAAGGTTTTAGGTAGAGAAATTTTGCAGAGGTAGAGTGGGAAGAGGATATCAATAAAGGGTGAGTTAATATCTGTAAATCCATTCCCATAACACATTTATATCTGGGACCATTGATATTTCAGAGTCCGCACCGCGAAAACTTACTTTCATGCTGCCAGGTCACCAAACCGTTAAACTAGGGAATATCAATCCATCTTCCGAACAAAGGCTTAATTAATTTGAAGAGGTGATTTTTAGTCATAAAATAAGGTTATGTACTTTTTATAACACTTTGGGACAGCTCATAATAGTTTGGGGTCAATTTGGGTAAATAAGGTCGTTTTGGCCTAGGGGGGACCCACGCATTGGAGGATTCCAAAAGATAGTACATACACAAAAAAAGAGTTTCTGGATTTATTTATGGGGACTTTGTTCTATTAGTGACTCACAGGAACTTACAGATCAGTTTTTGGGGGATCAGAACTATGTTTATGCAAGAAATGGAAAAACTAGTTATTTTCCAATGCAAATCTAGACTAGGTTGACTTAAAATGAGTAAATCTCAGCCATTTCGAATCATATTGGAATAAAAATTGTAGATAATGGTTATGATATCATATTAAATCCAATAAAATCAAAATTACTCTCATCAATTAACTATAACACTCTCTTCAACATTATACATCATTACAATGTATTTTCTTGACATAATACAAGGAAGGGCATGGAGGTTTGAACCCTTAGATATAGAAAAATATTAGACCTATTAATGAAATACAATATATAGTAATGGATGGCTGTAGGCTTCTAACAAATCCTGAATCAACTCATAGAGGCTGATCCATAGCTCTAATGTAACCTGCAATCAGAAGGGGAGAAGAGGGGAAGAGGAGAGAGGGAATGAAAACCTTGGGGCGCATCTCCGAAGAGCCTAAGGCACAAAACTTAGTAAGGAATTCTTAGCTTCATAAACATCAATAAATAAACATCCAAACTAAGAAATGGAGCTCCAATTGTCTTTAAATAAACCTGGGTGACTTGTTGAGCAAGTCAATCACTTGTTAAGCAAGTTACCACTTTCTAAACCCTAACCCTAGCCACAAATTCGCCCTCCTTGAGGAAATTAGCATGTGTAATACAATAAATATTTTCCCCCTTTCATCCACCTTCATCCAATTTGGAAACTTTTCTTTCCTTGACCCATAGTTGCTATTTTTCCTTATGACAACTTTTCTTGGCTTTCTTGTTTTTATGACTGAACTCCAAAAAGGAAACGGCATCCTCCTTTGTCAATTGTTGCCTCTTTGTATTTGACTATTTTTTTCATATATTTTGGCACTTTCCCTTTTCCTGTTTGATTTATTTTTTCATATAGTTTCTAATTTTCCTACTTGGCAATTTGGCTTGCCAAAGTGGCCCTCATGTTAATGGAAACTTATTTTCCACCTAATTAATTGCATAATAATATTTAATGAAAATTTATATACCAAGTACATGCCTCCTAAGTGAAATTTAAATAAAATATCCTAGGTTAATTTATTTAATGCATCTTTTGACCCCCTTGGTGCTAGGAAAGGTTAACACTTCTGGCGATCAAAATGTGGGGATATGACAGTCCTCCCCTCCCAAGTTTGCTTGTCCTCAAGCAGAAGCACCATAGAGTGCTGCAAATTTGTCCACCATGTTTATGCTACACCACTCTGATCATAGTCATTTCCCTAATACCACTTCCTTTAGAAAAATAGCTAACCCAATTAAGGTAACTGAGTAGAATTCCTGGATCCCACTGCCTCCTCTGTAAGGACCCAAACATTGATGCCACCTTTTGAACTATGTCATTCCTAAGAATGTCAAAATACCATGGTTTTATCTGCGTCCTTTCACCCATCAGTATAAACAACAAAATTTTATCATTGTAGAGGATGAAAATGAGGTTATGAAAATCATACCACCATACTGGAAGCTCATATCTCCCCATGCCAAACTTAAATTGTTTTAAACTCTCCCACCAGACATCGAATTCCTCATCTGCTATGTTTGTTTTGGTGCAAAAACTCAACATTCTGCTACTTGTTCCACCAAACTGACTCAAGTGGAACTTCCATGAATATCCATGCATGATGAAGACATCAAATAGATTCCTTTGATGTTTCTTGTACACACAAGACAAAATGGTGAAAGTTTCATACCAGATGGTTGAACCATTAAGTCATCAATGGAATATGTGGGAGCCTCCTGCTCCTCATGTGGAAAAATCCCTTCACCCAATTTTCATTCTCACTTGATGAGGCTGAAATA
The DNA here is from genome assembly GCA_001517045.1 of Pseudotsuga menziesii. Taxonomy (NCBI): domain Eukaryota; kingdom Viridiplantae; phylum Streptophyta; class Pinopsida; order Pinales; family Pinaceae; genus Pseudotsuga; species Pseudotsuga menziesii. The sequence goes on from LPNX010923144.1 coordinate 454,978, forward strand.
GAAGTGTGGGTAGAAATTTTGATCAAAACCCTACAATACTCATCCACCCAAATTATGGCTTCCCAATCTTCATCCTCATCTGACCCTCCCATTTGGAAGAGACTCTTTCCAGAAAATAATTCCAGTTTTTTCTAGAAAAGGCCGAGTGCTTGGTTCTCATCAAAATTGTCTGCACAGTCCTCAAGCACAAAAAAAATAGAATTCACCTCATGTGCATGTGTATGGAAGGTATCCAATGGCTTCAAATAAAATCTTTATTGTTGTTCACATGTCAAGACAATGTCAGTCACAACAAAAAATTTATTGCAGAAATAAAATTCTTTACCTCCTAAGGTCTTCATTCCAAAGATGTTTCTATCCACCCAATCAATGGATGAATACAAACTTTTATTTGTTGATCCATATGGAATGTGATCAGCCAACTCTTCTGGAGCAGAATATACCATCCATAGGGTTGTTTCATAAGGTTTCTCCTTCTAAGAATGTAGGTCAAACAACCCTCTATTGATGCAAGCAATTCTAGTACATTCTTGATCCTCTATTTTAGTGATATATTTATCTACCCAATCCATGAATAGATAATCATCATTGCTTGCTGATTCAATTGGAATGTCCTCATCCATATTTACCATAGCTAATAACACTTCATCCTTCCTCTCAATCTCAATGAGTGCTTGGACAAGATTTTCTTCCTCATATCTTTTCACAAGCATCTACAAATCTGGTCCTTCCTCATGGTTGTCCTCCACATGAGGCTCCTTCAACACATCCAAAGTAGTTACTACCATGCGCACATGATTATTTTCCATGCAAGATGGGGGGTGTGGTACATTCAAATCCCTTTCAATTTGATCAACCTACAACCTTGACTCTTGAAGATCTTCTTGGGTTCTTTTCAAGGAACCATATGTAGCCTCCCATTTACTATGGAGTCTTTCAGACTCTTGTGTTTCCCTCTCAAATGCACAATAATACATTTCAGCCACCATGAGGAGATGTTCTCTATCATATATTAAGTTTATATATATCTCCTTCATCTTGGAGATGCCTTCTTTCAGTGATGTGCACTCCTCCAGAAAGGCTTCTCCTTCCATGTCTCCACTAGAATCTTTCAAACAACATCTTTCCACCAAGGCATTGATGTCAACAATGTTTTTCATGGCTTCCATAATCTTCTTTTTCTCCTCCTTTAGTGATCCACTCAAATGATGTGGCTCACCAATAATATCCTACACCAATATTTCTTCTTCTAATAGCTGACATATATGATCATTTTTCTTGTAGCATGAATCCACCACATAAAACTCATCCTCAACATACAGGTCAGCCTTTGAATATTCTGCACACTCACTTCCACGATGTGAAGTGGAAGGTATATTTGAAGGATAGAATGACATGTGATATGTACATAAATTATAGAGCATCTCATGCCCTATCATTTCAGCTTCATCATGCTGCAAAAGAGTCCAAAATTCTGAACTGTGCTCATCTCTCTACATCAAATTTTTCTCCTTCATTTTTCCTTGTTCATACCCAACTGGTGGGGGCTTGTCTTCCACTTCATTCGGAAGTTCCAATAATGAATTCAGATCTGATTTTTGTTCTTATTTTGGATATGATCCAAAAGATCCCTTATCATCATTGGCAGTATCACCATCCTCTACATTGATTTTGGGTTCACTAACAGGTAAACTAGGAGCATATTCATCTCCCTCACAATTGTCCTTCATCTTGCAGTCCTCAGAGGCAAGTGAAGTCTTTCCATCCTCCCATGGATCAAATGATTGAAGGTGTACATGGCTGCTGCAAAAATCAGAACTTTTATCATTCATTTTATTCACCTTATCCTCTTTCTGTACATATACTTTGGTGTCCTTCTCCTCCACCAAATATTCTGGTTCACACCTGAGCGGTGTGGCCTTGCTTTATTCTTCATTATGTGGCTCAAGAGGTGACTGTAAATATGATTTGTGTACCTATTTTGGATCTGATCCAAAATATGTCTCACCACCCATAAATGAGAGAAAACCTTGAGCAGTGATCCGGAGATCACCCACCAAGAAACTTGAAGTGCATTCCTCTTCAACTTCTCCTCCTATGCAACCACATTGTGGTGATTTGCACTTTACTTCATGGATATATTCCTCTTCCTCATTTCTATTCTCCTCCAAGAAACTTGAGACTTTTTCATATTTAGGGGTACTCATGTCACAATATTTAGAATCTTTGTTTGAAGAAAAACCAAACAAACTCTTAAATCTTGAATATGCAGATGGCTTTGAGGAATCTTCACCTTTGGTTCCTTCTTATTCTTATTTTTCAGATAGGTGGAACAACTCGGTTCCTCTCTGGATGGCTTGCTGATATTGAAAGAGTGCTCATAATCATTCTTGGGCCAGAATCCATACTTGAAATAAATATAATCTCCAAAAGAAAGGTCTGCACAAATATTCCTATCCAAAGCTAGATAGTCCTCGTAGCAGTGAGGCATGTTCTCACATGCTTCAATGATATCTGCCAAGTTTTTCTTAACCATTGGAGAATCATATCTGATGTCTTCCCCATTTGATCTCCAATAGTCTTCATCATATTCATTTTTTAGTATTCCTACATCAATATAGAGGATTTGTTCTTCTTCATATCTTCTGCAGTATTCTTCATACTGCTCATCATAGTCATCCTCGTAGTATGACATGGCTACAAATTTCTTCAGTGAGAGATTTCTTTCCACTGGATGATCCAAGGAAAGAGCTATGATACCACTATGATGTCCCAAGTCTGGTGTACAGACCTGAACACTCTTCAATTCTGCAAATTTATATTAAAATTTCTAAATTACAAAATCTACCATTCAGTGCACTGATAGAGTAGGGAAATCAAGGTTTTAGGTAAGGAAATTTTGCAGAGGAAGAGTGGGAAGAGGAGATAAATAAAGAGTGAGTAAATATTTGGAAATCCATTCCCCTAACTCATTTATATCTATGGTCATTTATATTTCAGAGTCTGCACCGCGGAAACTTACTTTCATGCTGCTGGGTCAACAAACCATGAAACTAGGGAATATCAATCCATCTTCTGAACAAAGGCTTAATTAATTTGAAGAGGTTATTTTCAGTCATAAAATAATGTTATGTACTGTTTATAACACGTTGGGACAGCTCCTAATATTTTGGGATCAATTTGGGAAAATAAGGCCGTTTTGGCCTAGGGGGAACCTGCGCATTCGAGGATTCCAAAAGATAGTATGGACACAATAAAAATAGGTTATGGATTTATTTATGGGGACTTGGGTCTATCAGTGACCCACAGGAACTTACAGATCAGTTTTTGGATGATCAGAACTCTGTTTATGCAAGAAATGGAAAAACTAGTTATTTTCCAATGCAAATCTAGACTAGGTTGACTTAAAATGAGTAAATCTCGGCCATTTCGAATCAGATTAGAATAAAAATTGCAGATAATGTTTATGATATCATATTATAGGAAATAAACTCAAAATTACTCTCATCAATTAACTATAACACTCTCTTCAACATTGTGCATCATTACAATGTATTTTATTGACATAATACAAGGAAGGGAATGGAGGTTTCAACCCTTAGATATAGAAAAATATTATACCTGTTAATGAAATATGATATACAGTAATGGAATTCTTTAATCTGCTATCAAATCCTGCATCAACTCAGAGAGGCTGCTCCATAGCTCCAATGTAACCTGCAATGAGAAGGGGAGAAGAGGGGAAGATGAGAGAGGGAATGAGAACCTTGGGGCGCATCTCCTAAGAGCCTAAGTGTTATATTTTTATCATTCAAGCTAGAATTATATTAGGATCTTGAACTGAGAGAATAACAATCACAACAATCAAACACAGGAGACAATAGACACAAATATTTTTGTCGGGGAAACCATAAAGGAGAAAACCCCGCAACTTCCTCAGAGATAGAATCAGCAGCAAAAGTAAAACCCCAAAACAGTAAGATGATATCCCAACAACAGTATTCTCTCTCTTCTCCCAGCAACTTCTCTCTCACTCATGCGCCCCAGTGAGTTTGTGTGTGTGTGATAAATAGAGAGGCTCACTCTCTATTTATATTCTTTCATTCACTTAATGTCCACTCCATCATGTCGGCCTAACTTAACAATTAATTTAATAGATCCAACATCTCTAGGATATTCTAATAACCCTAGTGCCCCACAACTGTGGGGACTTTACCCCTCCGATAAACAAGGAGGGTTAATCTTAACACAATGGTGGGGACTATTGCCCCGACTTACAATAACTCACCTAGGGCCGACTTCTCTAAGATAGTATAATAACCCTAAGGGCCCACAACTGCGGGGACTTTAACCCTTAAACAATAGGAGGGTTACCCACAATGACTTGACATGACTTTTTTACATTATTGAATCTCTTGATAGGCACATCGGGGCATGACATGAATTCAATACATTAGAGACACTTCCCGGAATAAACATCGGGGTACAATACATAAGATATACAGGTGAATACATTCCAAAGTTACAAATACTTCAACACTCCCTCTTAACTAGGACGGTATTCTCTCGACACAATTTATCAACACAAGTCTTCTTCTCTGTATCATCTGGATCATCATTGAGTTCTCATCATCTTCATATTCAAGTCATCTTCATCTTGATCTGGATCATCACTCGATCTAGATCATCATCGATGGATCTAGATCATCACTGATGGATCATTATCATGGGTGTTATCTCTTGATTCTTCTCGTCACAAGAATTTCTACAGATCCATCCCTTTTTCATGTTGGTTGTAGGCCTAGCCTCCATGTAGGTCTTCTTCAGTGCTTATATCTGACCCTAATTCAAAATGGCCAGCACTCACATCTGACCATGATAGGAACACATCCAACACCATGTCAGAAAGGAACAACACTTACATTCACCAGCATGATAGGACACAACTACTATCATATATGAAAAGGCACAACACTCACATCCACCAGCATGGTAGGACACAACTAATACCATTTGTGGAAAGGCACAACACTTACAATCACCAGCATGATAGGACACAACTACTACCATCTGTGAAAAGGCTCAGCACTCACATCCACCAGCATGATAGGACACAACTACTATCATCTGTGGAAATGCACAGCACTCACATCCACTGGCATGATAGGAAACACCATTTATCATCCATGGAAGGGCTCACCACTTATATTCGACCATGTGAGGAACCAATCCAGCCTACATGTCGAAAGGGCTCTCAACCCCAGGTTGAGGATTCCTAGTAACTGACCAGGTGCCTCCATTCTCCCAGATAATGGCATCAGCCCTTATATCTGATCAAGTGGGAACACATACCTCGATCACATCAGAATAGCCCTACACTTATATCTGATCATGTGAGAACACATCTCAAAGTCATATCAGAATGGCCCTCAGTCCCAGACTGAGTATTCCTGGTAACTGACCAGGTGCCTCCATTCTCCCAGAGAATGGAATTCAGAGCTTATATATGATCATGTGCGAACACATCCCACAGTCGCCTCAAAATGGCTTAGCACTCACATCTGACATGGAAGGAACCAATCCTCCCACCATGACAGCATGGTTCAGCCCTTATATTTGACCATGGAAGGATCCAATCCTCTCACCATGTCAAAATGGCTCTCAGATCTAGGTTGAGTATTCCTGGTAACTGACCAGGTGCCTCCATTCAGAGAATGGCATTCAACACTTATATCTGATCATGTAGGAACCAATCCTACAGTCACCTCAGAATGGCTCAACAATTATATCTGACATGCAAGGAACCAATCCTCTCATCATGACAAAATGGCTCAGCCCTTGCATCTGACCATGGAAGGAACCAATCCTCTCACTGTGTCAGAATGGCTCATGGACTCATCACTTCCCCTTGGAGGGAACCTCGATCTGCAGAACACCAAGCTTCTCCTTGAAGTACTCAAACTTCACTCTGGCCAATGGGTTAGTCAACACATCAGCTATCTATTTGTCCGTCGCAACATATTGGAGCTTCACTACTCCTCTTTGCACCATATCCCTGATATAGTGATATTTGATCTCGATATGCTTTGACTTGTCATGGAACACCGAGTTCTCCGACAACTTCACACAACTCTAGTTGTAGAAATATATACAAGTAGCATCTAACTGGAGATCAAATAATTTAGACAGTAGCTTCCTTAGCCATACTACCTCACAACTAGCTGAACAAGCTGTGACATACTCTGCTTCAGCTGTACTCAGTGCCTTGCAAGATTATTTCCTACTAAACCAAGAGATCACACCTGATCCCATATTGAATCAACACCCTAAAGTGATATTCCTATCGATGGCACTGCCTACCCAATCTAAATCAAGATAACCTTCCAGGTTAATCTTTTGATTCACCTCATACTTGAGCCCATAATCAATTGTACCCTTCAGGTACCTCAGAATATGCTTTGTAGCAATCAAGTGAACATGTCTCGGATCTGTTGTTCAATTTTTCACAGGAAGATAATTGAGATGAGATCATATGGAGGACCTATGTATGGTTTTTGTACTCTACGTACATTTCGGACTGCTCAGTCGAGTTGATCATTAGGAGAATGTTTGGCTCATTATTGATTATGTGCAAGGGAAACAATGGATGAATTAAAGCTCCTTGAACACAAAAGATTGTGCATTATCTGTGAAACATCCACGCTAACATTCCCGAAAAGATGTAGAACCAAAGAATTAATACCAAAATTCGCCAGAATTGACCACCATCTGAAAAACCACAACAAAGATGTGTTCAAACACACGAGTCTGGAACTAATGAAAAATGAAATCAAACATGTAAGGAAACAGCTCAACCTCATGTCCAAAGAATGCTTGGCCCTCCATTTAAAATTGGCAGCGACCATACAACATGATATGTGGAACCGGCTCTGTGCAAGCTTATCGTTTAGGGTTGAAAGACTGACAGAAAAAACGAAACGTTTCCACATGAAGAAATTCGCAAACCTGGAAAAACAAAACGAGTGTAATGAAAAGGAAACCCTAAACAGTTTCAAGCGAAGTGTTGTGAACCTGTCCAAACAAACATTGAATGAGGATGCATTAAGGGCATTAGGGAGAGGTCTGAATTTTTCAATAGCGCTGAGGAGAGTCCCAGCTAAAGAGATCATATGCGCTGTTGAAGAAATTGTGATGTCTCTACCACAAGAAACAATGAAAGAGCTAAGACAAGACTACGCCATTGTCTTGAGGAGGGAAAAACCACCAAAAATCAACATAAGCAGGAATGAAGCTACAGCATTACGTGAACTTAGGGAGAATAAAGAAATCACAGTGTTAAAGGCAGATAAGGGTATCACAATAGTTATCTTGGATACAGAAGCATACATTTCCAAAATGCAGGATCACCTAACAACGAGTGGAGCCTATAGAAAACTGTCAAGTGACCCAAGCAATAAATTCATCAAGGAGGTGAAGAAGGCCATCTCTGAATCTAGCCTAAAAGAAGAAACAAAAAAGAAACTAATTCCCAGAAACACAATCACCCCAAGAATTTACGGTGCGCCAAAGATTCATAAGGATGAAGTTCCCTTACGACCAATAGTTAACACGATCGGCTCACCCACTTATCAATTAGCAAAATTCCTGTCAAAAACCTTAAAACCATTAGTAGGAAACACTTCATCCTACGTTAAAGATTCTACCCACTTTGTCAAAGGAATAAAATATTTGCACGTGGAAGACAATGATCTACTCATAAGCTTTGATGTAGTCTCTTTGTACACTAAAGTACTGGTCGATGATGCAATCAAAGTAATACAAGAAGTCACCAATGATGAGATGGCTAATATGGTTCGAATATGCTTAAAATCCACTTATTTCACCTTCCGTGGAGAAATGTATGAACAAATTAATGGAGTAGCTATGGGATCTCCACTATCTCCAATAGTGGCCAACATCTACATGGAAAATTTTGAGAATAAGGCTATTGAAACATTCTCCCTAAAACCTCGTGAGTGGAAAAGATTTGTAGATGACACAAATCTCATATGGACACATGGAAGATAGAACCTAAACAAATTCCTCACACATCTCAATAATCAATCCGAACACATAAAATTCACAATGGAGGTCCAAGAGAACAATTTCCTACCTTTCCTCGATGTCCTCATTACAAAAAATGAGGATGGGTCATTAGCACATCAAGTATATAGGAAAAAGATGCATACAAACACATATTTACATGCAACATCCCATCACCATCCCTCATAGAAATTAGAAATCTTGAACACCCTTGCCATTAGAGCTATAAGAATTTCGGACAAAGAACACCTTGATGAGGAATTGAATCATCTTGCTATAGTCCTTCAAGAAAATGGTTACAAACTACAAGACATCAACAGAACATTCAAGAAGGCGAAGAACCTCTTAACAAAATATGATAACAAAACAAAACAAACTGAGAATAGAAAAAAGGTGGTCCTCTCATACATCAAGGGAACCACAGACAAAATAGGCAGACTATTAAGAAAGAAAAATATTGAAACCACTTTCTCCCCTCCCAATTGTTTAAGAAACATGCTGGACAAAGCAAAAGATCCTATTGATCCCATGCTCAAGAAAGGGGTATACTCAATTCCTTGTTCATGTGATGAAGAGTATATAGGAGAGACGGGAAGATCAATAAAAACAAGGTTGAAGGAGTATTCCGCAGACATAAAATATGAAAGAACAAAAAATTCAGCAGTAGTTGAACACTCCAAAAAAACTAATCACTATATTTGCATGGAGAAGGCTAAGGTCTTAGCCTTGGAAGAACATTACAATAAGAGATGAATCCGTGAGGCTCTGGAAATAGAAAAAAAACCAAAAAAATTTAACAGGGATGATGGTTTAATTCTCAGTGAATCTTGGAAACCTATTTTAAACCTTCTAAAGAAACAACAGCCATCCAAAATTAGTCTTAAAAACTAAAATTTAATAATAACCAATATTAATAAAGTATATTTTGCACATAATCAATAATGAGCCAAACATTCTCCTGATGATGGACTCGATTGAGCAATCTGAAACGTACATAGAGTACAAAAACAATACACATGTCCTCCATAGGAGCTCATCTCAAACGTCTCGGATCTGTCAGGAATTGGCTCAAGGTGTTCACAGCAAAGCAAATATATGGTGTCATCTTTGTTAGGTACATCAAGGACCCAATCATCTGACAATACATCATGGCATCAACTGACTCTAATGAAGCAACACTCAGTAGCTTCAGGTTTGATGCCATAGGTGTGGTCATGGCCTTGCCGTCCATCATCCTGAACCTCCTCAGGATCTCTACTACATACTTCCCTTGTCCTAGGGAGATTCTGCCACACCTCCATGCCTAGAGAGTAGTGCATCATATCCAAGTCCTTCATCTCGAACTTGGCAGCAAATCTCCTTCTTGCAACTTCTGTCAAGAATAAGTCATCGACATATAACAGGAGCATCACTGGTCTTCCACCTTCAAGATTGAGGAAAAGGTTGGAATCCTCTTTACTCTCAGTAAAGCCTAGAGTCACCAGTAAGCTATCCATCATGTTGTACCATGTTGAACCTCAGGATCTTTTGTAGTCACTCCCTCTAAAGTGAAGCATCATATTCCCTCTATCTTTCGTACTCTATACACTCTTTTCGTGAGAATCCTCATGCTACGAATCTTGCCTTGTATCCCACGATGTTTCCATCTACTACATGATGGAACTACGAACTTCCCTTCATGTATTGATATTGCATCCTAGACATCATTCTTCTTGAACTGGTCTTCCCTTTCTTCTTGGTTACTTCTTCATAAGTGGAAGGTTTTGCATCAATGATGTCACTGCATTCGTCATATTATTCTTTATATGGCGTCACCTACTCTTCGGAACAAGTCTCGTCCTTCTTTTCTTGTAGGTGATTATGTACGCGATATTTCCTACAAGTCAAATGCATTAGTTGTATGGCTAGAAACATTTCATAAGGCATATTCATAATGGAAAATTCTTATCCATAAATATATGATCGTGCAACTATTTTATCCAATACAACATTCATCCATATCTCGTGGAAATGTTTCTAGATGCCTTCCATCTCCACCAGGACAACATTGAGATTGTGCACTAATCCAATATGTCAGCAAAGAGGTTTCATTCTAGATAAGTAGAAATGGAGAGTTGTATAGCACCATGAGCTACTTACCCATCACATGCATACTATTAGTATACTATCATTAATGCAAACATTCTGTCATGCATAATACATCAACTGAATATAAATGAATGCATAACAAAAACAATATCATGAAATGACAATTGAATACTTATCTTTATTTGTTTCATGGGTAGACTCCTTCTTGAGCCTTCATCTTCATCATCTTCTTCATTCATAATAGCATCATTTCTTATCCAAATGCTAAGATGGATAAGAGGTTCTTCAAGAGTTGCATTCTTCATATTCCTCATCGCTTGAGGGATCTTCTTTGGATGGTAAGAGATTGATCTTCAGTTGCTCCCATATTCTCTTCTCTTATTATGAGTCAAGCTTCTTCTTCTTCCTAGAGTCTGCTAAAAGTAATCACTTCCTTCTGGCACACATTCCTCGCATGAATAAATCCCATGATATTGGGAGGCCTTTCAAGGTGGCTATCACCACTTCTGTATTCTTCACTTCTTATTTTACCGCTTCAATTTGTTCTTTGATTTGAGAGACCCTTGTAAAGTATGACTGTATGGTCTCTGCATTCTAGATCTTCACATTCTTCAACTGTTTTCTCAAAGTCATATTCTGATTTATGTTCTTCCCTTCAAATAGTTTGGTCAAGGAATCAACCATATCTTTCGGTGTCTTTAGGGAAGATACTTGTGGTATAAGGTGATCCATGATTGAATCAGCAATGATCTTCTTGGCCTTGACCAATTTCTTCTTGTGCAAGGCTATTAGCCTCATCTCCCTCTGGAACTGGAACCTCTCTTCTTATGTAGGTGTCCAATCCATTTTCTTCAGAGAGATAATATACTTCCATGCTTGGAAGTTGTCAACTTCAAAAAACTTATCATCAATCTGATGTGATAGATCACTTTGAAATGAGAACCTCAAATGAAAATAGCAAAACATTAGATCTTACCGATTTGAGGTGTCCATCCTGGTTCCGAAGCTGGCTGATCTAGGGTTTGTCAGAGAAACCCTAATTTTAAAAACTTGGAAATTTTAAGATATGATTGGATATAAAGATATAACTCTTCAAGGTGAGCTATCCAATGTACTCCTTTTCTAAAAATAGTGGAGGGAAGCTCCCGGAACAGGAAGCCCTAGTTTACCAATTTCTTCTACATAAATGACTTCTACTGTTTCTATGGTATCTCTAAAATTAATAGCCCTATATGTCCAAAAATTTGTACTGAGGTATCCTTGCATATCCTTGTTCCAACACCATAGTTTTTATTGGAATTGGTTTCACCAATTGGGACTTATGATCATTTTCCCAAGGTGACCTGTTTCAGGACTGTTCATCATAGCTATGTTGTACGGACTTCCACGTGTCACTGTTTCATCTTCAGGGTCTGAAACTTATACCAATGAAATTACAGTCCGTTCCATTTTTTGAACATCTTCAGAAATTGAATTTGGACCTTTGTATCCCGAGATATAGTAATTCTCCCCAGGTGTCCTGTTTAGGGATGAATCCTAGAAGAGCTTGGAACCCTAGCTTGGAGGGATCATATATCCTAGAATATAGAGAATATAAGACTGAAGTTTGGATACAGTGTAAATAAGGATTTTATCTTTGTCCTATAAGAGTTTCAGCACCTGATCTATTTCCAATCCCGAGATATATCTAATGTACCAAAACTTATCAGTTTTAGTATTTTAGGGTTTTTCCGGCCCGGGGTCAAACTAGCGTTTGACTTTCCTGGAGTTGTACCCACCCAAAAATATCGACCCAGGCCTCTAAAATTCGATTTTTAAGAGGATAGAAATCCTATGCCGGGCTCACTCAAAAATTCCTCTTCTATAAGAAGCCCTAATTTCCCGCACCGAAAACTAAAAATGCTCGAAATTGAATTCCGCTTCAACAGAAAGATGTGCCCTTCAATGGAGACGCCTAACATACTTTTGTTGATGGATTGTGGAGAGAGACCCAAAAAGTAAGAATCCCTAGATTCTGTAGCTACACAATATCTTCTTCTCAGGTTAGCTTTGATAGCATGTTATATTTTTATCATTTAAGCTAACATTATATTAGGATCTTTAACTGAGAGAATAACAAGCACAACAATCAAACACAGGAGACAATAGACACAAAGATTTTCCTTGGGGAAACCATAAAGGAGAAAAGCCCAAAACTTCCTTAGAGATAGAATCAGCACCAAAATTGAAACCCCAAAACAGTAAGATGATCTCTCGACAACAATATTCTCTCTCTTGTCCCAACAACTTCTCACTCACTCATGCGCCCCAGTGAGTGAGTGTGTGTGTGATAAATAGAGAGGATCACTCTCTGTTTATATTCTTCCATTCACTTAATTTCCACTCCATCATGTCAGCCTAACTTAACAATTACTTTACTAGAGCCAACATCTCTAGGAGAGTCTAATAACCCTAGTGCCCCACAACTGTGGGGACTTTGCCCCTCCGATCACCAAGGAGGGTTAACCTTAACACAATGGTGGGGACTATTGCCCCGACTTACAATAACTCACCTAGGGCCGACTTATCTAGGATATTCTAATAACCCTAGGGCCCCACAACTGTGGGGACTTTAACCCTTGAACAATAAGAGGGTTACCCATAATGACTTGACATGACTTGTTTACATTATTGAATCTCTCGATAGGCACATCGGGGCATGACATGACTTCAATACATTACAGAAACTTCCCGGAATAAACATCGGGGTACAATAGATAAGATATACAGGTGAATACATTCTGAAGTTACAAATACATCAACACTGAGGCACAACACTCAGCAAGGAAGTCTTAGCTTCATAAACATCAACATAATAAACATCCAAACTGAGAAATGGAGCTCCAATTGTCTTTAAATAAACCTCAGTGACTTGTTGAGCAAGTCAATCACTTGTTAAGAAAGTTACCACTTGTTAAACCCTAACCCTAGCCAAAATTCACCCTCCTTGAGGAAATTAGCATGTGTAAGACATTAAAGATGTTTCCCTTTCATTCACCTTCATCCAATTTGGAAACTTTGCTTTCCTTGACCAATAGTTGCTATTTTTCCTTATGGCAACTTTTCTTGGCTTTCCTATTTTTATGACTGAACTCCAAAAAGGAAATGACATCCTCCTTTGTAAATTGTTGCCTCTTTTTTATTTAACTGCTTTTGTCATATATTTTGGCACTTTCCCTTTTCCTATCTAATTGATTTTGTCATACAGTTTCTAATTTTCCTACCCGGCAAGTTGGCTTTCCCAAGTGGCCCTCATGTTAATGGAAACTTATTTTCCACCTAATTAATTGCATAATAATATTTAATGACAATTAATATACCAAGTATATGCCTCCTAAGTGACATTTAAATAAAATATCCTAGGTTAATTTATTTAATGCATCTTTTGACC
>LPNX010923144.1:468664-497657 GCA_001517045.1 Pseudotsuga menziesii
ACTTCTTGCGATCAAAATGTGGGGATATGACATATACTTATCTAGGAAACCAACCACCTGTAAGCAATGTGAATTATCAACCTACATCTTCAGGTATTGTGTATCCCGGAATGCATTACTCCAGAAATATGTTTACGCCATGGAGGAAACCTAATTGGTCATATATTCCAATGATGACAGGAACACCTATGAATATTGCTAGAGGTTATGAAGGGCCGCCTTTTGGTGGTCCACCTTCTGGAGGGCCAACTAGCGGAGGCTTCCATTTTGGAGGCTCACCTGGTGGAGGTCCATCTTCTGGAGTACCACCACCTGGAGGAACACCTTCTGGAGGACCACCACCTAGAGGACCACCATCAAGAGGTGAACCACCTAGAGTACTACCTTCGGGAGGTCCACCACCTCGAGGACCACCTTCGGGAGGTTCACCACCTCGAGGACCACCTTCGGGAGGTCCACCACCTCGAGGACCACTTTATGGAGGACCACCACCTAGAGGAAGCCCACCTCTTAGAGGCCCTCCACCATTCGAAGGATCTTCAAGAGGATCATATGTGAATACACCCCCCCAATAGCTAGTGTATCAATCAAATTATGGTCCTAATGGTATACACATGCCATATCAATATTACCAGCATGTTTAACCTAATCGACATCTTCCGTTCTTGGAAACTTTGGAATTTCCTAATTTTTCCAAGTTGATAAATTTTCCCATCCAATAGAACCCTTTGTGGCATGCAATTCTAGTTAAGTTATCGTCAAACATTCCGAATTTTTATGGGAAGTAGGGAGAGGATCCAAAAAATCATGTTATGGAATTCCATCTATGGTGTTCTTATAATTCCTTAACGGATTATTCTATCCATTTGCTGCTCTTCCAATGAACTTTAACTAGTATGACTTCCAAGTCATACATTGAGCTTCCACAACATTCATTTGTGGATTTCAACTAGTCGGCAACAGTTTTTCTTACCCATTTACAGCTACCTATCCGTAATAAGACTGATACAGATATTTTAACATCACTTCATCAGAATACTTCCACAGATATATCAAATCATATTCATGAGTGGAGGAGACAACGAAGACTTATTGAAGATCCCATCCCAGACCAATTGTTGGTTGATTGGTTTATGAAATCCTTATTGCCTCCCATTGAACATGATGTGGCTATGGGAGGTGTTATCACTGAAGATAAGGCTATCATTCGGGATCAGTATCTACAATTGGTTTATTCTCAGTCTGAAACTTTGTATGATCTACTTCCTCAGGCTCCTCATCCCAGCACGGACCCTGCCAATCCACCTGCAAAAACTCCTATTGGTGCAGGTGTAGATTCAATCCATCCCTCATCAATAGTGAAGCCTACTAAGAAACAAAGTACTTCTAACACCACTCCTTCTAATCCTATAGTTTCTACCAAGGTGAATGCTATTCAAACTACGCAAACACCTAGTAATAAAAAGAAAGGAAAAGGAAAAGGTGAAAAGTTAGGAAACCAACAGGAGAACCCCAAGACTGCGACCTCAAAGAATGAAAACAAAGGTGAAAGGAAGGCTAAGTATCCTTTCCTACTATGTGGTGGTGACCACTTTCATGAAGGAGTGCCCTCATTGTGAAGAAATTAATAATTTTTTTAAAAATAACCCTACACTAGTGGTACTTACCGACCCTTTTCTATCTCAACAGTAGTTGATTGATCATATGTATTCACAAGGAACCTCTAATTCTACTGAAGAGATATGAATGATGTCCACTGAAACTGTTATCTTGACTACTCGTAATCAGACATATGAAAAACTAGCAAAAGAAGGATGAAAATACTTCTTTCGAGAAATTTCCTTCTACAATTTCTTCTCCTCCACCTTCGTCTAATGGCCCTCTTACGATTCAGAAATCTAACCTTGACTTGATTTTGCACCCACCTAAGAGTACTCTCCGAAAATATTTTTTCAACCCAAATGCTCGAGCCGCTCAATTCTACAACGTTGTTGAAGATTTGGCTCAAGCACCTTGTGCTATGTCTATGATGGAGGTACTCTACTACCAACCGACTCAAGTATTTTCCTGTTCTTTAAAAAGCCAAACTGCTCAATTGAAATTACCCTCGCTAGTATAGGTTTTAATCTGTTAGAAAATATTTTTGAAATAAGTTGATATATAAAATTGCAAAGAAAGATAGGGCGGAAATATGCAAAGGATTTAGGCTTTTCACATTTAGGAATGAGTCTCAAAATATTATACTTGATATCACTCAGAATCTTTCCTTCTTTCTATGATTGTTCGACGAATTTCAATAAATCAACACTGACTAGCTCAAAGAAGTACAATAAAAATCCAACCAACCAACCGTCAGGACCAAGAATTTTTTCCTTCTCGAAAATTTTCAGAATAGACTCAACTTCCATCATTGATATTTCAAATTCCATATAATCCAAATCTTATGCAGAAAGGAAAGTAGGTAAATTCTTTATAACATGTAATTGGTCTGAGATGAGAGATCTACCATCGTCCTTAAACAGTGATGAGAATTTTTTTCCCCCCAACAATTTGAGATGATCAAAATCACTGACAGTATTACCATCACCATCCAGAAGGTCCCAAATAGAGTTGTTCCGCCTTCCTGAAGCAAAACTGTGAATTTTTTTTGTGTTGGTATATCCCTGCTCAGTCCAAATAGCTGACTTTTTAGTCATCGAGTTAGCACCTCATGTGCTAGTATCTTCTCTTTCCGTCTCTTAATGGAAACCAATTTTTGTGCTTCATTCTCTGAAAGGATACTCAATAGGGAATTTGAGTAAAGATATTGAAGTTCCAACTCAAGATTAGCTAACTCCCGCCCATGTTTCAATTTTTAAATCTTTTCCTAGTTTTTTACTTCACCTTTAAGTCTTTTTAATTTCATAACTAGTCTAGTCATATCATCGAATCCAGACATGGACATATCAAAAGTCTAGAAATATTTGACCAGGTGAGAGAAATCCTCCTTCAGTAGCCAAGCTCTATTGAACTTAAAAGGGTAGTTTTTATTATAGGAAGCATCATCCCATTCCATGTAGACCAGGAAATGATTAGAGATTACTGAAGGATGGGTCCAAGTTCTGTACCTAGATAATTTTGGGAGCAGTGAGTCAGATGCTAAAAATCGATAAATCCGCTTACTAATACCCTCTACCCTAATTCTTCCATTCCTCCAGGTTGGACCCGCATAGCAAGGCGCTAAATCGGTCATATTGGTACGTACCAACAACTGAGAGAAGTAAGAAGCAATAGGATCTAAATGGTATTTCCAACCCCATATCTGAACATTCGAGAGAATAAAGTTAAGGTCCCCTGCAATTATCAAATTGGTGTGGTTAAAGATACCCCCATCCACAACAACATCCCAAAACAATCCCCTATTAAGGTAGGGACCGTAACAGTTAAGACAGACAAGTTCTAAAATTTGACCCCTCAATCTGACCTTGACCAAAATACCAGCATTCAAGACAAAATCTTTTCAACGAGCAACTAAGGGATCCCAAACCGTGAAAATACCCCCTCAGAAACCTAGAGAAACCATGGCACAAAATTCCCAACCAGGTCTATTTTTTACAAAATAAAGAAGTGCCTACGCACAATCACACACAGTTTCCTCGAAAAAAATCATATCAGGATTTATATCAATAAGAAGATATCCGAGATAATTTTGTTTGGTGAGCCCTCCAAAACCACAAATGTTGAGAGTGAGAATTTTCATTAAGAACCCGTACCAGAGGGTGACGTCGCTCTACACACCCTAAGTGAGGAGAGGTGGTTTAGAGAATGGAAATCCCTAACCACATATTTCATCTTGGATGAAAGAGGAATATAGTGTTTACTCCCTAAATCCCCCAAATACTTATCCTACTTAGGTTTTCTAGCTCTCTGAATAGTCACATTTGAAAGTCTAATCGAATCTAAAGATAAAGTAAATGGAGAGAGGGGGTATTATCTGTAAATATTGCAAGCGATTTAAGGAGGGTTGGATTCAGTGAAAGAGGGTGCCTCACAAGGACTAAAAGGTGAAACAACACCGACAGAAGAAGGAAAGGGGTTTCCCCCCACTAAAGGAGGAAAGTCCTGAAGTGAGAAGAGTGGGGTAACACAAGAAGGTAAAGCATGTTGCAGAGTAGTATATCCCGCATCCTCATTTTCTCCCACCAACAAGATACCTGAGTCACTAACATGTAACAGAACTCCCCCCCCCCACCCCCCCAAGAGGTGTCAACAGCCATAGGTGAAGGAAACACCAACCAACTATAACTAGAACTTTTTTCAAAATCAACAATATAATCCAATTCCCCTATTTTAATATCTTCACAATTTGAAGGTCATATAGAGCTATACATACATGTAGGAAGCGGCGAGTACGGATCCTCCATGTGTAAGTTGGAGAGAATATGACTACCCTTTAACTTTTATGCCAAATCTGATCCATCCAATGAATGCAAGGAACCATGGAGCAGTGAGGGACAATTGTGCCTAAGATGTCTAGTCTCATGGCAGAAATGACATCGAAAAGGAACATTTTGGTAGTCCAATCTTTGAATATGCACTATGTCGTTGCTGAGAATATCAATATCAGCAGACCACAAGTAACATCCAGTTCGACCAAGACTGGATCCGTGCACTTATCTAAAGTGTGCAAGAAATTCAAGTTGAGTTCCAATAAAACCATTTGCATTACCATTAAAATTATGACATTGGGAAGCCCAATTTCATGTGAAACAATAATTCAAGTGTATCTTCCTTAAACATCCACAGAAAATGTTTTTGAATAGAAATGATATGTAGCATTCAATATAAAATGACCATCCATATAAAATTGGCAACGGATAATCAATCACTCATATATAACATACCTTCTCTCTTAGAATGCAGTCAGGATGAATTCATAATGTAGTCATCATATATAACATACCTTCTCTCTTAGAATGCATTCAGGATGAATTCATAATGTAGTAAGGATAAAAGGTTATTGTAGTGGAATGTGTGTGTGTGTGTGTGTGTGTGCGCGCGCGCGCGCGCGTGCGATATGTATTGATATTAATTAACTCTCTTAGAATGCATTCAGGATGAATTCATAATGTAGTCAGGATAAAAGGTTATTGTAGTGGAATATATATATAAATATGTGTGTGTGTGTGTGTGTGTGTGTGTGGATGATATGGATTTATATTAATTATATCAATGGGATATATATATGAATGGGATGGACCCCTCTCTTGAACCGCTGATGCTTGATATGTCCTTTATTGAGTGCATATTTCAAGAACAATATTTAGCACTAAAAAGTTAATGTGCGAACCTTAATAATCATAAATTTGTGTGCACTTTTTCCAAGGCATGGATGCATATAATATTACTATACATATTAGAAGTCAAATAATTTTACATGTTAACAATTTTGGAAACTTAAAAATAATAATAATAATGTCAATAAATTTATAAAATAATATTGTTACTTCATTAATATTTCAAATTTACAAAGCATCACAAAGATTGCTTAGAGTAATTGTGTAAAGATTGATTTGAATTGGTTCACAAGACATGTAATTTCTACATATTAGATCTTTCTCTATGTTTTCTAGCATAGAAGGATCTAGGAATATTATATCACTCTTTGCATTTTCGACTACAAACTTTTCAGTTAAGATCTTAATAAACCTTTAAATTGCATCAATTTCACAATAAAAATTTACATGTACATTCTCCTTATAGTTGTTGTTTAATTAAGATTTTTGTTGTGTTGTTTTTAGCAACACGCTATTGCAAAGTATTAATTTGACTATTATGTTGCATTGTTTTTTGTAACGTATTGTTGCATTGTTTTTAGCAACACATTGTTGCGTTGTTTTTAGAAAACTTGTGTATATTCTCTTTACCACACATTAAATTTTGCATCATATCTTTTTCACAATGCATTGATTTCTATTATATCACTCTCTACATTTTTCACTACACAATTTTTAGTTAATATCTTAATAAGCCTCTAGATTGCATTGATTTCACAATCAACAATTACATGTGGATTCTCCTTAAAGTTGTAGTATAATTAAGAATTGTGTTACATTGTTTTTAGCAAAGCGTGGTTGCAAAGTATTAATCCGATTATTACGGTTTCTAAAAAACCCTATGTTGCATTGTTTTTAGCAATAGAAAATTTCAATAAATTGTCTTCTCTATTTATAAAACTTTCCTAGGCTGCACTGTTTTCAACAAACTTATGTATATTCTCTTTACCATGCATTAAATTTTGCATTATGCCTTTCCCACAATGCATTGATCTCTACATCATGTTCTTTAGATCTCAAATTCTCTATGATCACCTAAAAAGATAAATTGAAATTTAATTCATGATACTATCATTAGGTTTTTACATAAGTAAAGCAGTTGTAATAGTAACTAAAATAATATCTTACACTTCTGCTAAATGTCGTTTATTTTCCTAAGTTTTTTTAACATTTGTAGATTGTTGAATTGATTATATACTATGCACATCCATCCATTAGGAATGGTATATCCTTTAGATAAGGACATACCATTCATAAACGGCATTGGCATCTCTAAATCGCCCAATTGCATGAAGCGTTGTTTTCGCACTATCAAGGAAATCTTACTGTTATGAAGATGAGGAAATTTTCAAAATGAAATTACTTCTATTAGTTGGGGCCAGGGTTATGCTCACATCAAATCTGTGGACTAATGCAGTATTGATTAATGGAGCTCTTGGGTTTATTGAAAGAATTGTGTATAATCCTGGATGTTCACATATGATCGATACGAGAAGATAACAAATGGAGCAGGAGTGGAATAAAGAAAAAATCAAGAAGAAAGATTAAAGTAGATCACATTGTAATATATTTGTATTTAAACATCATATAGGCTTATATTATTTGATAGCATCAACCAATAGGTTGAAATACATCATATTTAAACATTATTTTCTTTGATATGTATTCATCTTTATTGCCAAACGTTTTTATGGAATAATTTAACTATGATTACCAGGAATACGTTAAAACATTACATCATGTCAATGTGCACATCATGACTGGAACTATCTTAGACACATATAACTCTAGTTCTATGAAGCACCACAAGGGATCAAATCCCTTGAGGTGCAAACCTTTCCTTCCTTCACAAAAAAAGGGGTTTTCACCTCAAGGGATTTGATCCCTCTCGGCACTTCATAGAACTAGAGTTATATGGGTATAATCTAGTTACATTGAAGCAAATATATCCTTGTGTCTCAAGTGCACACTAGACAAGGGCACATTAATTACTTGTCTTGTAAACAAATGATAGAAATATTGTTTAACCAATTGTGATGTCTAAACAATAGGGTGAGTTCTCCACACTTTCAATTTGAGATAGGGACATATTATAAGGTTTTAAGATCATATTGGAGTTGACCATGAAATGAGTCAATATAGCTTATGAGTGGCTATGTTACGAGTATTTCCATAGTTTATGTAGGTGAGTTATAGTGTCATATGTGGGCTTATAGGTTAGGCGTGTGAGTGTGTCACTTTTTCCCAAGGAAAACCATGTGGGATCTTCCTCACTTACCTAGATGTTTTTAGTGGCAGAAATATTAGCTATCAATACTGATTATGATGCCTAACCCAACAAAGATCATTAAGTGAGGCCCAAAAGGAAACTAGCCCAAGGAATCAATCCTAGGACATCGTTCATTAACCCTATAATGCTCAACAAATTGAGTTAACCCATTGGGATAAAAGTGAATGTGTCATTTATGTGTGAGGGAATAGTTTATGTGATGAGTGCATCTGTTATTTGTGAGTGTGCAACTTATGTGTGTGACTATATCTTATCTAGGTGTGTGGTTTAGATGTGAGCATGTTTCTTATGTATGGGCATGCCACTCACACAAACAAAAGAGACACACTTATAATGTTCATAAGTGATGAAATCTCACACACAATAAATTCACCAATGCACACATAAGAGATGAAGTTACACCTATTTAACACGCTCATATATATAAGTTATGCACATCCACATAATTTATGTGGATGGGACAATCAATCACGCACATAAGTGAAACACTCATGCAAATAAGTGACACACTTGAATGCACATAAATGATGAACTCACACACTCATGCAAATAAGGGAGAAACTCATGAACATAAGAGATGACACACTCATGCACATAAGGAATGCCACAATCACTCATAAGTGACAAACACATACAAACATAAGCAACGATATACTTACATATGGTGCATGTGTGACTTTGTCTTATGTTTAAATGTGTCACTTATGTGTGTGTGAGTGTGTTTCCTATGATCCAGGTCATGCCCAGGTGCACGCTGGGGACAACAGTTGACTAAATGAGTTGAGCACTATTATGGCAGAAGCTTAGAAAAAGAACAAGTAAATAAGGAAATATACTATCGGCAGAAAGTATGCACACAAAAAATATGCAAGAATTCGAACCAATTTCTATTATTACTTCTTCTCTATGAAGGTTGATTGTTTGTTACAATAATGTACATGTTTATATAGGATGTTGAGATGCTTGGGTGACTACCTATTACATTCAGTTACAAGAATTTATAACAGTTCATAAGTTCAACCCTCGTAGACGATTGGAAGACAGAGACATGCTGTCGATGTTCGAAAATCGTCAGTGCCTACAAGGCATGCTAAGATGTTGTATGTCGAGCATGAAACCTGTCAATGCTTGTCGAGGTTGGTTGTGTCAAGGTTCAAACTTGTCGAAGCCGGTATTGGACCTGCCGAAGCAGTCATAGTAGTTGAAGCAATCAAAGTGCTATACTTTGTCGAAGTTCGACAACATGCCAAATGTTGGTTGGATCATTCCTCCTTCCTTAATAAACAATGGTAGACATTGTGTATTCATTCAGGTGAGCGAATTTGTTGTTTATTTCAGTAGTAGAGTACCATTTTCCTTATGCGGGAAGTTTTCCAGCTTTTTCCACTTAAAACAAGGGAATGTATTTCATCCTTGTGTAGCGTATGCATCTTCCCACAATGGTGTCACAAAGAAGAGGTTCTTGAACATTTGGATGGATGTCTTTGGGTTCTGCTTCCTACAAGTTGTTATGTTCCAACAATGGTGCATGGTATGGTTGAAGTAGATCTATATTTAATAATGGATGTAGCCCAAGGTATGCAAGAATGTTGATCTGAAAAGTGTTTTCTCCAATCTATTTAAGGATACCATATGGACCATATCACAAAGGTTTCAACTTTCTATGTAGGCCAGTGAAGCGCTCCTCCTTTATATGTAACCAGACCTGATCCCCAGTTTGGAATGAATGAGGAATACAATGCTCGTCATGTCGAGCCTTATCTTTTGCATGAGCTCGTTGCAACATTTCATGTTCTTGCTTCAGGGTGTTGTAGATTTGATCTATGAACTTCAATTCTTTCTCCACTTCTCGTCCTTCAAATTCGGTGGCATTCAACTGTGTCGAGGAACTTATCAATTCGATAAGTGATAAGGGTTGAAATCCATAACAGATCTCAAATGGAATCTTTCCTGTATAATTGTGTTGAGCACAATTGTAGCTATGTTGTATGTATGGAAGGTTGTCATCCCATGTTCAATGATGCTTGTGGTTGTACATGTGAAGAAGTTGTACTACCAAGCGATTTACAACTTTTGTCTATCCATTTGTCTGCAGATGGAAGGATGTCAACAAAGAAATTCTCATGTCGATCTGTTTCCTAAGGGTTTTCCAAAATATGCTGACAAATATAGCATCTTTGTCGGAAATAAAGGTCATCAGGAGGCCATTATGTTTCCACACATGTTCGAAGAAGAGACGAGTAGTCTATTGTGTTGTCATAGTCTTCTTTCATGGTATAAGTATAGCCATCTTGGAAAATATGTCAACTACTACTAAGATCACACCATGCTGATGTTTGGTAGTAGGATATCCCATCAAGTAGTCCATAGAAATAGATTCCCATGTTCGACTAGGAACTAGTAGTGGTGTGTACAGTCCTTGTCATCGATTCGAATGGAATGTACTTGTTGATGTCCTATTTAAGTAAAGGGAAATAGAAATACTTTCGGGGGATTACAAGTGTTTTTGTGACTCCAAAATGTCCCGTGGTATTGTTGTAGTGCACATCCCAGATGAGCTTATGTCGATGCTCACCGGCCAGTACACAAAGCTGTCCAAGATTGTATAAAAAGGTGTCCTTCAGGAAGCAGTCGATAGTAGACAACGTGTCATCCTAAATTTGTTGATAAATTGTGGAGAATTTGTGGTTTACAGAATGCAATTATGGCCAAGTAGTGGTGTCATAACCCTACATACTCATCACTATAGAAAATAGATTAATGGGTGGTCAGCTGAGACAATCGGCTGCGGCATTGACTTTTCCTTTCCGATACTTAATTACCAACTGAAACTATTGCAGTGAATTAATCCACTTGAGTTATCGAGTTATCTATAGTTTCAACTGGGATGGAGCGAACTGCAAAGTTTTATGGTCAGTGAGGATGGTCATTTCTTTGCCAAGAATGTAGTCTCTCCATTTTTTAAGAGCTTGCACAATGGCATATAGTTCTTTTTCATACGTATAATACCTTCTAACAGTGTCGTTGAAATTATTAGAATGAAATGCGAATAGGTGCCTAACTGAGTGATCACTACACCGAGAGCATAGTTCGATGAGTTTGTGTCAATCTCAAAGGACTGATGCAAATTAGGTAACACAAGTATTGGTGCAGTACAAAGCTTGTTTTTGAGTTGTTCAAAAGATTGTTGTTGTGTCGATGCCCATTTAAAGGTAGTTTTCCCATTTCCTTTAGTCAACTGATTCAAAGGACATGCGATGTGGCTAAAGCCAAGTATGAACCGTCGATAGAAATTCTCCAAACCATGAACAATTCTTAGTTCATGAATTTTTTGAGCAATGGGCCAATATTTGAGGATTTGTACCTTTTTTGGGTCAACATGAATGCCTGCAGAGTCAATTACATACCCCAAATATTTGATGTTGGTCATCGCAAATTAGCATTTGTCTATTTTCATGTATAGTCAATGTTGTTGGAGAGTGTCGAAGACTTGTCGAAGCTATTTGACATGTTCTTCCCATGATCGAATGAAAATGAAAATATAGTTGAGATAGACAATGACATACTTGTTGATGAAAGGTCGTAGAAGGTCATCCATATATCTCATGAAGGTTGCAAGTTCATTGGTTAAACTGAAAGGCATGGCTAACCATTCAAACAATCCTTCGTTGGTCTTGAAATCCATTTTACATACATCGATGGACTTAATCAGAATTTGATGATATCTCAACTTAAGGTCAAGCTTCGTAAATAACTTAGCACCTTTCAAACTGTCGATGAGTTCATCTATCCATGGAAGAGGGTATCTGTTCTTTAATGAAATTTTGTTGAGAGCTCAATAGTCAATGCACATGTGCCAAGTCCCATCTTTCTTTGGAATTAGGATGACTGGACTTCCACAAGGAGAAGAGTTGGGGTGGATATGATCCTTGTTGATTTTCTTGTGAATTTCTTCATTCTCGAGAATGGATCTTCTGTAAACATATGTGTTAGGTAATGAAGAAACAGGAAAATTTTCAATGGAGTGTTTTACCTGGAAATGTAGAGGTACTTCGTTCGTCTCTTGAAATACGTTTTAGTATTCCTCAAGAATGCGGTCCATCTATTGTTGTTGTCGAAAGTTTCACTGGTCGGTGAGTCGACTTGTTGGTGCAGTCTTCCTGGAATGTTGAGGCTTTATCATAATTAATGTGAACTTCTAAGCATGATTGATAAGCTTCTTTGTTTGTTTGGAAAATATCATAGAAAGTATTGATGTAGGTTGTCTCTCTGGTATGTCATACCATTTATTCTGAATTCTGACAATCACCTTCTAAGGTCGTGACTGATATGTACCGTGTCGATCCCATAGGTAAGTTTTTTCGAACAAGGTGTCGGCTATGGAAAGTGATGCCACATCACATAGTACTTCATCTTCAAAAGTCTTAATGAAGTAGGTGAGTCTGCATTAGCGTGTGATTCTTAGTTCTTATCCATCCTTCATCCAACCGATATTGTAAGGCTGAGGATGTGGAGTGGTGACTGTTGGGTGTTTTATTGTTTTAATTAATTCACCAAATATTTAATTATCAACCGAGGTTTGTAAACTTAGAGTTGACCCAAAATATATGCTAAGGTAGAAGGGTACCTAAGGTGTCGTGGAAATATTTTAACAAAGAAAATATTGAAAGATCTTTCAAAATGAAAAACCGAGTCAAACTCCAGAAATTCAACTACTAAAGTAATTAGATTGGGACAAGACTACCAGATTAGAGAATTATCGATCCATACTACTCTAATATATAAACACTATATATATATATNACTATATGAACACAAGAGGTTATATTATTTGAGGCAATATTACAACTACTTAATTTATCTAAGAATTCCAATAACTAAACTATACATGCGATTGACAAAAGTTTGTTTTTTTATTTCAGTACTAGAGTACCATTTACCTTGCATGGGGAGTTGTCCAGCTTTATCCACTTGAAATAAGGTAATGGAGTTTGTCCTTGTATGGCGTATGCGTCTTCCCATAATCATGTCATAAACAAGAGGTTCCTGAACATCTGGATGGATGTCTTCGGGTTCTGTTGCCTGCAAGTCATTATGTTCCAACAATGGTGCATGGTATGGTCGAAGTATATCTACATTGAATACTGGATGTAGGCCAAGGCATGCAGGAATGTCAAGCTGAAAAGTGTTTTATCCAATTTTTTCAAGGCTACTGTATGGACCATATCATAAAGGTTTCAAATTTCTGTGGGATAGTGAAGTGCTCCTTCTTTAGATGTAAACATACTTGATCCCCAATTTGGAATGAATGATGAATACAATGTTTTTCATGTTAGGCCTTATATTTTGCATTAGCTCATTGCAACATTTCATGTGCTTTCTTCTATATGTTGTATATTTTATCTCTGAACTTCAATGCTTTCTCCACTTCTCATCCTTCGAAGTCGGTGTCATTTGACTATGTCAAGGAATTGATCAAGTTGATAAGCGTTGAGGGTTGAAATTTGTAACATATCTAAAATGGACTCTTTCCTGTAGAACTGTGTTGACCATGATTGTAGCTATGATGTATGTATCGAAGGTTTTCATCCCATGTTCGATGATGGTTGTGGTTGTACATGCGAAGCAGTTGTACTACCAAGCGATTTACAACTTTCGTATGTCCATCTATCTCTGGATGGAAGGTTATCGACAAAGAAAATCTCTTGTCGATCTATTTCCAGTAGTTTTTCCAAAAGGTGCTGACAAATATAGCATCTCTATTAGAAATAAGTGTTGTCATGAGGCCATAATGTTTCCACACATGCTTGAAAAAGAGTTGAGCAGTCTTTTGTGTTGGCATAGTCTTACTGCATGGTATAGGTATAGTCATCTTGGAAAATTTGTCAACTACTACTAATATCGCATCATGTTGATGTTTGGTAGTAGGATATCTCGTCAAGTAGTCCATAGAAATATATTCCTATGGTCAACTAGGAACTGGTAGTGGTGTGTACATTCCTTGCCGTCGATTAAGCAGTTTAGAAATGGCACAAACTATGCACGATCAAATGTACTTGTTGATGTCAGATTTAAGTGAAGGCCAGTAAAAATACTTTTGGAGGATTACAAGTGTTTTTGCGACTCCAAAATGTCCTGTAGTATTGTTGTAGTGCACATCCCATATGAGCTTCTGTCGGTGCTCACCGGTCAGTACAAAAAGTTTTCCAAGCTTGTATAGCAAGGTGTCCTTTAGGAATTAGTCGGTAGTAGATAGTGTGTCATCCTAAAGCTATCGGTAAATTGCAGAGAAGTCACAATCTACCAAATAAAATTGTGGTCATGTAGTGGTGGCATAACCCTGCATACTCATCACTATAGACAATAGAGTAATGGGTGGTCAACTGAGACAATCGGCTACGGCATTGGATTTTCCTTTCCGATACTTAATTACCAACTGAAATTGTTGCAGGCAATTAATCCAATTGAGTTTTCGAGTTGTATGTAGTTTCAACTGGGACTGAGCGAACTATAAAGTTTTATGGTCAGTGAGGATGACCATTTCCTTTCCAAGACTGTAGTGTCTCCATTGTTTAAGAGCTTGCACAATGGCGTACAATTTTTTTTCATTGGTTGAATACCTTCTAACAGTGTCACTGAAATACTCGGAATGAAACACGATTGGGTGACCCGACTGAATGGTCACTACACCAAGAGCATAGTTCAATGCGTCTGTATCAATCTCAAAGGGATGATGCAAATCAGGTGACACGAGTACTGGTGTAGTACAAATCTTGTTTTTGAGTTGTTCAAAAGCTTGTTGTTGTGTCAATGTCCATTTAAAGACAATTTTCCCATTTCCTTTAGTCAACTAATTCAAAGGCCATGCGATGTGGTTGAATCCAATTATGAAGCATCGATAGAAATTCACCAAACCAAGAAAAATTCTTAGTTCATGAATGTTTTGAGGAATGGTCCAGTCTTTGAGGATCTGTACTTTTTCTGGGTCAACATGAATGGCTGCAGAGTCAATTACATACCCCAAATATTTGATGTTGGTCATCGCAAATAAGCATTTGTCCATGTTCAGATATAGTCGATGTTGTTGGAGAGTGTCAAAGACTTGTCGAAGTTTTCTTACATGCTCTTCCCATGATCGACTGAAAATCAAAATATCGTCAAGATAAACAATGACACACTTGCCAATGAAAGGTCATAGAAGGTCATCCATGTATCTCATGAAGGTTGCAGGTGCATTGGTTAAACTAAAATGCATGACTAACCATTCAAACAATCCTTCCTTGGTCTTGAAAGCCATTTTCCATACATTGGTGGACTCGATCAGAATTTGATGATATCCCGAATTAAGGTCAAGCTTTGTAAAGAACTTAGCACCTTTCATACTATCAATGATTTCATCTATCCATGGAAGAGGGTATCTGTTCTTTACTGAAATTTTGTTGAGATCTCGATAGTCGATGCACATGCGCCAAGTCTTGTCTTTCTTTGGAACTAGGATGACTGGACTTCCACAAGGAGAGGATTTGGGGAGGATATGACCCTTATTGATCGAATCCTGGATTTTCCTGTGAATTTCTTCATTCCTGAGAATGCATCTTCTGTAAACAGATGCGTTAGGTAATGAAGAACTAGGAACAAGTTCAATAGAGTGTTTTACCTAGCAATGTAGTGGTACTCCATTTGGATATTGAAATACGTTCTGGTATTCCTTAAGAATGTGGTTAATCTATTGTTGTTGTCGGGAGCTGCATTGGTCGGTGAGTTGACTTATTGCTACAGTCTTCCTAGAATGTTGAGGCTTTATCATAATAAATGTGAACTTTTGAGCATGATTATAAGATTATTTGTTTGTTTGGAAGATATCATATCAACTGTTAATGTGGGTTGTCACTCTGGTATGTTGTACCATTGATTCTTAATTTTGACAATCATCTTATGAGGTCATGATTGATATGTACTGTGTCGATCCCATAGGCAAGGTTTTCTGAATAGAGCATCGTCTATAGAAAATGGTGTCACGTCACAGAGTAAGTGATCTTCAAAAGGCTTAATGAAGTAGGTGAGTCTACATTGGCGTGTGATTCTTAGTTCCTGTCCATCCTTCATCCAACCGATATTATAAGTTTGAGGATGTGGAGTGGTGACAAGACCTAATTTCTTCACAAGATCTTCTAAAATGAAGTTCTTCTGGATACCATTATCTACAATCAGATGTAATGGATTTTTCTGAACCCATATCCGTGTATGGAAAAGGCGCTCTCATTCCTCCTCATCAACACTGTTGGAGTGGTCGAGGTCGAAGCCAATAGGGTTGATGCATCTGGATCGAATTCTACTAGGGTTCTGTCGGACAAGTCGAATGTCGAAATTTTTTCCAAAAATGTCTTCCGAGCTTTTCATTATGACGTATCATGCCATGCTAAATTGTGATAATCACACCATTTCCCAATAGGAGCTTGTTTGTTGTGATCCCTCTTGTCTTTTTGGAATTTCTTCTTGTGATGACCAGGCTTTGGCGGAGTTGGATGAGAAGGGTTCTTAAACTTGTCGGAGTCGGTTGGTGACTTCTTGTCAGATGTTCGACCCATTGGCTTGTTCACAAAACATGCTTCTCCTTTTTGTTTAGCTTCAACCTTGTTGGAGTAATGAAATGCATCTGCAAGCGTACTGACAGTCAGAAACTCCATCTCTTATTGAATGTACAGGGATAAACCGCTGACGTACTTTAGGAAAATAAATTTCTTTTCTTCTTGGATGCCAAGTCTAGCCATGAGTCGATAGAACTCGTCAGTGTAACTCTGTATGGACTGGTCTTTCCATTGCCTTAGTTGTTGCCACTTCTTATACTGTTGTTCAAGATACTTGGGTGGGTAGAACTCCTTTCAGACGTATTCGACAAATTTTACCCATGTGTCTATGTGTCTATGGAGTAGCCAATTCTTTTTCTATGAGTTTTTCTGTCTCGTCAGTTGTATGTCTATTGTCTGCTTCTTCGGACGTCTTTTCTGAAGTAGGAGGAAGTGTTTGCATGTGTTGTTGAGTTTGCGAGCCTGTTTGAACATGCATAAGTTAAATAACTTCGATGGAAGTGTGAATGTAACTTAAAATTTGAACAAAATCAAGCTCTGGTACCAATGATCCAGGTCATGCCCAGGTGCACGTTGGGGACAATAGTCGACTAAATGAGTCGAGCACCATTATGGCAGAATCTTAGAAAAAGAACAAGTAAAGCAAGAAATACACTATCGACAGAAAGTATGCACACATACAATATGCAAGAATTCGAACCAATTTCTACTATTACGTCTTCTCTATGAAGGTTGATTGTTTGTTGCAATAACGTACATGTTTATATAGGATGTTGATACGTTTGAGTGACTACCTATTACGTTCAGTTACAAGAAGTTATAACTGTTTGGAATTTCAACCGTCGTAGACGACTGGGAGACAAAGACATTATGTTGATGTTCGACAACCGTCAATGCCAACAAGGCATGCCAAGATGCTATATGTTGAGCGCGAAACCTGTCGAGGTTCGGACTTGTCGAAGCCGGTCCTGAACCTGTCGAAGCAGTCGGAGTAGTGGAAGCAGTTGAAGTGCTAGATTGTGTAAACCTCTGGTTGGATCAACCTATCTGTGATTGTGTCACTTATGTCTAGGAGTGCCACTTATATGATTGTGTAGGTGAACAAATTTGATTTTCCACGTATCATAGGTATACCACTTATGTGTGTGAAACGTGTCACTTATATGTGAGTGCATTACTTATGTCTAAGTGCATTGCTTGCTTGTGTGTGTGTGTGTCATGTATTTGTGTGATTGTTCTCTTATGAGTGTGTGTCCACTGCTTATGTGTATGAGCTCGTCACTTATGTAAGTCACTTATATGCATGGGTTAGCTTCAGAAAATTTCATTTGAATAACTTACACACTATTCTACATTTTCACAAAATGTTGAAAAAATGTTGTCTACTGAAATTGGAAAAATAGGTTGATTAATATAATTCATCCTTATTTGGTTCTATGGGTTTGATTGTAAATTACAAATCACTACACATTTATGTAATCTAGTTGAGATATTTATAAGCCTATATAATGTGCACAAAGCCTATATAATGTGCCCAAAATAGAGTTCATTTGAAAAAGTTATTGTTTCAACAAGTTTGTAAATGATTGTAATTTGGATCATTATAAGTCATAATTACAATATCACTTATGAATTGTAATGGTAAGAAAATTGTGTGCCCAAAAATAGAGTTCATTTGTAAAAGTTATGGTTTTAACAAATTTGTAAATTATTGTAATTTGGATCATTACAAGTCATAATTACAATATCATTTATTAATTGTAGTCATAAAAAAATTGTAAATTACTAAATTGATAAATAGAAATAAGAATTTAAGAATTTATTACTAAAACTAAAGATGATTTTTATTAAAAGAATTCGATTTAAGATATTTCATTATTTGCATAGTCTACATAATCTGAGATCAAAATAGATATAAAAGTATGCTCCAAAGTTTATGATGACCTCTTATTTAAATAATTTGGTTCAAGTTTTTGTTTATATAAACAACAATAAAAGTTTGTTAAAATTTTAATCTGTTATAAATATAAAAAATTGCAATAGAATAAAAATTGTGATAGTTTAATATGATATTTTCAACATAATGAAAGAATTGATCATCAAAATTTAAGATGAAAGAATTAAATATAGGATGAAGATCATCAAAAATTTAAGATTAAGAAAATATTTTTAATGTCAATAATGATAATTGAAATATATATACATATATTTTGAATTTTCTTTTACACACGAATCTCATGCCATGGAATCTCATTTCACGTGAAATATGCTTTCAATTAATAACAATCAAGTGATCTTTCTGCGTAAGAAGTCAAACTTGCAAGTTGTATGTGTACGTCATCCTGCTAACAAACTATATTTGGTGCTGAGCTTTGGCTCTACACTCCGGAGTAAGGCAGCCTTATTGTGGCAAAGACAGTGAGACAGGAAAGCTTTGGACATGGGAAATTAAAATAGCTATCCATTCTCCCAATCAACTGTACTCTGGATCAACGAGTGCAGAAATCAAAATATGTTAATATAGTCATCTACCAGAAACCAAAACTGAAACAGAAAAACCTATGCAGAATGCTAAAAATGAAGACGATATACATTTTTTCTCACTAACAGACTTCTAATTCAGAGACCCAAATGATTGGAGAACGATGATATGAAATTTTATTTCAGATGTATAGCTCTTGGCCCTCAAAAGACCAAAGCAAAATAGTTGGTATTCATGATCAATCCTTGCAAGGTGGCATGACAAGTCACAGAAACTGCAAAACTGCAAAAGTTGATCAGCCCAAATGGGAATGTGCCATACTGCATAAATATAGGACCAGAACAGTTTATGAGTGCTGCTAGCAAGTATTACACAGCAAATTAAACATAGGATTAGATAGATAGTCACCTTGCCCTTTGTGAATAGCAAGCACAGTCACCAGCCTCTCCATTGTAGCCAGTTATTGCTGTGAATAGCAAGCCAACACCGCACAGCAGCCATTCCATTGTAGCCATTCATTGCTGATGCATCATCATCAGGATTCCCCCTCAAACGTCAGCAACTGGGCATTTACAGAAGCAGTATATATGTGAGTATATGAATGGGATGGATCTCACTCTTGAACCATTGAGGTTTGATATGTCCCTTATTGATTGCATATTTAATCACAATATTTACCACTAAAATGTTAATGTACAGCACTTAATATGTGCTTTTTTTTAAGACATGGATGCATATAATATTACTATATATATTAGAAGTCAAATAATGTTACATGTCAACAATTTTGGAAACTTAAAAAATAATAATAATGTCAATAAATTCACAAAATAATATTGTTACTTTATAAAGATTTCAAATTTACAAAGCATCAGAAAGAGTGTTTAACGTAATTGTGTAAAGATTAATCAGTTGGTTAACAAAACATATAATTTCGACATATTAGATCATTCTTTGTATTTTCTAGCATAGAAGAATCTAGACATATTATATCACTCTTTGCATTTTCCACTACAAACCTTTTACTTAATATCTTAATAAACCTTTAGATGGCATTAATTTCACAATTAAAACTACATGTACATTCTCTTGTTGTCTAATTAAATTTTATGTTGCCTTGCTTTTAGCAAGGCACTGTTGCAAAGTATTAATTTGATTATTAAGTTCTATTGTTTTTAGCAATGGACTGTTGCATTGTTTTAAACTTATGTATATTCTCTTTACCACATATTAAATTTTGCATTATATCTTTCCCACAATGCATTGATTTCTGCATATTATATCACTCTCTACATTTTTCACTACATAATTTTCAGCTAAGATCTTAATAAACCTCTAGATTGCATTGATTTCACAATCAACAATTACATGTAGATTCTCCTTAAAGATGTTGTCTAATTAAGATTTATGTTACATTGTTTTTACCAAAGTACTGTTGCAAAGTATTAATTCAATCATTATGTTTTCTTAAAAACTCTATGTTGCATTCTTTTCAACAATAGAAAAATTCAATAAATTGTCTCCTCTAATTTCTAAAACTTTCCTAGGTTGCATTGTTTTCAACAAACTTATGTATATTCTCTTTACCATGCACTAAATTTTGCATTATGTCTTTCCCACAATGCATTGATTTTTGCATCATGTTCTTTAGATCTCAAATTCTCTATGATCGCCTGGAAACACTAACAAAATTTTAATTCTTGATATTATCATTAGGTTTTTACATAAATAAAGCAACTGTAATAGTAACTAAAATGATATCTTACACTTCTCCTAAATGTCATTGATTTACCTAAGTTTTTTTAACATTTGTAGATTGTTGAATTGATTATATACTATGCACGTCCATCCATTATGAATGGTATATCCTTTAGATAAGGACATATCATTCATAAATGTCATTGGCATCTCTAAATCACCCAATTGCACAAAGCGTTGTTGTAGCACTATCAAGGAAATCTTACTGTTATGAAGATGAGGAACAATTGGAAATGGAATTGCCTCGATTAGTTGGGGCCAGGGATATTCCCACATCAAATATGTGGACTAATGCAGGTCTCAGGAGTGGTCAATGGAGCTCTTGGGTTTGTTGAAAGAATTGTGTATAATCATGTATGTTCTCATATGATTGATAGGAGAAGATATCAAAGAGACCAAGAGTGGAATCGAGAAAAAAGGAAGAAGAAAGATTAAAGTTGATCACATTGTAATATATTTGTATTTAAACATTATATAGGCTTATATTCTTTGATAACATCAACTAATAGGTTGAAATATATCATATTTAAACATTATCTTATTTGATCTATATTCATCCGGTGTTGTTAAAAAATTTGATGGAATAATTTAACTATGATTACTAGGAATATGTTAAAACATCACATCATTTTGATGTGCACATCGCTATTGGAAATAGCTTAGACACATATAACTCTAGTTCTATGAAGTGCCAAGAGGGATTAAATCCCTTGTAATGCCCCACATTTTGATTAACACTCCCTTATTAGTTGGACATGTAGTTTTTTATTTTCTTTTACCTGTTGGACTCAGCTCGACTAAGTAATCTTTATTTACGACATGATGGAACCGAGATTATGATGTTACTATGTTTGTGTTATCACTATTATTGTGATGTTACTATGTTTGTGTTGTCACTATTATTATGATGTTACTATGTTTATGTAGTTGCAAGGTTGTGAGTTTTATCGGATTCCTTTCTTTTATGATGATAGCATATGTTTAAATGTTTTCATTAATAAAATGTCAAATATATGATGGATATGTGGATACCATATTATGATGTGATTTATTGAATTATTATATGTCATGTGTACATGAAATGAACTAAAAATGTTGAGTGAAATGAAATAATGATGATGATATGGATCAATTGATGACTGGGTTGAAATGCTTCTTATGAACCTGCATTTTGTGAAATATTAACCCATAGGACACAAGGGGCTAAGTGACAGTTGAGTACTAAATATGATGTGTGGATTAGTACTTACTTATGCAAGGAACGTTATTAACCAAACTGATGATACGATGACACATTTCGATAATCTTGATAGCAATATAGAATGATTTGATAGGGTATAGACCCAGTATGTTGAAAGGGATGGAGGTATTTTCCACCCTATGTTTCCATGAAACCTGAGGTCATGAGAGGGTCATGTTGAGACACATTCCCCAAGTTGTTGTGATGACAATGGTCCTCCCTATCGCTCTTAGTTTCTTATGTGGTCAAGTCAGTGAAGCCAACATCCACTTCTATACTAGCAAAGGAAGGATAGGGAGGATGCAGATGTAGGTTAGGATGGGAGGATGTGTTAGTTAAAATCTTGAGGGTTGAGTATTCCTTGATACTGATTTAGTAGTAGTAGGTACCCATCTTCCTTTTGACTAGATAGGTTAATAAGTACACGAAGATCAGAATATGAAATCATAAAAAGGGGATTAATTGTTAAATAACTCACAATGTTAAAGCAATTATATATATGTGATTTCTATTTCTGCATGAGGGATTAATATTATTACTTAGAAGGTATGCATAGGAAGGATGGTGTTTGTTTATAGCACATATCCGATCTGCACACACGTTGTACACGCATGCACACCTCGTACTTATGTAGAAACCCAACTGCTTCTAGTGTACAATGGAGAGTAGACAGACTTGAAGATTTCTTGAGGAGGCTCTGGCACCATGTTAGAATTAATATTCCATTGATCTTCAAGCAATGAGTGATATTGGATTCTTAATTATTTGCAGTGAAAATGAATTAATAATACCCACTGAACAAAATAAATCTCACAGGAAACAGATAAGAATTGCTCAGTATAATTACAGTATAAACTTCATTAATCCCAGCAGTATACAACAATGTTACATAAAGGATAATTCGAATCATGAGATATTAATTCGAATCTACCAACTCAAGACTGACTGCATGGCTAACTAGAAGTGTCTAAGTCACTATCGGATTCAGCAGGATAACTCCATATGTCTAATCCAGTACCTCAATCAGTTACAATCATTCAAACTAGTCTAACTACAATGGTAGGTGAGAAGTAGGCCCTTCCCACATGTAGCCATGCAAAACTGGTGCTAACTAAACTCGAGGATATCTAACTGAATGTAACTGAAGCATAACTAAGCTTGACTAGTTACCAAATTCCAACAACTGAAGGAGGTTGGTGTCAACACTCCCAGTGGCTCCTAAAATGTAGGGATTGGTCTAGGAGGCGCCTAAACTAATGCATGAAGGTGCAGTCACTTCCAGTTAGCCTCTATCAATGTTCCCCACACTCTAGTGATTGGTACATGTGGCCCCATTAGGACAAGTGGACCCAATGGTACTAGTGGACCCAATAATAACTAAATGACTCATAAGTTAGGAAAATATAATCTAATAGACATTTTGGGCAAGGAAGGATTATAAATCGTAACAGAAGGTTGGTTATAGAGGCAGAGGGGGTGTGTTTTTTCAATACCAATAAGTGTGTAATTTTGTTCGAGGGGGGAGCGGCGAGATAAGGAAGGAGGGGGATTTAGACAGGGAGGGGGAGAGAGGAAGAGAGAGAAGAAATTAGGGGGGAGAGAGANATAGGGGGATAAAGTGAGGTATGGAGTGAGTGATATGATGGAACACATGGAGGTAGAAGGAGAGGGAGGGAGGGGAGAAGAGAGAAGGGAGAGAGAGGGAAGGGGGGGAGAGAGAGAGGGTTGAGGGATGGTTATAAAGGTAGAGGGATGGTGAAGGAGAGAAATAACGATGGTTAGCTAAAGAGGGATGGAGAGAGGGTATGTGGATGTGTGTTAGATAGACAAAGGGGGAAAGGTTGGTTATAGAGGGAGAAAGTGTATGGTTTTCCAAGGCCAATGTATATGTAAAATTGTTTTTTAAATTAACGTAGTGAAACGCATATGCAATATAGCGCATATGTGTTATAACACATATGCGATATAAAACACATATACATTATAACGCATATGCGTTTTGAAAAATTTAAAATTCCAGCGGGAACAAGGCTTGGCATGATGTTCGGAAATAGATTCAGACTACAGAACATATTGGCTAGGACAAATAAACCAAGGCTATTGCTTGTATTTCAGAACTCTATGAATATGCTCAGTTTTGATGGCATTTTTTGCTATGACAAACACAATATTTTTTTATGAAAATATAGAATATTGTAGAATAGGATCTAACGATTCTAAATATGTAATTTTTTTCTGTAAAAATGTATTTATTTATTTATTTATTATTATTTTTCTAAATGACACACGCCAATTTTCGAAAACAAATACATCGATCTTGTTTTTTATATAACTTTTGATTGCCTTCACCATATCGCAAGAAAACTATCTGGTACACTAGAGGAGAGTGAGCTCTACAATCTTATATATAGAAAAAAAAAATTCATTAAGTTTTTCCCCTAAAGTGTTGCACCCACATAATGTTTTAGTTTCAAGGTTTTGAGACTTCAA
Source organism: Pseudotsuga menziesii (assembly GCA_001517045.1). Classification (NCBI taxonomy): domain Eukaryota; kingdom Viridiplantae; phylum Streptophyta; class Pinopsida; order Pinales; family Pinaceae; genus Pseudotsuga; species Pseudotsuga menziesii. The sequence goes on from LPNX010923144.1 coordinate 492,828, forward strand.
TAATTAATAATAATAATAATTCATTCATGGAAAAATTTGAAAAACTAGTGTTTTACTAGTACCATATGTCATTTATACGTATGCAAGAGTTTATCAAAAAACGACATCATTTACCTCATATAGTATTGCACCCGCACAAACATATATGTTATAATGTGCTGAAAATTTGAAAACCCAACTTAAGGGAAACTAATTTTATAATCATTTACACAAACTTTATATCGATAAAAGTTATATATTATGATATCTTATTCAATTACCTAACTTTTTCTTTTTACTTCATCTTCAAATCCCTTAGGGAAGTACCTCTAATTATCACATAAAGGCATCTAAAGTGCCTTTAAAGGATTCCATGATTGTGCATCAACCCTTTATCCACCTATGGGGGTTTATCATATTTAGTAAATCTTATTTATGAGCTAGATGAGTTGTCTCCTATGCAACTGGAATTTACCTATGAGGGATGTACTATTTATGTACACTATTATTCATCATTAATCCATGGAAGGATACACTCCAATATGCATCTCTTCTTCATGTGATTAAGTTTCTCTATCTTCTCTGTATTTTCTTTGTGCATGCTTGTGAGAATTATCCTAAAGCAAGATCTAATTCATGTGCTTCTTCTTTGCATCAAAGATCTATTTCTACATGATATTAGAGCTACAATTTCTACATGGTATCAGAGCTGCAATTTATACATAAGTGTGTCAGGGTCAGTGTAAGAAGATGAGGGACCTTTTAGATGCAATCGTAGTTTTCAAAAACATGATCATGTTACCAAAAAATACAACGCGTTTCTACTACATAGCACTTGCTATGGTTCAACCCGAGCCTGACATGTCATGAGACATGTAGGATAGGAAACCATATCGCATACGCGTTATATAACTACAAAACGCGTATGCAATTTGGAAAACTAAAATTAATTTATATAGACAGGCCCAAAACCCATGGCCTATTCTACCCATCAGGAAAGCGAAACCGATAGTGATTTGGAGCATTTTGGAGCGAATTGGGTGCTTTGGATTGTTGGATGCGTTGATTTAGTAGGAGGGGAGGAAATTCCACCAGTGAATTATCGTCAAACCAGGTAATTCAATCACCCAAAGCATTCTTTTTTGTCAATTCTAAACCTAGAATATTGTTTTTTAATAGAATAAAACACCCAAATTTTGTATTATTTAGAAATTTGGAAATAACTGAGTCACTAATTAAATTCACATCTCCCTCAACCAAGATGAGTGAATAACTACAATGAATTCATTTTCAAGAACTCAAAAATTCCTAATGCAACCAAAAATTGAAAATTTTAGAACTCCTCCCTTTATACAATGTATCCATCCACCTGAAACCCAAATTGCCAACCCTCCGAGGACATTTCCCCATGATACTAATTGAATAAGTTTCCTCAGAAATGGCCATAACAAGATTAAATGCTTGTGCACAAGCATGAATAGAAAAAATGCATAGAAATTTAGTAAATTGGTTTCTCTAAATTTCATCACATTCATTTGTCCTTGAATATAATCAAAATTTCATCACAAGTGTATGTAGTTATACATTGCCTCTTAGTTAAGCACCCTCAACTTAATGCCACATTAACAAGGTGCCTCTTGGGCCTTCCCTTTGAAACATAAAACAATGTATTATATAAAATCAACAATATATATATATATAAACACAGAGTTAAAACTAGTAACTATGACTAGTTTTATTCCTTCCTCCAATAAGTTTAGCAGCCACCACCATTTTCCACTAAAATATTTGCACTTCTTGGTTATAACACCCACCTCATTTTTGTTTTAATTCTACCTTCCTCGGCACTTTTCTCTTGTTCCGCGCATAGGACTTACCCTCCGTGCCCCTGGCCTTATCGTAATGACAAAAAAAGTTGAAATATACGAACCTTCTCACCGTGATATCGAATTACAAATCAAAACATCATGACACCCCCATACAACCCCGGTATTCATTGGGGGACTAGTGCTAATTAATTAAAGGTCATCACCTAAAATAAATAGAACTTGAATTCTACTTCTTTTATCCTATAAACACAATAAAGAAAATTAGAAACATGTGAGACCCTAGGTCTCCCTAAGATCCCTTGATCTAGCAAAGACATAAATGACTTTACTCAAACAGTCTATGCCCCTGCATCACTAGGTTTATCAACCATTTTTTAAAATAGCAAAAACAATGGGTAATATATTTCTACATGTCGAGTCTCTAAGCTCATCTACAACCAATCGTAGTCCAGTCCACAAATTCTCCATTTTTCCATGTAACTTTTGGTTGGTTTCCATGTTTATACAACAATGGAAATGGTGAACACCCATGAACTACCTAGAGTGTGTCGTGAGAGTGTTCCCAACCATGATCGAGTCAATTATATTTAGAGGATATGGTGGCATCCCTGTATCACCCCTTTTCTTGCCTCACATGTCCTAATAGTCCCTTTCCCCTTTCTTTTACATATCCAAGGGACATAAAGGCCAAAACATGTCAAAATAGCACTTCTAAATTCAATTTTAAACCCAAGTGTGCATGGAAAAGTCACCAGTGAGGGTGAAGAAGTGCCTTAACTTCTAGAAAGAAGTTGAACGAAACTTACTATTTAATTCTTAAGTGTTTAATTTTAAGTTTTAAATGTATGTAAGTGAATGCCATTAAATTGCTTACTTAAGTTTGATTTAATTTACATTTTCAATTTTGAAGAGATGTCATTATATACCATGTATATGTTTCTAATGATTTCCTTATTGATTTTTTTATTGCAGTTGCGGCTATGGACACAAATGCTGAAATATTGATTGAGCTTGCCCACTTGAGAGGACTCAGTACTACTTTTAGTGGTGGTGATAGGATTCGACGTTCACTTGCATCCGCTTTGGATGTAATTGTTGAGACTATTACATTGTCAAGCAACATACAATATGATATTACATCATATAGGGAAAGAAAAAGACAAGAGTGCGCTGATGGGCTTGGCTACAATGCAATAAAAAAGGGTAAAATTACCAAAGAGCATATATTTTCATTGTTTAGAGACTCTCGCACGGGGGAAATCCCAAATGCAAATAGGCCACATATCTCTATTGAGTGGTGCACATATCAGCCATTTATTGATAACTGGATGGACAGATGATATATGGTTTTTTATATGCCACCACACAACAACAGGGAAATCCCCCTGTATTTCCTTCAGAATATGTATGTAGAGTTCATGTTGGGTAAACAGGTAACTATTTTTATATATTGCAGTTTCAGGGGATCGGTGGGGGGATGCCCCAAAATCGACCCAATGCCAAGCTTTGAGACGTTGATCGCCCTATCCCTGCACCTCACATGTAGTTTCCTGGGCCAGATGTCCCACCTGTACATCGTGTTATTCCACAGACACGTGATGCATATTTGACTTTGGCACGGGAAGCTGTTCGTCATAGAACTATGGTTTAATATATGGATGAGGAAGGGACATCTATCCCTGGTGTGGTACATACACTAGGTCATCACGTTGCAGGACCATCTTCTAGTGCAGTACCACCCACTAGTGCAGTACCCCCATCTAGTGCAGGACCATCTACCCGTGCAGCACCATCAGCACATTCCCAACCTACTTTTGAGCCTCATGAGTGCACATCGTGTGGTCGTCCCTGCTATGGTCTTTCGTCAGATGTTTCCTTCAGTGGTTTTTTGAGTGATGTATGTATATGGTTAATTGTAATAAATTCTTCATTTATTTTCCTCTTTGTACACATATGTATAGTTTGAGCTAATATATTAATTTTGTGAACTTGCAGTTGATGCTTTATGTCAACAGCGACGCCCCAAAGTTCCATGTTCCACACTCTACAGAGGGGCATGACATTCCATCCACTGATCCCTTGGTTGGTGGAGAGATTCCTATAGCACCCATTGCCATATCTCACACCAAGGTAAACATTTTAAAATTTCAGTTTTTTAATACTTGTTAATTTGTTAATTTTCACATACTGTACATGTTAGTTCACTAATGCTATCTATGGTCTAATATTTACAATTATTAAACTTGTAGGAGGAAAGCAGTGATGGAGGTAGAATCCATGGTCGTATCGACCGAGGAAATATCTGGGCATGACATTCCATCCACTGATCCCTTGGTTGGTGGAGAGCTTCATATAGCACCCATTGTCGTATCTCTCACCGAGGTAAACATTTTAAAAATGTCAGTTTTTTAATGCTTGTTAATTTCCACACATTGTACATGTTAGTTCACTAATGCTATCTATGATCTAATATTTACAATTATTAAACTGGCAGATGCTAGATCCTTCACGGGGGAAAGCAGCGATGGAGGTAAACATTTTAAACATTTAAAAAATGTCATTTTTTAAATACATGTATGTTCGTTGAATCATGCATGTCTAACTACATGTACTCTTGTTGACTATAGGCACCAACTGAAACACCTGGACCATTTCTTGGAGTTATATCTCCTCATAGGCCATATGTGAACAAGGGTCATGTGTATATGAGGCAGCCTACTCCTAGCAAGAGTCCAATTGTCCACGACCATGGAGCTACTGATACCATGGTAATGTATATCCTTCGATGATATTTCTTGGTTAACTTGAAATCCAAGGCATAAAATGTTTTGTTAATGTTTGATTTGCATGTTTACTGCATCAGGAACTAGAGTTTACTATTGAAAACCTTGCAGGTATGGTTGATGCAGCAGTCAATGCTACATCTACAATGGTAACAAGTCACACAGAGGTACAACTATTTCAACATGATCGTTACATAGTTTATTATTGTTGGCATATGTTTATTCATGCATGTCTAACT
>LPNX010923144.1:510089-656002 GCA_001517045.1 Pseudotsuga menziesii
CCCTGTCACCCCTCACACACACACACCTTCTATCACTCCCTCAATATCTCTTTCCTTCACTCTATCTTCATCCCTCCCCCCCTCCTCCCTCTCTATCTTATTCTCTCTCACACTCTCTCCACATAATTCTCTCTCTCTCTCTCTCTCTCTCTCTCTCTCTCTCTCTATGTTTTCAACTTATCCCTTCTCCTCAACCCCATACCTCATTATGACCCCTATTATATGCTTTATCACATCTCATTCCCATCTCTTCAATTTCCCCCTCCTTCGCCTCTCTCCTCCAACACATCCTATTCCTCCTCTAATACTCTGTATCCACTTTTCCATTCACCAATCCTCTCTCTCATCAAACCATCACCCACTTCCTCCCCTCCACCTTATCCCCCTTTCTCCACTCAAATTCACAACATCCCACTAGGACCTTGATCATTCCCAACCCCCTCTCAACTATTAACCATTCCCACTTGAACTTCCAACATATTCCTAGGCCCTTGACCCTTCCCCACCCCCTCTAAACTATTATCCATACATTTGATATATTACATATAGTGCTAGATCTTTAGCTCTACAACATGCGCTCGCATATTAGAGTTACATCATGCGCTCGTATTTTATAGTTATGTAATGCGCATGTGTTTTATAGTTATATAACGCGCTTGCGTTCTGTAGTTATATAACGTGTGCACGTTTAGAAATTCTACAAGGCGAGAAATGAAATTTGAATTTAAACAAGCCAATTCACTTGCTCACATGTCACCAATAGTCCTATGTGTATGGTTTGGAATTTGCTTCGGTAATACCAAACCTGTGCTATGGTACATGATAAACCATAGCTAATTAGGCATCTCCCCCATTTTTGAAAGAAGTCGTTGTTTACACACTCATTACAGTATGCTACACATAATCAATTTTGACGAAATCTTAAACATAAATAGCAATTTTTCTGCAGATTCTAAATATGTAATTTTTATTAAAAAATATTATATTTTCCTATTTGTTTTCAATTTCTATTGTGTCTTAATTCCTTAACTCAAAATACATGTCGTTAGTGTTATTCCCATAACTTTTTCAATTCGTAATCGTTTTAAAAAAAATTATATGGTGCACTAGAAGACATTGACCTCTACATTCTATAAAAAAACCCATTTCATGAATATTTCATTAAGACCTTCAAAGGCTGCACCCACAAAAGATGTAGAAATTTTCGAGGAATGATCACTTAGATAATTATAAAAAAAATTAAAAATTACTAATTTTATTTTCGAAAAATAGTGCTGCACTAGTGTTATATGTCCTCTACATGCCTACAAAGTGTTGTATCCCGAAAGCATCATTTAGGACCTCAAATCCTACACCCACAAAAACATGTACCTTATGATTTGCCTAAAAAAAAAGGTGACTGTTAGAATAAATGAAATTTGACATAGTTATAAAAAATTTCAATACATAAACCTTATATATTTGGAAACATGATTCAATTTCCTACATTTAATCTTTTTTACTCAAAGCAAGATATTTTGTGTAAGTATCTCCAAAAAATCAATTAAGTTGAGAGATTGCTGATTTTTAAGTTTTCTATTGCATCTAACATGCCAAAAGTGACCCTCATTAGCTTGCATTGTCCCATCACTTATGTGTGTGTGAGTGTCTTGCATATATGTGATTGTGTCACTTATGTCTGGGTGTGCCACTTATATGGTCGTGTAGGTGAACAAGTTTGTTTTCATGGGTTTTTCAAAAAAAGATTCGCCAATTTGCATTTTTTGAAGCCGCCCAATTTTGACGGGGTAAATTTTTTCACTCTAAAAATCGCCAAATTATTATATAAACTATATAAAATCCTTAGAAATTGAAATATTTTTAGAAAAATATCACCGAATATTTTATAGTTGACATTTTAAGAATTGGTAAGATTGGCCAACATTTATACATTTTTAAATAAGTATGGTTCCTTAAAATTATAGTGGTGTGTGTGTCAGGTATTTGTGTGATTGTAGGCTCTTATGAGTGTGTCAATTGCTTATGTGTATGAGCTCGCCACTTATGTATGTCACTTATATGCATGGGTAACCTTCACACACTTTCATCAAATTAACTCAAACACTATTCTACATTTTCATAAAAAGTTGAAAAGATGTTGTCTACTGAAATTGAAAAATTACTTTGATTAATTATAATTCCTCCTTATTGAGTTCTATGGGTTTGATTGTAAATTACAAATCACCACACATTCTTGTAAATCTAATTAAGATCTTTCTAATACTATATAATTGTCCAAAATAAAGTTTATATAATGTGCCCAAAATAGAGTTCATTTGTAAGAGTTATTGTTTCAACAAGTTTGTACATGATTATAATTTGGATCATTATAAGTCATAATTACAATATCACTTATTTGGTGTAGTGATAAAAAAAACTATGTGCCCCCAATAGAGTTTATTTATAAAAGTTATGGTTTCAACAAGTTTATAAATGATTGTAATTTGGATCATTATAAGTCATAATTACAATATCACTTATTAATTGTAATCATAAAACAATTGTAAATTACTAAATTGATAAATAAAGATAAAATATATATATATAAAATTTTAAGAATTTATTGTTAAAATTAAAGATGATTTTTTATTAAAAAAATTCCATCTCACATTATTTCATTATTTTGCATGGTTTACATAATCTTAGATATGGAAATAGATATAAAATTTTATTCCATAAGTTTATGATGATCTATTATTTAAATCATTTTTTTCAAGTTTGTTTTTTTTCCAAAAAAACTTTTTTGTTATTAGTTTAAATAAAGAAAGATTATATCAGCCATAAAAGTTTGTTGATAAAATTTTCATGTAAATTTGCTTAAAAAATACATCATACTACCTTTTTCTAGTTCTTTACTTAATTGAATTACAAAAACTTGCATTATACTATATGTGCTTATACATCCAAAATTTACATAAACTCCTTAAGATCAAAAACACGCTCCAAAGTTGGTTCAAGTTTGTTTATATCAACAACTATAAACGTTTGATAAAATTTTAACAAGTTATAAATATAAAAATTGCAACAGAATAAAAATTGTGATCGTTTAATATGATATTTTCATAATAATGAAGAATTAAATAAAAGATGAACATCATCAAAATTTAAGATTAAAAAAATATTTGTAATGTCAATAATGATTATTGAAATATATATACATATATTTTGAATTTTCTTTTACACAGGAATCTCGTGCCATGGAATCTCATTTCACGTGAAATATGCTTCAATAAATAACAATCAAGTGATCTTTCTGCGTAAGAAGTCAAACTTGCAAGTTGTATGTGTACGTCATCCTGGTAACAGACTATATTTGGTGCTGTGCTTTGGCTCTACACTCAGAAGTAAGACAGCCTTATTGTGGCAAAGACAGTGAGACAGGAAAGCTTTGGACATGGGAATTTAAAATAGATATCCATTCTCCCAATCAACTGTACTCTGGATCAACAAGTGCAGAAATCAAAATATGTTAATATAGTCATCTACCAGAAACCAAAACTGAAACAGAAAAACATATGCAGAATGCTAAAAATGAAGACGATATACATTTTTTCTCACTAACAGACTTCTAATTCAGAGACCCAAATGATTGGAGAACGATGACATGAAATCTTATTTCAGATGTACAGCTCTTGGCCCTCAAAAGACCAAAGCAAAATAGTTGGTATTCATGATCAATCCTTGCAAGGTGGCATGACAAGTCACAGAAACTGCAAAAGTTGATCAGCCCAGATGGAAATGTGCAATACTGCATAAATATCAGACCAGAAAGTTAATGAATGCTGCTAGCAAGTATTACACAGCAAATTAAACATAGGATTAGATAGATAGTCACCTTGCCCTTTGTGAATAGCAAGCACAGTCAGCAGCCTCTCCATTGTAGCCATGTATTGCTGTGAATAGCAAGCCAGCACAGTAGCCATTTATTGCTGATGCAGCATCATCAGGATTCCCTCCTCAAACGTCAGCAACTGGGCATTTACAGAAGCAGTATATATGTGAGTATATGACTGAACTTCTTGGCACTTAGTACAGATCCCTAAATACCCAACACCCATTGATGACAAGAATGCATTCATGCAGATCTAGTCAATATTTAGACAAAGAGATACAATGAATCCAACTCTTGTAGAAAACTTCATTGCTGGGCATTGAGGTGTGAATCATGATGATGCTGCAGCTGCAATCATTGACTGAGACATTTATCATTGAAGCCATCCTTCTGAGAATCAGCACCCATAGCAAACACAACACACTGCATGCTTTCTTGTGCAACTCAGCACAAAATCCATGGAAAAGCTCACTGAAACAACATGCTTATATAGCAGAATTCCATGCCAGTGATTGTATACAGTGATACGTGTCATGATACCCAACCTAACTTTTGAGAAATTAATAAGGGTCATGAATCTCAGGAAAATTGCATGACTCACTGGTAATGGGAAGCAAGTAGGTACGGTGAACAACAAATTACTTCACCTGGCAGAAACAAAAGTGGGAGGAACCTTCAAATATTGAAGTCGTGCATGCATTTCTAAATAGACTGTACACCGTAACCACTTAAAAAAACACTAATTGAATTTGACAAAACAGAAATTATTACCAGAGAGAGACATGGAGGAATCCAAGGACAGGGCAAAGGGGGAATATATGTGCTGGCGGTTTCCCTGTGGTTCGTCGTAGAAATGGGAGTGTGTCCTCTAAATTTCTGCTAGATTGTCAGGTCCTTCTCAACCTGTTGGTTTTGGCTGGCGTGCACCACTTCCATGGGGTTCTGATATCTCCTGAGTCACACAAGAATGATGAGGGTGGAAGACCTCCATGCCAGTTGTTACTGCTCATGGAGTGAGAGTAAGAGCAAGACCAAACCTACAATTAGGTTTGGTTAGGTTAATGTGAAGGCCACTTTAGTATACTACTACAGCAAGTGGTAGGTGAATGTGGATACCCATAACTAACCACTGAGTTCTGTGAAGATAATTAGCAGTAAAATAAAGATTCAAATATATAATTTTATATCCATTATTCATACCAGATTGTCAGATTGTCAGAAGTAATATATAATTTTATATCCATTATTCAGATCAGATGGTCAGAAGTTTTGAAGTTTTGTGAAGATAGCTAGCTGTTAGATAAAGGCTCAAATATATAATTTTATATCAATTATTCATACCAGATTGTCAGAGTTAATATAATCACAAAAAAAATACTATTTAATAAACAAATAAACCAAAATTGATATGCAAAAACAAACAAAAATTGTTAACCATTTCTTTAACCACCTCCATTAAGTGAAGCTTATTTAAATCTTAATCAAGATGCATTTAAGCATAACAAGATACGGTGACCATGAAATGAATCCATGTTGTACACTTGTTACAGTTGGCATAATTTTATTGATCTCCTCAAACAAGTCCAAAATCTGAAAAGATTGTCTCAATAAAATAAATAATGTATATAAGCAATAGTGTGAATAACAACCACAACCACAAGTTATGAAAGTTGAAATACGGTCCAAAGAACAACCACAAGTCATGAAAGTTGCAATATCTAAAGGGTATGGTATGAATAATAATCATGTGTCACACCACAAGTTTTGTGTCAACTAGATTTGACAATACCACTTTGTGTCAAGTAGGTTTTTTGAACGGCAAGTTAGACAAAAGGTCCACGAGTTTTGTGTCAACTGGATTGACAGAACCACTTTTGTGTTTCCATATTAAAGCCAAGCCAAGTGTTACCATTTGATCAATAGCCACAAATTAAATATATACCAAAAGTTCTGTATCCGGATAATCTTGAACAGGTCGAAGTACTCATGTGATTGAGAACTACGGAGTAAAACAAGTCACATAATATGCCACCAAATTTTTTTGTGTCAACCATGTTAATTGAACCACAAGTTATGAAAGTTTTGTGTCAACCATGTTCAATGAAAAAGGTCACCAGGTAAAGAAAAACAATAAGACACGTGACATCAAAACTAATGATATGATCCACTAATATTCATATTCCACTCATATTATTAATAATATGCAATTAATGTTGTAATTTTTTTTTTTTTTTGTCAACCATGTTAATTGAACACAAATTATGAAAGTTTTGTGTCAACCATGTTCAATGAAAAAGGTCACTAGGTAGAGAAAAACAATAAGACCCGTGACATCAAAACTAATGATATGGTCCACTAATATTCATATTCCACTCATATTATTAATAATATGTCATTAATGTTGTAAATATATATAATAAAAAGTTATCATACTTGAGATAGATATTCACTCAACATCATTTGAGGAGAAAACAATTTTTTTTTAATGAATATAATTTTTTTACAATGGAAGGGGGTAATAACGGTTTTGTAAGGCATTTGTAGACTCTAGCAATTAAATTGTTGGGGATAGGGGTCTTTTGTCCTACAAGCAAGGAGATCTTGGTGACCTTAAAAATAGATTATTATTATTATATTATCAAAACTAGGTGATTATGGATTTGTCTCATTTGCTATTGTGGAAATTATTGTTGGTCAATGTGATATTGTGTGTAATGATTTAGAAATGAAAGCTTGCTAGGAAATTTACTACATAGGTTCCACATGAAGTTGACATTAGTAACTCAGTTATGTAAATTTGGGATCCTTTTGGTTGATGATGCATGCAAACTAGAAGCCTTATGAAAGAATTTTTCATACTGCAATTTACAAAAAATGGCCACATCATATAAATGTTGAGGCAAGGGTTTATCTACCATGATTCATAAGCCATATAAGTTTCTCAACCCTAGGACCTAGTGTAGGGTTTTCATGAAAATAAAGCTATTAGAATATCTAAAGGAGTGTGTCTACATCAATTCTTGCAACAAAGTTCATCACTAGGTAATGTGGTAGATCAACCTCCTTGGTATCTACTTCCACTACCATAGCATAGATTATCATATTCAAAACTACATTTCGATGACCTAACCTGAGGCATAGTCAACCTCCCAAGGCCATGTTGGTTCCTAGACTATGACACAATGGTGGTATGACCTAAAGTGGGGTCTAAGAACAAAGCTAAGTGGTTTGTCAAAGACCTTACGCCAACAAAGTCGTCTTGGGCCCCAACCCCATTGGTGTAGAAAATGGCACCCCAAAGCTTTGGTTCATCTAAGTAGGGAGGCATGCACAAGGCTCATGCCTCCTTACATGTGTCGTTTCCATGGGAGATAGAGACAAACAACGATTTTCTCAAAAGGCCATGGTCCATCACTATATGATATTATATGATCCATAAAAAGACCTTGGTTTCCAACTTGAACTTTTTGAAGCTCTCCTTTTCCTTAGTGATAAGCATACTTAGAGATGTAATATATTGGAAATTTGCAAGGAATGTTGTCTCTTGGAATGTATAGAGATTAATTGACCCTAGTAAAAAAAATATAGTCCTCCAAGTTAGGTCTTCAATTGGTAGGGTTGATTTTTTATGTCTACAAGAAGTCAAAATTATTGGTTTTACACCGATGACAATCTTATATGTTATCTAGTAACATTCCAAAATCATTGTTTGTGATCACGCTAAAGGTAAGGGTAGGTTCACCATTCTCAATTTTCCCTAGTTTGTTGGGGTTGTAATTGGTTGGAGGGTAGATCCTTGTCAGATATTTTTTGGGGTCTTGCTCAATTTTGATGGCCACATTCTATGCCTGACTAATTTTTATGCTTCAAATGACTCAAGTGACAGAGTAGTGGGTTAGGATTGGCTAGTAGATGACCTCCCAAACACCCCTTATCTATTTTGTGGGGATTTAAACATGATACAACATCAAGAAGATAAAGAGGCTACCCTATCAGTCAAATTCCTATGTGGGGAGGAAGAGGCATGATTCTTTGTAGGGCAATGTTAATATTTTAAAAGTTGTTATGCAAAAAAAAAGGATCACTGAAAGAATAAAAATCACAACAAAAGAGAACATAAAGATTTATATTGGGAAACCCCCATGGGGAAGAAAACCAACCAAAACTTCCTCGATATAGACTTCTCCTTGCTTCCAGGGCTGACTTGCCTTGGGGGACTCAAAAATACATTTTAATAGTACTTGTGTGGGTACTACTGACTCGAATTACAACAGAGGTTTTACCTCAAGACTTCACATGACCAAATACAATAATAACATCCCTAATCAGAGGACAACATCCTCGAAAGGGATAATAAGAAAATAATACAAAATAGAATATCTTCCGCAGTTACATTTCTTTAACACTCCATCTTAACAAGGAAGGTATTCAACAACAACGATACATCTATACAACTAACCGGTGAGTCTATGTGTCATAGGAAGTTTTGAACAACAATATCATAATCATCATCATCCATGGAACATCATAATCATAGATATCATCATCTCAAGTATTATCATCATCTCGAGCATCATCATCTTTAGCATCATCATCTCTAGCATCATATCGAGCATCATCATCTCTGACATCATATCAAGCATCATCATCTTGGGCATAATATTGAGCATCATAATCTCTGGAATCATCTGGAGCATCATCAGATTGAGAATCATCATCATCTTGAGCATCACCTACAATATTATCAGTATACAAATACTGAGTTGAATGACCCACAACATAAACAATGTTGGAACATCAAGAGAGCACTATTGTTTGTAGAACCAACCTTAGCCTATAAGTTCTAGAACTACTCTCAACAACAGAGTGTTCTTGTCCAAGGGACCATCCTCAACAAGGATATTGTTGTTCGCAAATTAATGTAGGATCTCGTCCGCAAATGAATGTAGGACCACAATTCACATGAGAGTACTATCATATGCAAAACCATCCTCATCATGTGAATGCTAGGATACACTCATCTGCAAATGAATGCAGGACCACTCTCCATATGAGAATACTCTCGTCCATAGGACCATCCTCAGCCTGTGAGTGCTAGGAACACTCTCAATAAGAGATAGTTCTTGTCTGCGGGGCCATCCTCACCATGTGAATGCTAGGATACACTTGTCCACAAATGAATGCAGGACCACTCTCCATATGAGAGTAATATCATCTGCAGAACCACTCTCCATATGAGAGTAATATCATCTGCAGAACCACTCTCCATATGAGAGTAATATCATCTACAAGACCATCCTCATGTTATGAGTGCTAGTACCACTCTCAATAAGAGAGTTTTATTGTCCGAAGGAACATCCTTAGCATGTGAAAGCTAAGATACACTCATCCACAAATGAATGTTGGACCTCATCAATATCTGTAGGAATGCTGATAAACTCAACTGGTCTTCTCTGTCCTAGCGTATTACTGCCATCCCATCATCACTCCCTCTTTCCAGGGAGGTCCTTTTGGACTACACCAAACTTGTCTCGAAAGTACTCAAACTTTACAAAAGATAGAGGCTTAGTCAACACATCAATAACTTGGTCCTCTGTACAAACATACCAGAGATTCACAACTCCTCTCAGCACTATATCTGGGATGTAGTGATACTTTATCTCTATGTTCTTTGACTTATCATGAAACATTGGGTTCTCTGTCAACTTGATGCAACTCTGGTTGTCACAATAAATATCAATTGCATCCATCTCGACATCAAATAATACTTCCAATAACTTGTGAATCCATACTGCCTCGCTACATGTTGAACATGTTTCGATGTACTCATCCTTGGTTGTACTGAGGGAAAAACTAGTATCCTTTCTGCTAATCCATGACATCACACCCGATTCTAAACTGAAAGAACATCATGAAGTGCTATTTATGTCTTCAACTTCTCCCCGATCTAAATCAACATAGCCATATGATCCAAACTCACTGTCAATTGCATATCTGAGGCCACAATCCAATGTACCCTTTAGGTACCTCATCACACGTTTTGCGGAAACTAGATGAACATATCGGGGCTCCACCATATACTTACTCAAGGTGTTCACAATGAAACATATATCCAGCCTTGTATTTGTCAAATACATTAGTGAACCAATAATCTTCCTATATAAGGTGACATCTACTCTTTCTGAGGAGTCATCATTCAGGAGCTTCAAGTTTTTCACCATCAGAGCTTTTATTTCCTTGCAATCCAACATCCCAAATCTCTTTAGGATCTCAAATATATATTTTCCTTGCTTTAGGAAATCTCATATGGGAACTACCATACTCCAATACCTAGGAAGTAATGCATCTATCCAAGTTATTTTATCTCAAATTATGTTGCAATCTTCTTCTTACATTCACTGATGAACCTCTCCTATCCTGTCAAAATAAGAATATCTACATACAATAGTAAATAATGATCCATATACAACCTTATAGTAAAGGTTGGAATCATCTTTACTTTTGGTAAATCCCAAGCTCATCAAGAATCCATCAATTCTTCCATACCATGCTCTAGGTGTTTCCTTCAACCCATATAAAGATTTCTTCAGTCTGCATACATGTGTATTTTTGTGTGTCTTAGCAGCTGGTGGTTGTTCAATATATACTTCCTCTTCTATGAAACCATTTAGGAATGTTGTTTTTACATCCATTTGATGTAGCTTCCATTTCATCTTGGATGCCAAGGCAAGGATAGTTTTGATAGAAGTATATATTGTTATTGGTGCAAAGTTTTCTTCATAATCAATTCCTTCCTTTTGTGAAAATCCTCGTTCGACAAATCTTGCTTTGAACTTTTCAATACTATCATCTGATGAATGCTTTGTCTTGAAAATCCATTTTGAAGAAACTACTAACTTGTCCTTCAGTCTTGGAACTACATCCCAAACACCATTCTGTATTATAGATTAGTATTCTTTGATCATGACATCCATCCATTCCTTCTTCTTTGAGGATTCTTCAAAACATGTGGGTTCTTTATCAACAAGGTTTCCACATAGTTGTAGTAGACTCTTGATATCTTGCTTCCTTCTGGAGCACCATATCTTTCTTCTTCTCGGATTATATCACGAGCCCGAGCTAGTCTTATTTTTGTTGAAATCATCTCATGGGGTGTCTCCATGGGTCCTTAGGGTTCTTCTAGGTCATGATATCTTGGTATAATTTCTTCTTCGATATATCTAACTCGCGGTCTAGTAGATTCTGTAGTTCTAGGAGCTTCTTTCTCTTCTTCATGATATTCATTTGCATAATTCTTTCTGGATTTGGTGAAAGTCACATCTTTAAAAACTGTGACATCTCTGTTGATCTCGATCTGACAAAAACCTGGAATGTCAATTCTATAGGCTTTTGGCAGGTCATTATATCCAACAAATATTCCCTTCTTTCCTAAAGGGTTTGATTTTGATCTTTTCTCCTTGGAAATACGTAAGTACACAGAAAAATCAAATAACTTTTGGTGACTGACTTCAGGATTTTCGTCGATGTCTTCTGGAGTGTTTTTCCCAAGATCACTATGGTCCTTGCTACTTCGGCTCATAGGTGCATAGGTAGATATTGATGATGAATCATTGCCTTGATTGCTTCTATGATAGATCTATTCTTTCCTTCTACCACCCCATTCTATTGAGGATTATAGGTTGTGGTAAGCTCCCTCTTAATCCTATCTCCTTACAGAAGTCATTGAATTCATTTGAAGTAAATTCTACTCCATTATCTTATCTCAAGGTCATGATCTTATTTTTGGATACATTCTCCATAAGAGCATTGAATTCCTTGAACTTTTCAAATACTTCATATTTTATTTTCAAAAAATAAATCCAAGTCTTATGAGAGTAGTCACCAATAAAAGAGACATAATAAACATACCTGCTTAAGGAAGTAGATGACATTGGTCCACACACATCTGAGTCGACAATACCCAAGATCCCTTTTGCTTTGTTGTTACTACTTGGGAATGGGTTCTTGTTGTTCTTTCCTTGGGAAAATCCTTGGCATACTCCTTCATGATTGATCTAGATATATGCTAGACCTGTAACTACCTTGCTCACAATTGACAATGCTTTGTAGTTCACATGAGCAAGTCTTATATGCCAAAGTTTGTTAGTGTTTGAGAAAATATGAACAAAATTGAAATTTAAAACTTTAATCCACAATTGCAGTGCATATAGATATCATCAATAATACAAAAACATAAATAAATAAAACTATAGAACGCAATATATACCCTGGGAAACCCCCCCACTGATTCGGAGGATAAAAAACCCACCAAAAACTCTTAGAGTATGATTGATAATCAACGGATAATTATTACAACACAATAGCATATTTATTTTTCGAGAGCACAAGAGAGTAGAGATCAAATGGAACGTTGTGATGGTCTTTCCAAGTGCATAACACTTTAATAACAAGCCAATATCAGTTATATAAAGAAGGTAGGGAATATTTGCATGCTTCAATAACTTATTAACATCGAGAACAATGTCTCATCTTCAACCATGCGCCCCCATAGACTTGGTGCCAAGTGGGAACTTCATAATTATCTTCCACACTGAAGATATGCGCCCTCCATTAATTCATTGAATTTAACTTAATAGAATTGAACTAAGTGCATGCAACCGAATCTAACTAAGTTGAACTGAATGTAACTGAATAGAATTGAATGTAACTGAACATAACTAAATATAACTAAACTAAACTTAATGTAAATGAACATGACTGAATGTAACTGAACATGACTGAATGTAAGTAGTGCTTCTCCATCAGTGTCATCTTCAAGAACCACTTGCATAAATTAAGGAGTTGATTCCTTAATTAATTGAACTTGTTTTATCACAACTAAGACTCAACGAATGTCTTATTAATTTGAGTTCACTTGGAAGCATACATGGGCATTTCAATTTCTCTCTATCTATGTGCTCATATTAATTTTATCTGCATGGTCCATATGTTTTTTCATTAATTCTATATCATGTCATACTCATAACAATTGTTCCAAACCTATGATCATATGTATTACCTGAGGTCATATAGTCACATGCTAAAGTAAATCAATCTAGGGATAGCTAATCCCTAAAGGATACTTGTAGCACCTGTTGACCATGACTAGCCATACATCACATAATATATCCTCAAGACTTAATACAACATATGTCATGTGAACTTAATTTACCATAAGTTTTAGAATTGATACAACACAAGTCTTAGAACTTAACATAAGGTCATGATCTTAACCATAATATCCTAGTACAAGAATCTCTCCCAAATAGGACTTGATCAAGGTCCTAGCTTGATACAATACAAGCTCTTTAACTTAACACAATAAGTTAGTAAACTTAATACAACATAAGTCATGTACTTGACACAAAAATATCATGGAGAGGATATGAAATTTATACAACGTAAGTCCCCGACTTGACACGGCAAGTATCATGGAGGATGACTCCCGATGTTGTACATCTAACACTCGCTCTCAGCGAGGGAGACATTATCTACCATACCAGGAATTCCCCTCCACACCAATCTTATCTTGGAAGTGTCAAAAATTTTCCATGGATAGAGGATTCTAACAAATTTGCAATTTGCTCATCAGTAGCTATGTATTGGAATTCATTTTACATGACCATGACTTCCATGAAGTAAAACTTCATCTCAAATGTGTTTTTTCATAACACACATATAGGTTAGTTTAGAAAGTGTGACTATTAACACCTAATACCTATAGGCTCAAGTATTTCACCCTATTAGGTAGCTTCCCAAGCTACACCACTCCTCAGTATGTAGTATTGTCTACAAAACACTTTTTGCTTCTGAAGTACTCTCATACATACAACTTGCTTCTATAGTACTAGCCGTAATACACTTAGCTTTTGTAGTACTAGCCGCAAATTAAGTTTATCTCAAGGTAAAATGATAGCTAGATAGCACAATCATATAACAGGCCTTCCATGTAATAAAGAGACTATTATAATGTACCTCAAAATGTACTCAAGCATATGCTTAATAGTAAGCATAAAATACAATAGGTATGCTCAAATACCAACCAGCTACTTATGCATAGTAGCATCATCTGGATCCAATCCAGAATAAAGTTTCTCTAAACTAGAAACCATGAATTTTAAATCCATCACATACAACATTATACAGCAAATGTGTGATAGCATGCAGAAATAAAGTATCATCTTTTCTTTCACTCTTCAACATTTGTTGTCTTCTTAAATCTTCTATTATCTTGAGAAGTTCTCTGTGAGATTACCATTCTTTGTGATGTTCTTTAAGGCCTGGTCACTTTCTCAGTAATTCTTCTCTTTATACTACAACACCCCAACTACCTCTTTGAGAGGTTTAATTGTTCTCTGGCAGTCCATACTAT
The DNA here is from genome assembly GCA_001517045.1 of Pseudotsuga menziesii. Taxonomy (NCBI): domain Eukaryota; kingdom Viridiplantae; phylum Streptophyta; class Pinopsida; order Pinales; family Pinaceae; genus Pseudotsuga; species Pseudotsuga menziesii. Next base: position 524,372 of record LPNX010923144.1, read on the forward strand.
AACTCTTCTTGAGTATCAATAGTCTCGAAGACTTTGACCATGTATATTTTCATGTGGATTCTCTCCACAAGGTATCACAGCCCTTGGTTTCCTCAATAATGTACCGTGACTTAACTAATGGGGATTTTATATATTGCTTCCTATGAAGACACATCAATACTCCCTCTTCAACTGGAGGGGTTTTTCTATACTATACCAAGCTTGTCTCAGACAAAGGCTTGGTAAGAATGTTGACAATGTTGCTCATTTGTGGATATGTGCAATGTCTCGAATATAAATGACTATACACCTCAAAATATTTACTTCTTTTCAATGTTCTCTATCTAGAGAAACACATGCGATATTCCTCGATCACTATACTAGTCAAATTTCATACATCTTGAAACTTTATTTCACTAACCAAGACATATCTGATTCCACATACACTTGCACCAAGCAGGTACCACAACACATGCTTTGTTGTACATGTCTATATACATACTACAAAGCATATAACATATCCAAGGACCTGTAACTAACAAAATACATCTCAACTTGTTTGAGATCCTCCAAATATGAAATAATAATTATGAACTTTCACATTTATCTTCATATGTGTGGCCATGGATTTACAGTCCATAATCCTGAAACTCTTCAAGTTCTTTTACTACACATTTTCCTTAACAGAGGAAAATATTTGTCTGGTGATTGCCACACCACTAATCATAAGAATCATAACAAGTTTCTTGAATGCAATTCTCAGCTTCCTTCTGAATATGAGCATCATGCATGTCTCCTCTTAAAAAAATATACTTCAATGAGTTTTATTGGTTTCTTTAGGAGCAAGTGAATATAGCTACTCCCTCTCACCATCAAGATGTGAGAATCATAATCTGGGTCCTCCATCATAGAGACTTCATGCTCATCTATGTCTAAATATATTCTTGACACATGAATTTAAATAAGATAATTTAATTATCTTCAAGAATCTTTACATCTCTCAGGATATGGTTAGGGATTATATTCTAACTTCTTCCTAATACATAGGAACCTCCCGATCTACTACTAGAAGATTCTTGCTTCACAACATCCCCCTCTCTGTTAGGATCATCAATAACAATTACTATTCATTCAATACATGTCATTTTTACTTGTAGGTCAGGGCATATAGTTTTCCCCTACAAGCCAAATTCAATCAAGTTACTAGCAACCTTTAATAATCCAGTATTTCAATAAAATGACAAACAACACACACTGACATGCAAAACATTTTAGTCAATGTTTCAATATAAAAATATCTCATGAATTTTACCCACATGAATGCCTCAATGCATTTGCAATCGTTCATATATTTATGTACACATTAAATCGATGTTTTGACATAACCCCATTCATATTTCATGTAATGTTTTGCAATCTTATATTTAGATCTCATGAAAATTTATGCAAACCCTTATTCTTCTTAACATGATTTTTCCTATTTACCAATAAAATAGAAAGATTGTAACACATGCTTTTAATCATGTTTATATCATAACATCATTCCTAATCCCAGGAATATAGATTGTAATGAAACAAAATCTGATTTTATAAAAACATATTATAGTCAAATAATCATCCATCCCAACATTCACATCTCACGAATCAACCATGCAACTCTATATTCGTATCTTTATGAAACAATCATGCAAATATATATTCATATATTTATGAAACAATCATGCATGCTCTATATTCATATTTTATGAACAATCATGTGTCTCTATATTCATACTTTATAAAAAAATCATTCATGCTCTATATTCAAATTTTATGAACAATCATGCAGCTCTATATTCATATTTTATAAAGCAATCATGCAACTCTATATTCATATTTTATAAAGCAATCATGCATTCTCTATATTCATATCTTATGAACAATCATGCATGCTCTATATTCATATTTTTTAAAACAATCATGCATGCTCTGTATTCATATCTTATGAACAATCATGTATGTTCTATATTCATATTTTATAAAACAATCATGCGTGCTCTATATTCATATCTTATGAACAATCATGCATGCTTTGTATTCATATTTTATAAAACAATCACGCATGATCTATATTCATATCTTATGCAAAGTCATGCATGCTCTATAATCATATTTTATTATTTGTGAATAAAGGAAAGACAACCAACATATATGTCAACAATTATTAATCTCAGGAATACAAATCTCTATATGACTATAATGATAACATTCAAAATCATATAGATCTAAATAGCATATAATAAAAAATTTGGGTACTTATATTTTATTGTTTTGCATGCTCCCTCTTGATCTATGCTTCATTGTGGATATTACTGGAGTCCCTCAGCCTTGATATATTTGCAAATTTGAGTGCATGTAGTAGGTAGCGAATCTCGTCATGGAGAAACTGGATCCCATGCAACTCGGAGTGAATTCTCTTCTTTAATAAATAATTCTCCCAACGATCATCCTCTTCTTCAAATGATATATCAACTCTATGAGGCTCTCATTATACACAAGATGATAATATCCAAACCACAGATCCTGGGGTTATTCCATCAATTTGTCCACTCTGGGAAAACTATCATAACACAGATTTTAAGAATTTCATCTTCAAATACCTGATCGTATCTCTCAAACAGTTGCAAATTTTTTAAATCTTCTTGCAATTAAACTAAATAAGCACATTTGGGAATGTTTTTTCAACCGTTTTGCGGATTCCTCATGGATTGATCATAACATCTCCATGAAATTTGTCTCTTGAAAAGTGATGAGAATGGTGCATATTGACTTTCTCTTTAATTCTCCGTACATTGGATAAAGACTCCTCACTCAATGAGGTCACATAGACATCTAGAACATGCTCCTCAAGAATTATTAACACTCTTGCCTTTCATGTGTTGAAGTTGGAAGCACCTTCAAGTCAGTGTTTCGGTTGGATGGAGGTCGATGCCATGGCTCCAAGATATTTGCTCAATACTTCAAGATCTACGTAGGCTTTAGTTTCTTATGCAAACTAATCTCTTGGATGCCCTTGATCTGATACCATGTTAGTGTTTGAGAAAATATAAAGAAACTTGAACTTTCAAACTTTAATCGACAATTGTGGTGCAAATAGATCTCATGAATAATCCAAAGACATAAATAAAGCAAACCATAAAACACAGGATATACCCTGGAAAAACCCTCCAGTGATTCAGAGGATAAAAAACCCAGCAAAAAAATCTCAGAGTATGATTGATAATCGATAGAGAATGATTACAACACAATAGCATATTGCTTTTCCGAGAGCACAAGAGAGTAGAGATCAAATGGAACACTATGATGGTATTTCCAAGTGCATAACATTTTAATAACAAGCCAAAATCAGTTATACAAAGAAGGTAGTGAATATTTGCATGCTTCAATAACTTGTTAACACTGAGAAAATTGTCTCATCTTCAACCATGCACCCCCACAGACTTGGTGCCAAGTGGGAAATTCATAATTATCTCCCACACTAAACATAGACACCCTCCATTAATTCACTGAGTTTAACTATCTCTAACTGAGTTGTTAACTGATTGAACTGAATGGAACTACATGCAACTGAATGTAACTGAGCTGAACTGAATGTAACTTAACATAACTGAATGTAACTGAATAGAATTGAATGTAACTGAACCAAACTGAATGTAACTAAACTGAACTAAATGTAACTGGACAGAATCGCATGTAAATAGTGTGTCTCCATCAGTGTCATATTCAACAACCACTTGCATAAATTAAGTAGTCGATTCCTAAATTAACTGAACTTGTTTTATCACAACTAAGACTCAACTAATGTCTTATTAATTTGAGTTCACTTGGAGGCATACATAGGCAATTCGAATTCTCTCTCTCTCTCTCTATGCTCATATTAATTTTCTCTCCATGGTCCATATGTGTTTTCATTAATTCTATATCATTTCATACTCATAAGAATTGTTCTGAACCTGTGATAATATGTATCACCCAAGGACATATAGTCACATGATAAAGTAAATCACTCTAGGGGTAGCTAATCCCTAAAGGAGACTTAGATCACCTATTGACCATGGCTAGCCATACATCACATAGTATATCCTCGAGACTTGATAAAACATAAGTCATGTGAAATTAATACACCATAAGTTTCGGACTTTATAGAACACAAGTCTCAGACATTAACATAAGGTCATGATCTTAACCATAAGATCCTAGTACAATCAACTCTCCCGAATAGGACATGAGCAAGGTCCTAGCGTGGTACAACAAAATCTCATTAACTTAACACAATAAGTTAGTGAACTTAATACAACATAAGTTCTGGACTTGACACAACAAGTCTCGTGGAGAGGATCTACACTTAATACAACTTAAGTTCCGGACTTGACACAACAAGTCTCATGGAGGATCCTGATGTTGTACATCTAACAAAGTTCACATGGACTAATGGTACTGGATATAAGAGTTGAATATGTGTGCCCCTTCAATTTTTAGAGTACTCCTTATTTAACAACAATTATAGTGGCATCATCTATTGTCTTTCCTTTCATCCACATAAGAACTTCCCCATCTACAAAGGCAACTATAAAATATTTCTAATCTAGAGCTGAAATAGAAAGAAGATTTGTTCTCAAGCTTGGAACATATAAGACTTCTTTCATCTTCATGGACTTTCCATATTTTAGTTTGTAAGAGGCTTCTCCCATTCCTTTGATGGGGTATTGATAACCATATTCAATTTGTACCTTATGTGAATTGTCTTTTTGGGTAAGACATGAGAGAGAATATTTGTGACCTGTCATATGTTTGGAAGCACCATTATCTATAAGCCAAGTGTCACTTCCATGAGAGATTGATCTTGTGAGAGATGAAATTAGGACATACTCTCCACTAGAGTCTTCAGTTTCTCTATCCCTCTCTTCATCTAAATCATTTTCTTCAGTTGCATGGGAATGGTACTTTCGGTTCTTCTTCTTGAACTGATCTTTCTTATGAGGACAATTTCTAGCAATGTGTCCCATTTTATGACATGCATAACATTCAAAGGATGAGTAAACCTTTCTAGGTCTCTTACCTCTTTTGAATTCTTGTGGTATTCTGGGAGTTGATCCTCGATTCTTCCTTTTGTTTCTTCCTTTCTTTGCATGAGCAGTTAAATCTTGATCTTCATTATTATTTGGATTATATTCTCTATTTTCTATCCTTCCTTCTTCTTGTACACATTCTTCCCATAGTTTGTTGAACTTGGTTAGCTTTCTTCTAACACATATTCCTCTAATGAAGGAATCCCATTATTTTGGAAGACAATTTAAGGTGGTCATCACAACTTCCACTTATTCCACCATGTCACTAATTGCTTCTAACTGTTCTTTGATCTGAGATGCTCTTGAGAAGTATGAAGGTCATTCTTCTATTTATGTTCTTCTATTCAAGTAGAATTGTCATTGCATTGAACATTTCTTTTGGAGTATTCTTTGAAGATAATTTGGGAATCAAATAATCCTTGGTAGAATTACCTATGATCATCTTGTCTTTGGTCATATCCTTCTTGTGCTTCGTCTTTGTCTCATTTCCCTCTGGTTAGTTGACCTCATCTTTGATGTAGCCTTCTAGGTCATGTTCTTCAAGGATGAGCATGTCTCTATAATTCCATGCTTTGAATTCCCTTCTCCCCCAATATTTTCATCAATATTGGTACTGTTTGTCATCTTTAATGAATGAGAACCTCAAATGAAAATATAGGAGATAGAAGTTACCAATTTGAGGACTGCTTCTGGAATCTGCTTCAGGATGTCCTGGGGTTTGACTACAAAAGCCTAATTTTCCAACTGTGGTCACTTACAAAAATTATTGGAGAAAAATATTGGCCCACCCAAGGCGATCTAGATTGTATTTTTATTTTCTTGAATCTGTGGATGGAACCTAATTTCTCTCGGCAATAGTTGTAGGTCAAAAGAAGAAAATCCATAGACTTTAAAACTAGTTCGACGAAAATATGCAACCTCCTAGGGAGATTTGAATGGTACTTATTTTTTTACTGATTTATGGGGGGAGGTGTGTGGAATAGTGAGCCCTAGATTTTTGAACTGCAGAAAAATTGTTGAACAATGTCTTATTTCAGGTTGGCTCTGATACCATGTTAAGTTTTTTAAATTTTTTATGCCAAAATAAAGGATCATTTAAATAATAACAAGCACAGTAAAAATATCACAAAGATTTATCTTGGGAAACACTCATGGGGAAGAAAACCTATTACAACTTCCTCGATATAGACTTCATTCAAGTGTAGTGTAAGACCCAATAAATAAGACTAGACAAATTCCTACTCCTTAGATGGACTATTTCTCCTCTCTATAGTGAACTTACTTGAGTCCTCACCATATGCAAGTGAGGGAGGTGCCTCACCTATTTTTTCTAATTAGCTGAGAATCCTAATAACCCAACATGGCCGACTTCTCCTTACTGTCAGGGATGACTTGCCTTGGGAGACTCAAAAATACATTTTAATAATACTTTTGTGAGTATTACTAACCCGATTTACAATGGAGGTTTTACCTCAAGACTTCACATGACCAAATACAAAAATAACATCCCTAATCAGAGGAACAACATCTCTGGAAGGGGTAATAATAATAATAATTCAAAATATAATATCTTCCACAATTACATTTCTTTAACATGAAAGACATGAATTATATCTCCCAACAAATATCATCAATATGTTATGTTCCTTATCACATAACATCATCACAAACCAAATATTCAAGAAAATACTTATAATCCATTAATAAATCCCTCGAGGCAGAAAAACACCATACAATGATCCTTTTACCAAATAATTAGTGCATATATGCTTGCATGTTCGAGGGGAAAACCTCCTAATGATATAGGACCTAACACAATAATTTTCCAATACATCATCACATAAGGAGAACTCCATCCTTCTTTATAGATACCTAGAAAACCCAAGCGATAACCAAATGCTAACTACCTAGTGGGCCTTCTTTAACAAGGCCACATCACATTTATTCAATGCTAACTACTTAGTGGGCCTTATTTAATATTGAACCTAGTCCACATTACATTATTTAGTCACGATACCTATCATATTACTACTCTAGTGGGCCCATAAGGACCTATTATACCCTAAGGGAGGATCTCACCATTTCATCCCCCGTCAAGAAGCATTGTTCTCAACACTTTTAACAATAATGTACAACCATACACCATAGTCCCATGTACAGTCGATGATTGTAACATTGAGGCAGTCTAGGAAACCAAGGTCCCATGTACAAAATGTTGGTCTCCTAAACACTGGATTGATCCAAAAATATTATCCACAAACGAGGGTTACACATACAAGTGTTGGCCCCAACACTGAAGTAGTCCAAGACACGTGTACATAAGCCAAGGTCCCATGAACTAGTTACTGCTCATGATAAATCCCAAGTGAATATGCATGAATGGCTAAGTGTGCTACTCAAAAGGATCACTACAATCATGTGGATCGAAATATAGAGGACCCTTCATGTAGATGAAAAAGGGTGGCTATGAAAGACACACTAACATTGTAGAAGAATCCTATTGGAAATACGTAGGCACTACTTTGTGTTCCCTCAATGATGTGATTTTAATATGAAGGGGTGTGTGCACCAAGGTGTGGCTATGGAAGACACAATAATAACATATAAGAATCATACTATAAACTTCTTGGAACCACTTCTCATGTCTTCCCTCACTGATGTTGTCTTCATATGAAGGGTTATGTGCACCAAAGAGAAGTTGCAAGTAGTTGTCTTCCCATAAATGATTATTTTCCATATACCATTATGCACAAGACTCCTCTAAATCATACCAGATATATATGTTGGTTTTATCCTCCCCTTCAATGGACACTAAGATCAACATTTCTTCAAATAGATCCAACATTCAGTAACACAATTTTCTCTATTTTTGGAAACCTTCCATCACTAACATTGGGCAATTCTGCTAGAAATTGGTGGTGGCAATTTTTAAAGGTTGTATCATGCTAAATATTGATAAAACTATATCATATTATATACTAAAATGAAGCTCTAGAATTCATTTGTCAAATGGAAATGGTCTAGATACATTTTGGGTACTAAGTCAAAAGATATTTGATCTACAATACCTACAATCATCAACGAAAATCCCTAAAATAGAATAGATTCTCAAACTACAAATCTCTTTTGTCCAACCTTTGATTCAAGTGATCTTTTTTAAAGAATAGGGTATATCAACATTTGGTTTCTTGAAATTTTGCAGAAAAAAACCTCAAAAATAGATCTAGTGTTGTGGCTAGAACAACAAAAAAACTAAAAATGGGTAGAATCTTAAACTACAATATATCTTTTGTCTAGCCACGATTTAAGTGATATTTTTAATTGCATACTTTTGTAATAAAATCACATATCTACATTTCATTTCTTGAAATTCTACAAAACAATTCTTAGAAGCAGATAGGAGTTTTGTAGCTCCAAATACGTAGAAAAAAACAAAGAGAAAAATATCCACACTATACCATGAAAATTGATTTGATACTACTTCCTTCACACATAAAATGATCACAAAGTAGATATTAAAGGAAACACTTATATTTCATTAATAAAAAAAACTCCCCCTAAGGTAGGGAAACATCATACGATGATCCTTTCATGGAAGAATCAATTCATGTTCACTTACCTCTTCAAGGGGGTACCTCCCAACGGTCTAGGTTTCAATACAACAATACTCCAATAAATGATCACATAAAGAAGACTCCATCCTTATTTATAGATATTCAACAAACAATAACTATGACCAAAGGCTAACTACTAGCGGGTCTTATTTAATGAGGCTACATTACATTTATTCAACGGTAACTACTTATTGTGACTTATTTAATAGTGGATCTATTCCACATTGCATTAATTGGCTTCCATACCTATCATATTATAACTATAATGGCCCATAGGCCCTTATTACACCCCTAGGGAGGTTCCCTCCATAATATCACTCTAGGGAGGTTCCCTCCATAATATGACTCAACGAAGATTTATTTCACCTATAATCAATTTTGTAAAGGATATTAAATATTTTACAAAATCTAGACAAAGTCATGTTTCCTAAACAAATCCTTCTATTTTGATTCCTCTAACAGTCGACTAATGCATGCGCTCATCATAACCATTCTTTTATACCACAAAAAAATATGGTTTTAAATATCATGGAGGTTGTAGAAAATGTGTACATAATGAACCAAATATATTATGAATACTTCTCACCTACATAGTTTGTAATTTTTCAATGCTCTTATAAAAAGAATTTGGAATCTTCCTATTTGACCTAATGGGAAGGTAGGTGGGATATTTAGTGGATTGATTCCATTTCCTACATGGTGGAATTTATATAGGATATGGATGGAAAAATGCCACCATCCATTCTAACCATAATAGGGACTTGAAGAAATAATATGAAGAGGTACCATAAGAGCTACAAAATAATCCATCTGGACAATATTCAAGCCAAACTACATTGGCTTCGCACGAGAGATCCTCATATGGAGAAATTTTTGAATCGCTAGTAGCCAAGGATTTCAGGTATTAATTGTTATCCCTCAAACTTAGGGAAAGTTGTATCACTAAACAAGAGGAATTCGATTGTGATTTTGTTTCTCATTATAAGTTGATCTTCCAAATGCAATCTTATATCAAGGAAATAATATATGACATGCAAACATGTCTAGATGTAATTCCCACCGAAGTTTTGAGGGGAAGAAAACGATTGGTGATAATTCTCTTATCTTCTATGAGTTGAAAACCACATACCCTCAAGAAAATTTCTAGTGAGAAAGAACTTAGTCTTTATGGCTTCCCCTGTGAATTCTACAAGACCGTCTAGGAATTCATTGATTTGGAACTTCCATAGGTATACAAAGAAGCTTTGAGAAAGCAATCCTTGGGACAAAAAAATTAATTAAAGTTTCATAAAATTGATCTTAAAATGGGGTGACCCTAAGCTAATAATAAACTAGTTGACAAATACCCTTTTCATTACCTCATACAATATCCGCACCTATTGGAGATGTATTATATTATTTGCACGAGGGTTTGTTTTTTGTTTGTTTTTTTCCTATTTTTTGTGTTATGTGTACAACTCCTATCCTATCCATTCTTGACTTCAAAAAAAACTTTATCGTGGACTATGATGCTTCAAGGCATGACATTGGTGTAGTTTTAGTGTAATAATGAAGGACCATTTCCTTTGCAAGTTGCCAACTTAAAGGGAAAAACTTAAGCCAATTTATGAAAATGATATGTTGGCCATAGTGCATGCAATTAATAAATGATTCCCTTATCTGACAGGAAGGCACTTCAAGGTAAGAAAAATATCATAATAGTCTTAAATACTTCTTGGAACAAGGATTATATTCAAAACAAAAACAAAAATGGGCCGCTTAGATACTAAGTTACGAATTTGAAATTATCTACAAAAGAGGAAAACAAAATGTGGTGGAATATGCACTTTCAAGTAAAGAAGAAGATACATAAGGACTAGTTTGTGCTCTTTCCATTCCACAGCATAATTGGGTGGAAGAATCAAGGGTATAATGAAAGTAGGATCATAAGGGATGGAATATCTTTAACAAATACAAGAATAATATAATGCATTAGATCATTTTTTTGGAATAATGATTCACCATGATATTAGGATTGCTTATATTTATGTAATAATTCTCAACTCAAATAATAGAAAGTCCTTTTGGAATTGCACACTTCTCTTATAGGTGGAAATTCAAGGTCCATAAAAACTTACCACAAGATAAATATGGATTTTGTATGGGAAGGTATTAGAAGTAATGTTCACAATTTTGTGACAAAATGTTTGGTTTTCCAACAAACTAAGGAAGATAAAATCAAGAACCCGAGTCTTTTACAATCATTATTATACCAAGTGGACATTGGGAAGAGGTCTAAAGTGATTTTATTATTGGCTATCAAAGTATGAAGGAAATAATATTATCATTGTAGTGGTGGATTGACTCGCAAAGTAAGCCCATTTCTACTGTCATTCTCATCCTTTTAAAGAAAGTATATTAGCTACAAAGTTAATGCAAATACTTCAAAAGCTACATGGAATTCCTAAGATTGTTGTAAGTTATAGAGATCCAGTTTTCGCTGGTAATTTTTGGGATGAATTATTTCTCACAAATTATACCCATTTATACTCTCATTATCATCATTTTAAAGCACCTATATTAGCTACAACATTCATGTAAATACTTCAGAAGCTACATGGAATCCCTAAGATTGTTAAAATTGATAGAAATCCAAATTTCACTAATAATTTTAGGAATGAATTATTTTATTGTTTGGGTACTCAATTAGATCATGGTTCATATTACCATCCTTAATTCGATAGTCGTACTAAGATTGTCAATAAATTTCCAGAAGGGTATTTTCATTACTTTGTATCTGATAAAAAAATGCAATGGGTCAAGCAGTTTGCCTTAGTAATATGATGATACAATGCGGACTTACATACTTCATAAAAAATGTCCCCATTTGTGGGAATTTATGGCTAGATCATCCTCCATGCATCGCATCACCTTTGATCCTAGGATATAGATCCGATAAGATTTTGATTGCTCACTATATCCTACAAACAATCCCTTCTTTCCTGAAGGATCTAACTTTGTTATTTTCTCCTTGGGAATGTGTATGTATACAAGACAACGAAATATCTTTAGGTGACTTACTTTAGGATTTTCTCTGGAAAACATTTCTTTTGGAGTTTAGTTCCCAAGGGAAATTTGCAAGATTCTATTATGTACATATACTGTTGTTCTGGTTGCTTATGCCCAAAGGTACATTGGTATATCTTCATCATGTATCATAGCTTTCACAGCTTCCATGATAGATCTATTCTTTCTTTCTACCACACCATTCTATCGTGGATTATAGGGAAGGGTGAGGCCCCTCTTAATCCCAACTTCCTTGCAATAATAATTGAATTCATTTGATGTGAACTCTCCTCCATTATCTGACCTCAATATATTTATTTTCTTTTCAGAGAGTTTTTCCACTAGGACCTTAAATTTCTTAAACCTTTCAAACACTTCGTCCTTCTTTTTGAAGAAGTATATCCAAGTCTTGAGGGAGTAGTCATCAATAAAAGAAGCATAGTAGACATACCCACTTAATGAAGTGGTTTGCATTGGACCACACATGTCTGAGTGGATAATGTCTAAGATCCTTTTTTCTTTGTTGTCATGTTTTGGATAAGGATTCTTAGTATTCTTTCCTTGTGCACATCCTTTGCACTCTACTTCATGTTCTATCTGAATTTCTGGTAGACCAGTCGCAACCTTTCTTATAATTGGTAGAGATTTGTAGTGAATATGAGCAAGCCTTATGTGACATAGCTCACATCTTTTTATAGTACTATTTTTTAATGTTGAATCTGTATGTCCCTTCAATTTGTAGAGTCCTCCTTCTTCAACTCCAATTTATACTGCATCATCTATGGTTTTACCTTTTTTCCACGTGAGAACTTTTCCATCCACTAAAGCAACTCTGAATCCTTTCTTGTCTAAGGCTGAAATGGAAAAAAATATTCTTCTTTAGCCCCAGGACATACAAGACATATTTCATCTTCATAGGCTTTCCAGAATCCAACTTATAGGATGCTTCTCCTATTCCTTCAATGGGGTATTGGGAATCATCTCCAAGCATTACTTTGTGTGGAGATTGATTTTAGACAAGGAATGAGAGTGAGTCCTTGTAACATGTTATGTGTTTGGAGGCACCACTATCAACTAGCCAGGTGTCATTTCCTAGTGAGACTGATGATACGGATATTGGGGGCTAAGACCTGGAAGGATTGAATGCCGAGAGAGGAAGGGAAGAGATAACATAATGGATCAGCTGTGAGAAATACATGACAACAAGATATGGTCTATGAATAGCCTAGACATAGAAACATAAATTAAATATGACACATGGAGGGCTAAGGCTCAAAGAGGGTTCTTTGAGCCTCACCTCTCAAACCATACTAAGAAGAGCGTCAAAACCAATAACCCAATAACTCAATAGAGTAAGATAAATGTATGGTGCCAAAAATCCTTGAATGCTTTATTGAGAAGGCATACATCCATTTTATAACATTATTACAATGTGTCTTAGGGCCATACCAGGGGTCAAAGCCATGGGTTGTGAAATACCATGGATGAGAGAAGTACAATGTGCCTTGAAGCAATACCATAGAATAAAACCATGGGTTTTCAAATACCATGGATGGGAGAGGGTGGCCTCGCCATTTAATGTTTTTATGATGAATGAGAGAGGGTGGCCTCTCCATTTAATGATTTTATGACTCATACATCTGAATTTAGACCATATGCCCCCTGAAATTTGGATCATTATTCCCCCCTTAGAAAATGATGGTCCCCGACATTTCATGCTGAAAAGAGATCCATGATTACAATGTTCCAATTTCTAATGAAGAGAAGTTTTTTGTGTGGTTAACCCATAACCGTGGATTTTGTGTGGTTGACCCATAACCATGACTGTGGGTTTTGTGTGGTTGACCCCAACCGTTGGTTTTGTGTGTTTGACCTCTAACTGTGATGATGTTAGAAAAAAAGACCACAGAGAAATAATAGATATACAGTTAAATCATTAAACAAGATGCAAAACACATTACAAAGAGACACAGATATAACGTGTTTCACCCAAACGATGGGCTACGTCCACACAGAAATTTCCAGTCCTTTTATTACCATCTAGAAGGATGAAGGGATACAACCTGCAGCAATACCGCTACACTTCCTCTTCACGCTCTCACGGTTTCACTCACACAATCACAAAGATTGTTTACAATACAATACCATACATATCCGTATTACAATGCTTTTCTTTTATAGGAAAAATACCATGGGAAAATACTACGGTTAACCCAATACCATGGGTTCGCAAAACTATTAGCAAACAAACATCCCAAAGTGGGGGAACGAGTGTACAGTACACCTAGGGTACAAACACGACTGAATAATATCTCTGGATTTGGAAGATTAGGCTCCACAACCAACAATCTCCCACTTGGATACTGATCACAACAAATCCACCGCTGTTGCACTTGTTGGACTATGCTCTGGACCTTGGTCTTGGAAAATTTCTTATTTCACCTTCATGCTTGAAGGCCAACAGAAACCGACCAAGAACTCAATTTCTCTCTGGTTACTCCCTTTGTCAACATGTTTGCAGGATTCTGGCTAGTATGTATCTTTTCCAATTTTAACAGTTCTTCATCTAGAACAAATCTTATGAAGTGGTACTTGAGTTGTATATGTTTAGTCTTCTAATGAAAGGATGAGTTCTTTGCAATATGAATAGCACTCTGGCTGTCACTGTACAACCTGCTATTCTCCTGCTTCTTACCCAATTCCTCCATGAACCTCTACAACAAAATCATCTCCTTACTAGCCTCTGTAGCAGCAACCTACTCTGCTTCTGTTTTTGAAAGTGCAACAACCTGTTGCAGTTTTGAAATCCAACTTAGTGTTGTTCCACCCACAGTAAACACATACCTTGTGGTGCTCCTCCTGATTTATTTATCACCATCCATATCTGCATCAACATATCCCTATAGAACAGTGTCTGAACCTCCAAAACATAATTCATGAGAAGTGGCACCTCTCAAATACCTGAGAATCCACTGTACTGCCTTCCAATTCTCTTTACCTGGATTATTCATATACCTGCTCACAACTCCCACTGCATGTGCAATATCTGGTCTTGTGCACACCATGGCATACATCAAGCTTCCAACCGCTGATGAATAGGGAATCCTGGACATGTAATCTATCTCTTCCCATGTCTATGGACACGTCTCCTTAGTTTGAAATGACTGGCTAAAGGTGTACTAACTGGTTTTTCATTCTGCATTCTAAACATCTGCAACGCCTTTTATATGTACTCACCTTAAGACAACGTCATTTTTTCCTGTCTCTTGTTATTCTCATACTAAGGATTTGCTTTGCAACACCCAAATCCTTCATTGCAAAAGATTTAGTTAGTTTTCTTTTGAGCACATTTATATCCTGCATGTTAGACCCTGCAACAAGCATGTTATCCACATACTCCTTCATGATTGATCTTGATATATGCTAGACCTTCAAATTACTTCACCTGGCATAAACAAAAGTGGGAGGAACCTTCAAATATTGAAGTCATGCATGCATTTCTAAATAGACTGTACACCGTAACCACTTAAAAAAACACTAATTGAATTTGACAAAACAGAAATTATTACCAGAGAGCAGACATGGAGGAATCCAAGGACATGGCAAAGGGGGAATATATGTGCTGGCGGTTTCCCTGTGGTTCGTCATAGAAATGGGAGTGTGTCCTCTAAATTTCTGCTAGATTGTTAGGTCCTTCTCAACCTGTTGGTTTTGGCTGGCGTGCACCACTTCCACGTGGTTCTGATCTCTCCTGAGTCACACAAGAATGATGAGGGTGGAAGACCTCCACGCCAATTGTTACTGCTAATGGAGTGAGAGTAAGAGCAAGGCCAAACCTACAATTAGGTTTGGTTAGGTTAATGTGAAGGTCACTTTAGTATACTACCACAGCCACAGGTAAAGGTAAAGTGGTAGGTGAATGTGGATACGCATAACCAACCACTGAGTTTTGTGAAGATAGTTAGCAGTAAAATAAAGATTCAAATATATAATTTTATATCCATTATTCAAACCAGATTGTCAGAAGTAATATATAATATTATATCCAAAGTAATATATAATTTTATATCCATTATTCATATCAAATTGTCAGAAGTTTTGAAGTTTTGTGAAGATAGCTAGCTATTAGATAAAGGCTCAAATATATAATTTTATATCCATTATTCATACCAGATTGTCAGAGTTAATATAATCACAAAAAAATACTATTTAATAAACAAATAAACAAAAATTGATATGCAAAAACAAACAAAAATTGTTAACCATTTCTTTAACCACCCATTAAGTGAAGCTTATTTAAATCTTAATCGAGATGCATTTAAGCATAACAAGATACTGTGACCATGAAATGAATCCATGTTGTACACTTTTTACAGTTGGATTAATTTTATTGATCTACTCAAGCAAGTCCAAGATCTGAAAGGATTGTCTGAATAAGATAAACTATGAATAATAACCACATGTTGGAAAATGTATATAAGCAATAGTGTGAATAACAACCACAACCACAAGTTATGAAAGTTGAAATACGGTCCAAAGAACAACCACAAATCATGAAAGTTGAAATACGGTCCAAAGAACAACCACAAGTCATGAAAGTTGAAATACGGTCCAAAGAACAACCACAAGTCATGAAAGTTGCAATATCTAAAGGGTATGGTATGAATAATAATCATGTGTCACACCACAAGTTTTGTGTTTCCATTTGAATAACAGCCACATATTAAAGCCAAGCCAAGTGTTACCATTTGATCAATAGCCACAAATTAAATATATACCAAAAGTTCTGTATCCGGATAATCTTGAACAGGTCAAAGTACTCATGTGATTGAGAACTACGGAGAAAAACAAGTCACATAATATGCCACCAAATTTTTTTGTGTCAACCATGTTAATTGAACCACAAGTTATGAAAGTTTTGTGTCAACCATGTTCAATGAAAAAGGTCACGAGGTAAAGAAAAACAATAAGACACGTGACATCAAAACTAATGATATGATCCACTAATATTCAAAGTCCACTCATATTATTAATAATATGCAATTAATGTTGTAATTTTTTTTTGTTTTTGTCAACCATGTTAATTGAACACAAATTATGAAAGTTTTGTGTCAACCATGTTCAATGAAAAAGGTCACTAGGTAAAGAAAAACAATAAGACCCGTGACATCAAAACTAATGATATGGTCCACTAATATTCATATTCCACTCATATTATTAATACTATGTCATTAATGTTGTAAATATATATAATAAAAAGTTATCATACTTGAGATAGATATTCACTCAACATCATTTGAGGAGAAAACAATTTTTTTATGAATATAATTTTTTTACAATGGAAGGGGGTAATAACTGTTTTGTAAGGCATTTGTAGACTCTAGCAATTAAATTGTTGGGGATAGGAGTCTTTTGTCCTACAAGCAAGGAGATCTTGGTGACCTTAAAAATAGATTATTATTATTATATTATCAAAACTAGTTGATTATGGATTTGTCTCATTTGCTATTTTGGAAATTATTGTTGGTCAATATGATATTGTGTGTAATGATTTAGGAATGAAAGCTTGCTAGGAAATTTACTACATAGGTTCCACATGAAGTTGACATCAGTAACTCAGTTATGTAAATTTGGGATCCTTTTGGTTGATGATGCATGCAAACTAGAAGCCTTATGAAAGAATTTTTCATACTGCAATTTACAAAAAATGGCCACATCGTATAAATGTTGAGGCAAGGGTTTATCTACCATGATTCATAAGCCATATAAGTTTCTCAACCCTAGGACCTAGTGTAGGGTTTTCATGAAAATAAAGCTATTAGAATATCTAAAGGAGTGTGTTTACATCAATTCTTGCAACAAAGTTCATCGCTAGGTAATGTGGTAGATCAACCTCCTTGGTATCTACTTCCACTACCATAGCATAGATTATCATATTCAAAACTACATTTCGATGACCTAACCTGAAGCATAGTCAACCTCCCAAGGCCATGTTGGTTCCTAGACTATGACACAATGGTGGTATGGACTAAAGTGGGTCTAAGAACAAAGCTAAGTGGTTTATCAAAGACCTTACACCAACAAAGTCATCCTAGGCCCCAACCCCATTGGTGTAGAAAATGGCACCCCAAAGCTTTGGTTCATCTAAGTAGGGAGGGATGCACAAGGCTCATGCCTCCTTACATGTGTTGTATCCATGGGAGATAGAGACAAACAACAATTTTCTCAAAAGGCCATGGTCCATCACTATATGATATTATATGATCCATAAAAAGACCTTGGTTTCCAACTTGAACTTTTTGAAGCTCTCATTTTCCTTAGTGATAAGCATACTTGGAGATGTAATATATTGGAAATTTGCAAGGAATGTTGTCTCTTGGAATGTATAGGGATTAATTGACCCTAGTAAAAAAAATATACTCCTCCAAGTTAGGTCTTCAATAGGTAGGGCTGATTTTTTATGTCTACAAGAAGTCAAAATTATTGGTTTTACACCGATGACAATCTTATATGTTATCTAGTAACATTCCAAAATCATTGTTTGTGATCACGCTAAAGGTAAGGGTAGGTTCACCATTCTCAATTTTCCCTAGTTTGCTGGGGATGTAATTGGTTGGAGGGTAGATCCTTATCAGATATTTTTTAGGGTCTTGCTCAATTTTGATGGCCACATTCTATGCCTGACTAATTTTTATGCTTCAAATGACTCAGGTGACAGAGTAGTGGGTTAGGATTGGCTAGTAGATGACCTCCCAAACACTCCTTATCTCTTTTGTGGGGATTTAAACATGATACAACATCAAGAAGATAAAGAGGCTACCCTATCAGTCAAAAGCCTATGTGGGGACGAAGAGGCATGATTCTTTGTAGGGCAATGTTAATATTTTAAAATTTGTTATGCAAAAAAAAAGGATCACTGAAAGAATAAAAATCACAACAAAAGAGAACATAAAGATCTATATTGGGAAACCCTCATGGGGAAGAAAACCCAACAAAACTTCCTCGATATAAACTTCTCCTTGCTTCCACGGCTGACTTGCCTTGGGGGACTCAAAAATACATTTTATTAGTACTTGTGTGGGTACTACTGACTCGAATTACAACAGAGGTTTTACCTCAAGACTTCACATGACCAAATACAATAATAACATCCCTAATCAGAGGACAACATCCTTGAAAGAGATAATAAGAAAATAATACAAAATAGAATATCTTCCACAGTTACATTTCTTTAACACTCCATCTTAATGAGGAAGGTATTCAACAACAACGATACATCTATACAACTGACCAGTGAGTCTATGTGTCATAGGAAGTTTTGAACAACTATATCATAATCCTCATCATCCATGGAACATCATCATCATAGATATCATCATCTCAAGTATTATCATCATCTCGAGCATCATCATCTTTAGCATCATCATCTCTAGCATCATATCGAGCATCATCATCTCTGACATCATATCAAACATCATCATCTTGGGCATAATATTGAGCATCATAATCTTTGGAATCATCTCGAGCATCATCATATTGAGAATCATCATCAACTCGAGCATCACCTACAATATCATCAGTAAACAAATACTGAGTTGAATGACCCACAACATAAACAATGTTGGAACATCAAGAGAGCACTATTGTTTGTAGGACCATCCTTAGCTTATAAGTTCTAGAACTACTCTCAACAATAGAGTGTTCTTGTCCAAGGGACCATCCTCAACTAGGATATTGTTGTTCGCAAATTAATGTAGGATCTCGTCCGCAAATGAAAGTGGGACCACTCTCCACATGAGAGTACTATCATATGCAGAACCATCCTCATCATGTGAATGCTAGGATACACTCATCTGCAAATGAATGCAGGACCACTCTCCATATGAGAATACTCTCGTCCATAGGACCATCCTCAGCCTGTGAGTGCTAGGAACACTCTCAATAAGAGATAGTTCTTGTCTGCGGGGCCATCCTCACCATGTGAATGCTAGGATACACTTGTCCACAAATGAATGCAGGACCACTCTCCATATGAGAGTAATATCATCTGCAGAACCACTCTCCATATGAGAGTAATATCATCTACAGGACCATTCTCATCTTATGAGTGCTAGTACCACTCTTAATAAGAGAGTTTATTGTCCGAAGGAACATCCTTAGCATGTGAAAGCTAAGATACACTCATCCACAAATGAATGTTGGGCCTCATCAATATCTGTAGGAATACTGATAAACTCAACTGGTCTTCTCTGTACTAGCGTATTACTGCCATCCCATCATCACTCCCTCTTTCCAGGGAGGTCCTTTTGGACTACACCAAGCTTGTCTCGAAAGTACTCAAACTTTACACAAGATAGAGGCTTAGTCAACACATCAACAACTTGGTCCTCTGTACAAACATACCAGAGATTCACAACTCCTCTCAGCACCATATCTCGGATGTAGTGATACTTAATCTCTATGTTCTTTGACTTATCATGAAACATTGGGTTCTCTGTCAACTTGATGCAACTCTGGTTGTCACAATAAATATCAATTGCATCCATCTCGGCATCAAATAATACTTCCAATAACTTGTGAATCCATACTGCCTCGCTACATGTTGAACATGTTTCGATGTACTCATCCTTGGTTGTACTGAGGGAAAAACTAGTATCCTTTCTGCTAATCCATGAGATCACACCCGATTCTAAACTGAAAGAACATCATGAAGTGCTATTTATGTCTTCAACTTCTCCCTGATCTAAATCAACATAGCCATATGATCCAAACTCACTTTCGATTGCATATCTGAGGCCACAATCCAATGTACCCTTTAGGTACCTCATCACACGTTTTGCGGAAACTAGATGAACATATCGGGGCTCCACCATATACTTACTCAAGGTGTTCACAATGAAACATATATCCAGCCTTGTCTTTGTCAAATACATTAGTGAACCAATAATCTTCCTATATAAGGTGACATCTACTCTTTTTGAGGTGTCATCATTCAGGAGCTTCAAGTTTGTCACCATCAGAGTTTTTATTTCCTTGCAATCCAACATCCCAAATCTCTTTAGGATCTCAAATATATATTTTCCTTGCTTTAGGAAATCTCATATGGGAACTACCATACTCCAATACCTAGGAAGTAATGCATCGAGCCAAGGTATTTTATCTCAAATTATGTTGCAATCTTCTTCTTACATTCACTGATGAACCTCTCCTCTCCTGTCAAAATAAGAATGTCTACATACAATAGTAAATAATGATCCATATACAACCTTATAGTAAAGGTTGGAATCATCTTTACTTTTGGTAAATCCCAAGCTCATCAAGAATCCATGAATTCTTCCATACCATGCTCTAGGTGTTTGCTTCAACCCATATAAAGCTTTCTTCAGTCGGCATACATGTGTATTTTTTTTGTGTGTCTTAGCAGCTGGTGGTTGTTCAATATATACTTCCTCTTCTATGAAACCATTTAGGAAGGTTGTTTTTACATCCATTTGATGTAGCTTCCATTTCATCTTGGATGCCAAGGCAAGGATAGTTTTGATAGAAGTATATATTGTTATTGGTGCAAAATTTTCTTCATAATCAATTCCTTCCTTTTGTGAAAATCTTCGTTTGACAAATCCTGCTTTGAACTTTTCAATACTATCATCTGATGAATGCTTTGTCTTGAAAATCCATTTTGAAGAAACTACTAACTTGTCCTTCAGTCTTGGAACTACATCCCAAACACCATTCTTTATTATAGATTAGTATTCTTTGATCATGACATCCATCCATTCCTTCTTCTTTGAGGATTCTTCAAAACATGTGGGTTCTTTATCAACAAGGTTGCCACATAGTTGTAGTAGACTCTTGATATCTTGCTTCCTTCTGGAGCACCATGTCTTTCTTCTTCTCGCATTATATCACGAGCCCAAGCTAGTCTTATTTTTGTTGAAATCATCTCATGGGGTGTCTCCATGGGTCCTTAGGGTTCTTCCAGGTCATGATATCTTGGTATAAGTTCTTCTTCGATATCTCTAACTCGTGGTCTAGTGGATTTTGTAGTTCTAGGAGCTTCTTGCTCTTCTTCATGATATTCATTTGCATAATTCTTTCTAGATTTGGTGAAAGTCACATCTTTAAAAACTGTGACATCTCTGTTGATCTCGATCTGACAAAAACCTGGAATGTCAATTCTATAGGCTTTTGGCGGGTCACTATATCCAACAAATATTCCCTTCTTTCCTGAAGGGTCCGGTTTTGATCTTTTCTCCTTGGAAATATGTAAGTACACAGAAAAATCAAATAACTTTTGTCGACTGACTTTAGGATTTTCGTCGATGTCTTCTGGAGTGTTTTTCCCAAGATCACTATGGGATAGACTATGGTCCTTGCTACTTCAGATCATAGGTGCATAGGTAGATATTGATCATGAATCATTGCTTTGATTGCTTCTATGATAGATCTTTTCTTTCCTTCTGCCACCCCATTCTATTGAGGATTATAGGTTGTGGTAAGCTCCCTCTTAATCCTATCTTCCTTACAGAAGTCATTGAATTCATTTGAAGTAAATTCTACTCCATTATCTTATCTCAAGGTCATGATCTTATTTTCGGATACATTCTCCACAAGAGCATTGAATTCCTTGAACTTTTCAAATACTTCATATTTTATTTTCAAAAAATATATCCAAGTCTTATGAGAGTAGTCATCAATAAAGGAGACATAATAAACATACCTGCTTAAGGAAGTAGATGACATTGGTCCGCACACATCTGAGTGGACAATACCCAAGATCCCTTTTGCTTTTTTGTTACTACTTGGGAATGGGTTCTTGGTGTTCTTTCCTTGGGAAAATCCTTTGCATACTCCTTCATGATTGATCTAGATATCTGCTAGACCTGTAACTACCTTGCTCACAATTGACAATGCTTTGTAGTTCACATGAGCAAGTCTTATATGCCAAAGTTTGTTAGTGTTTGAGAAAATATGAACAAACTTGAAACTTAAAACTTTAATCCACAATTGCAGTGCATATAGATATCATCAATAATACAAAAACATAAATAAATAAAACTATAGAACACAATATATACCCTAGGAAACCCCCCCACTGATTCGGAGGATAAAAAACCCGCCAAAAAATCTTAGAGTATGATTGATAATCAACGGATAATTATTACAACACAATAGCATATTTATTTTTTGAGAGCACAAGAGAGTAGAGATCAAATGGAACATTGTGATGGTCTTTCCAAGTGCCATAACACTTTAATAACAAGCCAATATCAGTTATATAAAGAAGGTAGGGAATATTTGCATGCTTCAATAACTTATTAACACCGAGAACAATGTCTCATCTTCAACCATGCGCCCCCATAGACTTGGTGCCAAGTGGGAACGTCATAATTATCTTCCACAATGAAGATATGTGCCCTCCATTAATTCATTGAATTTAACTTCCTCTAATTGAAGAGTTAACTGATAGAAATGAACTAAACTAAATGGAACTGCATGCAATCGAATCTAACTAAGTTGAACTGAATGTAACTGAATAGAATTGAATGTAACTGAACATAACTAAATATGACTAAACTGAACTTAATGTAACTGAACTAAACTGAATGTAACTAA
The DNA here is from genome assembly GCA_001517045.1 of Pseudotsuga menziesii. NCBI lineage: Eukaryota > Viridiplantae > Streptophyta > Pinopsida > Pinales > Pinaceae > Pseudotsuga > Pseudotsuga menziesii. Next base: position 547,734 of record LPNX010923144.1, read on the forward strand.
ACATGACTGAATGTAACTGAACATGACTGAATGTAAGTAGTGCTTCTCCATCAGTGTCATCTTCAAGAACCACTTGCATAAATTAAGGAGTTGATTCCTTAATTAATTGAACTTGTTTTATCACAACTAAGACTCAATGAATGTCTTATTAATTTGAGTTCATTTGGAAGCATACATGGGCAATTCAAATTCTCTCTATCTATGTGCTCATATTAATTTTCTCTGCATGGTCCATATGTTTTTTCATTAATTCTATATCATGTCATACTCATAACAATTGTTCCGAACCTATGATCATATGTATTACCTCAGGTCATATAGTCACATCCTAAAGTAAATCAATCTAGGGATAGCTAATCCCTAAAGGATACTTGTAGCACCTGTTGACCATGACTAGCCATACATCACATAATATATCCTCAAGACTTAATACAACATATGTCATGTGAACTTAATTTACCATAAGTTTTGGAATTGATACAACACGAGTCTTAGAACTTAACATAAGGTCATGATCTTAACCATAATATCCTAGTACAAGAATCTCTCCCAAATAGGACTTGATCAAGGTCCTAGCTTGATACTATACAAGCTCTTTAACTTAACACAATAAGTTAGTAAACTTAATACAACATAAGTCATGTACTTGACACAAACATATCATGGAGAGGATATGAACTTTATACAACGTAAGTCCCAGACTTGACACAACAAGTCTCATGGAGGATGACTCCCGATGTTGTACATCTAACACTCCCTCTTAGCGAGGGAGACATTATCTACCATACCAGGAATTCCCCTCCACACCAATCTTATCTTGGAAGTGTCAAAAATTTTCCATGCATAGAGGATTCTAACAAATTTGCAATCTGCTCATCAGTAGCTATGTACTGGAATTCATTCTACATGACCATGACTTCCATGAAGTAAAACTTCATCTCAAATGTGTTTTTTCATAACACACATATAGGTTAGTTTAGAAAGTGTGACTATTAACACCTAATAACTATAGGCTCAAGTATTTCACCCTAGTAGGTAGCTTCCCAAGCTACACCACTCCTCAATATGTAGTACTATCTGCAAAACACATTTTGCTTCTGAAGTACTCTCATACATACAACTTGCTTCTGTAGTACTAGCCGTAATACACTTAGCTTTTGTAGTGCTAGCCGCAAATTACGTTTATCTCAGGGTAAAATAATAGCTAGATAGCACAATCATATAACAGGCCTTCCATGTAATAAAGAGACTATTATAATGTACCTCAAAAGGTACTCAAGCATATGCTTAATAGTAAGCATTAAATACAATAGGTATGCTCAAATGCCAACCAGCTACTTACACATAGTAGCATCATCTGGATCCAATCCAGAATAAAGTTTCTCTAAACTAGAAACCATGGATTTTAAATCCATCACATACAACATTATACAGCAAATGTGTGATAGCATGCAGAAATAAAGTATCATATTTTCTTTCATTCTTCAACATTTGTTGTCTTCTTGAATATTCTATTATCTAGAGAAGTTCTCTGTGAGCTTACCATTCTTTGTGATGTTCTTTAAGGCCTGGTCACTTTCTTAGTAATTAATCTCTTTATACTACAACACCCCAACTACCTCTTTGAGAGGTTTAATTGTTCTCTAACAGTCCATACTATAACTCTTCTTGAGTATCAATAGTCTCTGAGACTTTGACCATGTATATTTTCATGTGGATTCTCTCCACAAGGTATCACAGCCCTTGGTTTCCTCAGTAATGTACAATGACTTAACTAATGGGGATTTTATATATTTCTTCCTATGAAGACACATCAATACTCCCTCTTCAACTGGAGGGGTTTTTCTATACTATACCAAGCTTGTCTCAAACAAAGGCTTGGTAAGAATGTTGACAATGTTGCTCATTTGTGGATATGTACAATGTCTCGAATATAAATGACTATACACCTCAAAATATTTACTTCTTTTCAATGTTCTCTATTTAGAGAAACACATGCGATCTTCCTCGATCACTATACTAGTCAGATTTCATACATCTTGAAACTTTATTTCACTAACCAAGACATATCCGATTCCACATACACTTGCACCAAGCAGGTACCACAACACATGCTTTGTTGTACATGTCTATATACATACTACAAAGCATATAACATATCTAAGGACCTGTAACTAACAAAATACATCTCAACTTGTTTGAGATCCTCCAAATATGAAATAATAATTATGAACTTTCACATTTATCTTCATATGTGTGGCCATGGATTTACAGTCCATAATCCTGAAACTCTTCAAGTTCTTTTACAACACATTTCCTTAACAAAGGAAAATATTTGTCTGGTGATTGCCACACCACTAATCATAAGAATCATAACAAGTTTCTTGAATGCAATTCTCAGCTTCCTTCTGAATGTGAGCATCATGCATGTCTCCTCTTAACAAAATATACATCAATGAGTTTTACTGGTTTCTTTAGGAGCAAGTGAATATAGCTACTCCCTCTCACCATCAAGATGTGAGAATCATAATCTGGGTCCTCCATCATAGAGACTTCATGCTCATCTATGTCTAAATATATTCTTGACACATGAATGTAAATAAGATAATTTAATTATCTTCAAGAATATTTACATCTCTCAGGATATGGTTAGGGATTATATTCTAACTTCTTCCCAATACATAGGAACCTCCCGATCTACTACTAGAAGATTCTTGCTTCACAACATCCCTCTCTCTCTTAGGATCATCAATAAGAATTACTATTCATTCAATACATGTCATTTTTACTTGTAGGTCACGGCATATAGTTTTCCCCTACAAGCCAAATTCAATCAGGTTACTAGCAACCTTGAATAATCCAGTATTTCAATAAAATGACAAACAACACACACTGACATGCAAAACATTTTAGTCAATGTTTCAATATAAAACTATCTAATGAATTTTACCCACATGAATGCCTCAATGCATTTGCAATCGTTCATATATTTATGTACACATTAAATCGATGTTTTGACATAACCCCATTCATATTTCATGTAATGTTTTGCATTCTTATATTTAGATCTCATGAAAATTTATGCAAACCCTTATTCTTCTTAACATGATTTTTCCTATTTACCAATAAAATAGAAAGATTGTAACACATGCTTTTAATCATGTTTATATCATAACATCATTCCTAATCCCAGGAATATAGATTGTAATGAAACAAAATCTGATTTTATAAAAGCATATGATAGTCAAATAATCATGCATCCCCACATTCATATCTCACGAATCAACCATGCAACTCTATATTCATATCTTTATGAAACAATCATGCAAATATATATTCATATATTTATGAAACAATCACGCATGCTCTATATTCATATCTTATGAACAATCATGCGTCTCTATATTAATACTTTATAAAAAAATCATTCATGCTCTATATTCATATTTTATGAACATCATGCAGCTCTATATTCATATTTTATAAAGCAATCATGCAGCTCTATATTCATATTTTATAAAGCAATCATGCATTCTCTATATTCATATCTTATGAACAATCATGCATGCTCTATATTCATATTTTTTAAAACAATCATGCATGCTCTATATTCATATCTTATGAAAAATCATGTATGCTCTATATTCATATTTTATAAAACAATCATGCGTGCTCTATATTCATATCTTATGAACAATCATGCATGCTCTGTATTCATATTTTATAAAACAATCACGCATGATCTATATTCATATCTTATGCAAAGTCATGCAGCTCTATATTCATATTTTATTATTTGTGAATAAAGAAAAGACAATCAACATATATGTCAACAATTATTAATCTCAGGAATACAAATCTCTATATGACTATAATGATAACATTCAAAATCATATAGATCTAAATAGCATATAATAAAAAATTCGGGTACTTATATTTTATTGTTTTGCATGCTCCCTCTTGATGTATGCTTCCTTGTGGATATTACTGGAGTCCCTCGGCCTTGATATATTTGCAAATTTGAGTGCATGTAGGAGGTAGCGAATCTCGTCATGGAGAAACTGGATCCCATGCAACTCGGAGTGAATTCTCTTCTTTAATAAATAATTCTCCCAACGATCATCCTCTTCTTCAGATGATATATCAACTCTATGAGGCTCTCATTATACACAAGATGATAATATCCAAACCACAGATCCTGGGGTTATTCCATCAATTTGTCCACTTTGGGAAAACTATCATAACACAAATTTTAAGAATTTCATCTTCAAATACCTGATCGTATCTCTCAAACAGTTGCAAATTTTTTAAATCTTCTTGCAATTAAAATAAATAAGCACATTTGGGAAGTGTTTTTTCAACCGTTTTGTCAGATTCCTCACGGATTGATCATAACATCTCCATGAAATTTGTCTCTTGAAAAGTGATGAGAATGGTGCATATTGAATTTCTCTTTAATTCTACGTACATTGGATAAAGACTCCTCACTCAATGAGGTCACGTAGACATCTAGAACATGCTCCTCAAGAATTATTAACACTCTTGCCTTTCATGTGTTGAAGTTGGAAGCACCTTCAAGTCAGTGTTTCGGTTGGACGGAGGTCGATGCCATGGCTCCAAGATCTTTGCTCAATACTTCAAGATCTACGTAGGCTTTAGTTTCTTATGCAAACTAATCTATTGCATGCCCTTGATCTGATACCATGTTAGTGTTTGAGAAAATATAAAGAAACTTGAACTTTCAAACTTTAATCGACAATTGTGGTGGAAATAGATCTCATGAATAATCCAAAGACATAAATAAATCAAACCATAAAACACAGGATATACCCTGGAAAAACCCTCCAGTGATTTAGAGGATAAAAAACCCAGCAAAAAAATCTCAGAGTATGATTGATAATCGATAGAGAATGATTACAACACAATAGCATATTGCTTTTCCGAGAGCACAAGAGAGTAGAGATCAAATGGAGCACTGTGATGGTATTTCCAAGTGCATAACACTTTAATAACAAGCCAAAATCAGTTATAGAAAGAAGGTAGTGAATAATTGCATGCTTCAATAACTTGTTAACACTGAGAAAATTGTCTCATCTTCAACCATGCACCCCCACAGACTTGGTGCCAAGTGGGAAATTCATAATTATCTCCCACACTAAACATAGACACCCTCCATTAATTCACTGAGTTTAACTATCTCTAACTGATTTTTTAACTGATTGAAATGAACTGAACTGAATGGAACTACATGCAACTGAATGTAACTGAGCTGAACTGAATGTAACTGAATAGAATTGAATGTAACTGAACCAAACTGAATGTAACTAAACTGAACTAAATGTAACTGAATAGAATCGCATGTAAATAGTGTGTCTCCATCAGTGTCATATTCAACAACCACTTGCATAAATTAAGTAGTCGATTCCATAATTAACTGAACTTGTTTTATCACAACTAAGACTCAACTGATGTCTTATTAATTTGAGTTCACTTGGAGGCATACATAGGCAATTCGAATTCTCTCTCTCTCTCTATGCTCATATTAATTTTCTCTCCATGGTCCATATGTGTTTTCATTAATTCTATATCATTTCATACTCATAAGAATTGTTCTGAACCTGTGATAATATGTATCACCCAAGGCCATATAGTCACATGATAAAGTAAATCACTCTAGGGGTAGCTAATCCCTAAAGGAGACTTAGATCACCTATTGACCATGTCTAGCCATACATCACATAGTATATCCTCGAGACTTGATAAAACATAAGTCATGTGAAATTAATACACCATAAGTTTCGGACTTTATAGAACACAAGTCTCAGACCTTAACATAAGGTCATGATCTTAACCATAAGATCCTAGTACAATCAACTCTCCTAAATAGGACATGATCAAGGTCCTAGCGTGGTACAACAAAATCTCATTAACTTAACACAATAAGTTAGTGAACTTAATACAACATAAGTTCTGGACTTGACACAACAAGTCTTGTGGAGAGGATCTAAACTTAATACAACTTAAGTTCTGGACTTGACACAACAAGTCTCATGGAGGATCCTGATGTTGTACATCTAACAAAGTTCACATGGACTGATGGTACTGGATATAAGAGTTGAATATGTGTGCCCCTTCAATTTTAGAGTACCCCTTCTTTAACAACAATTATAGTGGCATCATCTATTGTCTTTCCTTTCATCCACATAAGAACTTCGCCATCTACAAAGGAAACTATAAAATATTTCTAATCTAGAGCTGAAATAGAAAGAATATTTGTTCTCAAGCTTGGAACATATAAGACTTCTTTCATCTTCATGGACTTTCCATATTTTAGTTTGTAAGACGCTTCTCCCATTCCTTTGATGGGGTATTGATAACCATATCCAATTTGTACCTTATGTGAATTGTCTTTTTGGGTAAGACATGAGAGAGAATATTGTGACCTGTCATATGTTTGGAAGCACCATTATCTATAAGCCAAGTGTCACTTCCATGAGATATTGATCTTGTGAGAGATGAAATTAGGACATACTCTCCACTAGAGTCTTCAGTTTCTCTATCCCTCTCTTCATCTAAATCATTTTCTTCAGTTGCATGGGAATGGTACTTTCGGTTCTTCTTCTTGAACTGATCTTTCTTATGAGGACAATTTATAGCAATGTGTCCCATTTTATGACATGCATAACATTCAAAGGATGAGTAAACCTTTCTAGGTCTCTTACCTCTTTTGAATTCTTGTGGTATTCTGGGAGTTGATCGTCAATTCTTCCTTTTGTTTCTTCCTTTCTTTGCATGAGCAGTTAAATCTTGATCTTCATTATTATTTGGATTATATTCTCTATTTTCTATCCTTCCTTCTTCTTGTACACATTCTTCCCATAGTTTGTTGAACTTGGTTAGCTTTCTTCTAACACATATTCCTCTAATGAAGGAATCCCATTATTTTGGAAGACAATTTAAGGTGGTCATCACAACTTCCACTTATTCCACCATGTCACTAATTGCTTCTAACTGTTCTTTGATCTGAGCTGCTCTTGAGAAGTATGATTGCATAGTTTCTTCCTTTTGTATTTTCACATCCTTGATTTGGTTTATGAAGGTCATTCTTCTATTGATGTTCTTCTATTCAAGTAGAATTGTCATTGCATTGAGCATTTCTTTTGGAGTATTCTTTGAAGATAATTTGGGAATCAAATAATCCTTGGTATAATTACCTATGATCATCTTGTCTTTGATCATATCCTTCTTGTGCTTCGCCTTTGTCTCATTTCCATCTGGTTAGTTGACCTCATTTTTTATGTAGCCTTCTAGGTCATGTTCTTCAAGGATGAGCATGACTCTATAATTCCATGCTTTGAATTCCCTTCTCCCTCAATATTTTCATCAATATTGGTACTGTTTGTCATCTTTAATGAATGAGAACCTCAAACGAAAATATAGGAGATAGAAGTTACCAATTTGAGGACTGCTTCTGGAATCTGCTTCAGGATGTCCTAGGGTTTGACTAGAAAAGCCTAATTTTCCAACTGTGGTCACTTACAAAACTTATTGGAGAAAAATATTGGCCCACCCAAGGCGATCTAGATTGCATTTTTCTTTTCTGGAATATGTGGATGGAACCTTGAAAAATATTATGCCCTGATTTCTCTCGGAAATAGTTGTAGGTCAAAAGAAGAAAATCCATAGACTTTAAAACTAGTTCGATGAAAATATGCAACCTCCTAGGGAGATTTGAATGGTACTTCTTTTTTTACTGATTTATGGGGGGGAGGTGTGTGGAATAGTGAGCCCTAGATTTTTGAACTGCAGAAAAACTGTTGCACAATGTCTTATTTCAGGTTGGCTCTGATACCATGTTAAGTTTTTTAAAATTTTTATGCCAAAATAAAGGATCATTTAAATAATAACAAGCATAGTAAAAATATCACAAAGATTATCTTGGGAAACACTCATGGGGAAAAAAACCCAGTACAACTTCCTCGATATAGAATTCATTCAAGTGTAGTGTAAGACCCAATAAATAAGACTAGACAAATTCCTACTCCTCAGATGGACTATTTCTCCTCTCTATAGTGAACTTACTTGAGTCCTCACCATATGCAAGTGAGGGAGGTGCCTCAACTATTTTTTCTAATTAGCTGAGAAGCATAACAGCCCAACATGGTCGACTTCTCCTTACTGTCAGGGATGACTTGCCTTGGGAGACTCAAAAATACATTTTAATAATACTTTTGTGAGTATTACTGAACCTATTTACAATGGAGGTTTTACCTCCAGACTTCACATGACCAAATACAACAATAACATCCCTAATCAGAGGAACAACATCTCTGGAAGGGGTAATAATAATAATAATTCAAAATATAATATCTTCCGCAGTTACATTTCTTTAACATGAAAGACATGAATTATATCACCCAACAAATATCATCAATATGTTATGTTCCTTATCACATAACATCATCACAAACCAAATATTCAAGAAAATACTTATAATCCATTAATAAATCCCTCGAGGCAGAAAAACACCATACAATGATCCTTTTACCAAATAATTAGTGCATATATGCTTGCATGTTCGAGGGGAAAACCTCCTAATCATATAGGACCTAACACAATAATTTTCCAATACATCATCACATAAGGAGAACTCCATCCTTCTTTATAGATACCTAGAAAACCCTAGCGATAACCAAATTCTAACTACCTAGTGGGCCTTCTTTAACAAGGCCACATCACATTTATTCAATGCTAACTACTTAGTGGGCCTTATTTAATATTGAACCTAGTCCACATTACATTAATTAGTCACCATACCTATCATATTACTACTCTAGTGGGCCCATAGGGACCTATTATACCCTAAGGGAGGATCTCACCATTTCATCCCCCGTCAAGAAGCATTGTTCTCAACACTTTTAACAATAATGCACAACCATACACCCTAGTCCCATGTACAGTCGATGATTGTAACATTGAGGCAGTCTAGGAAACCAAGGTCCCATGTACAAAATGTTGGTCTCCTAAACACTGGATTGATCCAAAAATATTATCCACAAATGAGGGTTACACATACAATTGTTGGCCCCAACACTGAAGTAGTCCAAGACACGTGTACATAATCCAAGGTCCCATGAACTAGTTACTGCTCATGATAAATCCCAAGTGAATATGCATGAATGGCTAAGTGTGCTACTCAAAAGGATCACTACAATCATGTGGATCGAAATATAGAGGACCCTTCATGTAGATGAAAAAGGGTGGCTATGAAAGACACACTAACATTGTAGAAGAATCATATTGGAAATACGTAGGCACTATTTTGTGTTCCCTCAATGATGTGATTTTAATATGAAGGGGTGTGTGCACCAAGGTGTGGCTATGGAAGACACAATAATAATATATAAGAATCATACTATAAGCTTCTTGGAACCACTTCTCATGTCTTCCCTCAATGATGTTGTCTTCATATGAGGGGTTATGTGCACCAAAGAGAAGTTGCAAGTAGTTGTCTTCCCATAAATGATTATTTTCCATATACCATTATGCACAAGACTCCTCTAAATCATACCAGATATATATGTTGGTTTTATCCTCCCCTTCAATGGACACTAAGATCAACATTTCTTCAAATAGATCCAACATTCAGTAACACAATTTTCTCTATTTTTGGAAACCTTCCATCACTAACATTGGGCGATTCTGCTAGAAATTGGTGGTGGCAATTTTTAAAGGTTGTATCATGCTAAATATTGATAAAACTATATCATATTATATACTAAAATGAAGCTCTGGAATTCATTTGTCAAATGGAAATGGTCTAGATACATTTTGGGTACTAAGTCAAAAGATATTTGATCTACAATACCTACAATCATCAACGAAAATCCCTAAAATAGAATAGATTCTCAAACTACAAATCTCTTTTGTCCAACCTTTGATTCAAGTGATCTTTTTTAAATATCATATTTTTTAAAGAATAGGGTATATCAACATTTGGTTTCTTGAAATTTTGCAGAAAAAAACCTCAAAAATAGATCTAGTGTTGTGGCTAGAACAACAAAAAAACTAAAAATGGGTAGAATCTTAAACTACAATATATCTTTTGTCTAGCCATGATTTAAGTGATATTTTTAATTGCATACTTTTGTAATAAAATCACATATTTTACATTTCATTTCTTCAAATTCTACAAAACAATTCTTAGAAGCAGATAGGAGTTTTGTAGCTCCAAATACGTAGAAAAAAACAAAGAGAAAAATATCCACACTATACCATGAAAATTGATTTGATACTACTTCCTTCACACATAAAATGATCACAAAGTAGATATTCAAGGAAACACTTATATTTCATTAATAAAAAAAACTCCCCCTAAGGTAGGGAAACATCATACGATGATCCTTTCATGGAAGAATCAATTCATGTTCACTTGCCTCTTCAAGGGGGTACCTCCCAACAATCTAGGTTTCAATACAACAATATTCCAATAAATGATCACATAAAGAAGACTCCATCCTTATTTATAGATATTCAACAAACAATAACTATGACCAAAGGCTAACTACTAGCGGGTCTTATTTAATGAAGCTACATTACATTTATTCAACGGTAACTACTTATTGTGACGTATTTAATAGTGGATCTATTCCAAATTGCATTAATTGGCTTCCATACCTATCATATTATAACTATAATGGCCCCATAGGCCCTTATTACACCCCTAGGGAGGTTCCCTCCATAATATGACTCAACGAAGATTTATTTCACCTATAATAAATTTTGTAAAGGATATTAAATATTTTACAAAATCTAGACAAAGTCATGTTTCCTAAACAAATCCTTCTATTTTGATTCCTCTAACAGTCGACTAATGCATGCGCTCATCATAACCATGCTTTTATACCACAAAAAAATATGGTTTTAAATATCATGGAGGTTGTAGAAAATATGTACATAATGAACCAAATATATTATGAATACATCTCACCTACATAGTTTGTAATTTTTCAATGCTCTTAGACAAGAATTTGGAATCTTCCTATTTGACCTAATGGGGAGGTAGGTGGGATATTTAGTGGATTGATTCCATTTCCTACATGGTGGAATTTATTTAGGATATGGATGGAAAAATGCCACCATCCATTCTAACCATAATAGGGACTTAAAGAAATAATATGAAGAGGTGCCATAAGAGCTACAAAATAATCCATTTGGACAAGATTCAAGCCAAACTACATTGGCTTCGCACGAGAGATCCTCTTATGGAGAAATTTTTGAATCCCTAGTAGCCAAGGATTTCAGGTATTAATTGATATCCCTCAAACTTGGGGAAAGTTGTATCACTAAACAAGAGGAATTCGATTGTGATTTTGTTTCTCATTATAATTTGATCTTCCAAATGCAATCTTATATCAAGGAAATAATATATGACATGCAGACATGTCTAGATGTAATTCCCACCGAAATTTTGAGGGGAAGAAAAGGATTGGTGATAATTCCCTTATCTTGTATGAGTTGAAAACTACATACCCTCAAGAAAATTTCTAGTGAGAAAGAACTTAGTCTTTATGGCTTCCCATGTGAATTCTACAAGACCGTCTAGGAATTCATTGATTTGGAACTTCCATAGGTATACAAAGAAGCTTTGAGAAAGCAATCCTTGGGACAAAAAAAAAATTAAAGTTTCATAAAATTGATCTTGAAATGGGGTGACCCTAAGCTAATAATAAACTAGTTGACAAATACCCTTTTCATTACCTCATACAATATCCGCACCTACAATATCCGCATCTATTGGAGATGTATTATATTATTTATACGAGGGTTTGTTTTTTGTTTGTTTTTTTCCCATTTTTTGTGTTATGTGTACAACTCCTATCCTATCCATTCTTGACTTCAAAAAAAACTTTATCGTGGACGGTGATGCTTCAAGGCATGACATTGGTGTAGTTTTAGTGTAATAATGAAGGACCATTTCCTTTGCAAGTTGCCAACTTAAAGGGAAAAACTTAAGCCAATTTATGAAAATGATATGTTGGCCATAGTGCATGCAATTAATAAATGATTCCCTTATCTAACAGGAAGGCACTTCAAGGTAAGAAAAATATCATAATAGTCTTAAATACTTCTTGGAACAAGGATTATATTCAAATCAAAAACAAAAATGGGTCACATAGATACTAGGTTATGAATTTGAAATTATCTACAAAAGAGGAAAACAAAATGTGGTGGAATATGCACTTTCAAGTAAAGAAGAAGATACATAAGGACTAGTTTGTGCTCTTTCCATTCCACAGCATAATTGGGTGGAAGAATCAAGGGTATAATGGAAGTAGGATCATAAGGGATGGAATATATTTAACAAATACAAGAATAATATAATGCATTAGATCATTTTTTGGAATAATGATTCACCATGGTATTAGGATTGCTTATATTTATGTAATAATTCTCAACTCAAATAATAGAGTGTCCTTTTGGAATTGCACACTTCTCTTATAGGTGGACATTCAGGGTCCATAAAAACTTACCACAAGATAAATATGGATTTTGTATGGGAAGGTATTAGAAGTAATGTTCAAAATTTTGTGACAAAATGTTTGGTTTTCCAACAAACTAAGGAAGATAAAATCAAGAACCCGAGTCTTTTACAATCATTATTCATACCATGTGGACATTGGGAAGAGGTCTAAAGTGATTTTATTATTGGCTATCAAAGTATGAAGGAAATAATATTATCATGGTAGTGGTGGATTGACTCGCAAAGTAAGCCCATTTCTACTGTCATTCTCATCCTTTTAAAGAAAGTATATTAGCTACAAAGTTAATTCAAATACTTCAAAAGCTACATGGAATTCCTAAGATTGTTGTAAGTTATAGAGATCCAGTTTTCGCTGGTAATTTTTGGGATGAATTATTTCTCACAAATTATACCCATTTATACTCTCATTATCATCATTTTAAATCACCTATATTAGCTACAACATTCATGTAAATACTTTAGAAGCTACATGGAATCCCTAAGATTGTTAAAATTGATAGAAATCCAAATTTCACTAATAATTTTAGGAATGAATTATTTTATTGTTTGGGTACTCAATTAGATCATGGTTCCTATTACCATCCTTAATTCGATAGTCGTACTAAGATTGTGAATAAAGTTCCAGAAGGGTATTTTCATTACTTTGTATCTGATAAAAAAATGCAATGGGTCAAGCAGTTTTCCTTAGTAATATGATGATACAATGCGGACTTGCATACTTCATAAAAAAAATGTCCCCATTTGTGGGAATTTATGGCTAGATCATCCTCCATGCATCACATCACCTTTGATCCTAGGATATAGATACGATAATATTTTGATTGCTCACTATATCCTACGAACAATCCCTTCTTTCCTGAAGGATCTACTTTGTTATTTTCTCCTTGGGAATGTGTATGTATACAAGACAACCAAATATCTTTAGGTGACTTACTTCAGGATTTTCTCTAGATAACATTTCTTTTGGAGTTTAGTTCCCAAGGGAACTGTGCAAGATTCTATTATGTACATATACTGTTGTTCTGGTTGCTTATGCCCAAAGGTACATTGGTATATCTTCATCGTGTATCATAGATTTCACAGCTTCCATGATAGATCTATTCTTTCTTTCTACCACACCATTCTGGTGTGGATTATAGGGAATGGTGAGGCCTCTCTTAATCCCAACTTCCTTGCAATAATAATTGAATTCATTTGATGTGAACTCTCCTCCATTATCTGACCTCAATATATTTATTTTCTTTTCAGAGAGTTTTTCCACTAGGACCTTAAATTTCTTAAACCTTTCAAACACTTCGTCCTTCTTTTTCAAGAAGTATATCCAAGTCTTGAGGGAGTAGTCATCAATAAAAGAAGCATAGTAGACATACCCGCTTAATGAAGTGGTTTGCATTGGACCACATATGTCTGAGTGGATAATGTCTAAGATCCTTTTTTCTTTGTTGTCATGTTTTGGATAAGGATTCTTAGTATTCTTTCCTTGTGCACATCCTTTACACTCTCCTTCATGTTCTATCTGAATTTCTGGTAGACCAGTCGCAACCTTGCTTATAATTGGTAGAGATTTGTAGTGAATATGAGCAAGCCTTATGTGACATAGATCACATATTTTTATAGTACTATTTTTTAATGTTGAATCTGTATGTCCCTTCAATTTGTAGAGTCCTCCTTCTTCAACTCCAATTTCTACTGCATCATCTATGGTTTTACCTTTTGTCCACATGAGAACTTTTCCATCCACTAAAGCAACTCTGAATCCTTTCTTGTCTAAGGCTGAGATGGAAAAAAATATTCTTCTTTAGTCCCAGGACATACAAGACATATTTCATCTTCATAGGCTTTCCAGAATCCAACTTATAGGATGCTTCTCCTATTCCTTTAATGGGGTATTGGGAATCATCTCCAAGCATTACTTTGTATGGAGATTGATTTTGGACAAGGCATGAGAGTGAGTCCTTGTAACATTTTATGTGTTTGGAGGCACCACTATCAACTAGCCAGGTGTCATTTCCTAGTGAGACTGATGATACGGATATTGGGGGCTAAGACCTGGAAGGATTGAATGCTGAGAGAGGAAGGGAAGAGATAACATAATGGATCAGCTGTGAGAAATACATCACAACAATGATATGGTCTATGAATAGCCTAGACATAGAAACCTAAATTAAATATGACACATGGAGGGCTGAGGCTCAAAGAGGGTTCTTTGAGCCTCACCTCTCAAACCATACTAAGAAGAGCGTCAAAACCAATAACCCAATAACTCAATAGAGTAAGATAAATGTATGGTGCCAAAAATCCTTGAATGCTTTATTGAGAAGGCATATATCCATTTTATAACATTATTACAATGTGTCTTAGGGCCATACCAGGGGTCAAAACCATGGGTTGTGAAATACCATGGATGAGAGAAGTACAATGTGCCTTGAAGCCATACCATAGAATAAAACCATGGGTTGTACAATACCATGGATGGGAGAGGGTGCCCTCTCTATTTAATGTTTTTATGATGAATGAGAGAGGGTGGCCTCTCCATTTAATGATTTTATGACTCATACATCTGAATTTAGACCATATGCCCCCTGAAATTTGGATCATTCTTCCCCCCTTAGAAAATGATGGTCCCCGACATTTCATGTTGAAAAGAGACCCATGATTACAATGTTCCAATTTCTAATGAAGAGAAGTTTTTTGTGTGGTTAACCCATAACCGTGGATTTTGTGTGGTTGACCCATAACCATAACCATAACCATGACTGTGGGTTTTGTGTGGTTGACCCTGTTAAGTCAGAATTTTGTTTCTTCATTTTTGGTAATTTTGGTTTGAGTTATATTTTCTTTCAAGGCTTTCATTTACTTTATTTTGATTTTGCCCTCCTTTTGGAAAATTTTGTTTAGTGTTTATTAGAAATTTTGAGTTTGCTTTAGAAATTTTGAACTTTAGACTATAGGTTGGTTTTTTATTAAGGGTTTTTTTAAGTTGTTTTATCAAATGGTGGACTCATAAGGCATATTTTGAGCATACCTACACTCAAGCAACTTTTAAAACCTTATACAAAATATCAAAAAGCTGAAAAGGAGCGAAAAAATAGCACCAAGAATATTCTTGTAGCACTGGAGCAGAAAATTACAAAGGGCGCGCTACAAGAATATCGCGGCCCTCTTATTTTCCGATTTTCAAGCAAATTTTTGTTATGATTGCAAATGTTGAACGACTAATCGCATATGGTGAGTTGTTTGATACGTGTAAGCTGTAGTTTTAACACGATTCCAGGTGGTTTTAAGTCGTGAATCAAGGCATAGCCATCATTGCTCCTAATGCGGTGTGGTTCGACAGTTAGCAGCAAATATTGGTCTTATCTGTCATGATTTGCCTTTCTACATGCACTAACAGAGAAAAAAAGGTTCGTGGGTTAAATTTAACAGCTAGAAAGATGGATTGTGTCGCTGCATAGGAGAAGCAGGGTTATTAAGGCTGGCGTAAATTACGGCTTTCCAATTCCGTTATTTGCAATCAAAGTGATCGTAGAAGGACATCTGTACACTCAAGGTGAAGCATTTGACACCTCAGGAAGTGAGTTTAAATCTTTGCAGTCGATCAGTTGGCAGGTATTTTACAATAAACTCCTATAATTGAAAATTTGGGGATTTTCTCGGTGGGGTCGTTCCGGAGAAATTGATTGATGGAAAAGTTAAAATATGCTCCTAAATGAAGTCTTAACCCAAGAAATAGCTACTTGAGCTATTCTGAAGAGTTTTCTTAAACAGAGCACTAAAAATGTCCCTAGGTTTAAACTATTCAGTTTTTGGAACTTCGAGACAGTCTGGGCGAAAGTTGTTCATGTTTTGACCCTCAAATACACACCAAAAGCTCTGATATTGATACACTTTGGGTTTAATGAGTTGACTGATTAAGATTGCTAGCAGACTTAATGTCAATTTTGACACATAGGCTACAGGTAGCAGCATTGGAATATATTGCAAACTGTTTTGCTTTGTTTTTCCTCACACATGTGGTCTTTAAATAAGCATGAGAAGCTAGTGATTGTTGTCATATTTGCAAAGTAAATAGGTTTGAAGAATGAGGTTGGCATTGATACACAGAGTTCGATGAGAGTCTCTTGTCTAAATGAATGATACATAGGATACCTAAGAGTTGCTGGAAACCTGGGTTGCTTGGTGTAGAGTTTAATTGTGTAGAAACAGATAAGGAAACAAGGATTTGAATAGTACAAGAAAGCCTAGTATCAGTTTGATGAGCTGAGAGAGATAAATTGAGATGAATAGTCTGCAATAAATTTTAAAGTGACAACAGAGTTCATTCATGAAATACTTTTATTGTGCAGAAATGTTCATGAATCATGCTGACAGGATGTAGATACTGATATATAGTCTGCTTTACAGGTTGAAGATGATCTTCTGTTAAAAAAACAATCTGATTGGTAATGAGGTTTCAAATCTTTTGCAGTTAACCTATACATAGACCTACTTGTATTGTTAAGACAAAGCAACATAGAAGCCCTCGGTTATGTGTATTTGTCCTCCTATTGAGAAGTTTTACTTTACCTTTTAAAAATAAGCAGGTCTGTCCAGAAATGTACAAGAAATTGTGGAGAAGTTTGAAGAAGCAGGAAACCAGTTTATAAACCATCTTCTGAACCCTAAAGCCAGACAGCTTCTAGTTTCTAAAGGAAAAAAGATGGGCAAGAGTGGAAAAAGAGGTAAAGTCAATAGGGCTGAGCCCATTGACTTAACTTGGATTGAGAAGCTCCCTGACTGTGCTGAGTTGTTCCAACAGGCAGGTTGGCTAAATTTCTTCAGGAAGATAGATGGCTACAATGCACAAGTGTCCTGTAAATTTGCTCAAAGTCTTAAAGATGATATGGTCATTTTTGATGCTCTCAAATTCAAGTTGACTGTAGAACTAATTGCATAGGCCACTGAGATTAGTAATGAGGGTGAACCTTGGTTCAAGAAATTACCTTTTGACTTTGAACCACAGAGATACATGTTACCTGATGTGACTCCTGATTGGAATAAGGGTATCCCTATTCAGAATTTCAGAAAGGAGTGGGTTGAGCCAATTAGGATACTACAGAGCTATGTGACCTGCGAGGGTAGGTATGCATATGTATTTAAATATCACTTTAGATTCCTTCATCACATGGTGG
The DNA here is from genome assembly GCA_001517045.1 of Pseudotsuga menziesii. NCBI lineage: Eukaryota > Viridiplantae > Streptophyta > Pinopsida > Pinales > Pinaceae > Pseudotsuga > Pseudotsuga menziesii. The sequence goes on from LPNX010923144.1 coordinate 565,449, forward strand.
GAGCCTCAAAGATGAACCTGCCATTCTTCTTTTTGAAGAGCCTGCAGAAAATGTCCAGCAGGATAAAACAGCATGAAGATCACACATCCCAGTCAATTTTTCATCATGGATTGATCAAGCTAATCATCAGTACTGTGTTGCAGCATGAGGGTAAGACTTGGGACTTTTTTCTGTTTTGGTCAGGTTTCCATGTCAAACAGGAAGAGCAGTAGCCTAAGAGGCAAACAGACAAAGGGAAGGTGATGATGAAGAAATTAGGTCAAAAATCTAAGCCTGCAGACAAAGAGGAGTTCAAAGTTGAAGAGGTAGCAGGGCAAGTGAAGCTGGACAGCAAATTTAAAAGGTCTTCAGTTGGCACCACAAGCAGGTATTCATTGTTTGCAAAAGAGGAATTGCAACCTAGTCTGCAATTGACACCAGCAGCAGATTCTGAAGAAACTAAAACTGTTGTTGAAGAAAAAGCTGCTATACCTGAAGATGAAGTTCAAACCAAACCAAGAAGTCTACTCACCATCCTCTCAGATGATGAGGGATATCTACTAGAAGAAGAACAGTCACAGCCCATTGATGAACCAGAAGGCAGGCATGGAACTTGTGAAGAATTCCTCACCTCAGACATCAAAGCAGCTAAACCTTATAAGAAGAAAAAGAAGGCTATAACTTCATATTGGAGGCCTAAAACTAGGCCAACCAATAAATTAAGATGGAATATGAAGAAGATACTTAATCCTAAATTAGATTCCAAACAAGAGACTGTTTTAATTCATACTACTTCGAGTGAAGAGACAGAAGTTGGTAAAATAGACAGCAAAAACAAAGGAAAATCAGTTGTTAAACCTTCTTCTCCTCAACCTGCAATGTTAAAAATATTGTCACAGTCTGCATAAGATTCAAGCAAGCCTGCATCTAAATTATCTGCAATAGTTCTTGAGATTAAAGATAAACTCTTAAAACAGCAGGAAGAAGAAAAGGAAAAAGCATGTCCTCTTGAAAATCAGGAGTGGGAGGAAGAAGATGAAGCTATACTCAGGCAAGCAGGAATTATAAAAGAGCCTATTATTCCTATTGATTTCTCAGACTTTCTAATGCAGGGTGCAAATACTCTTGAGATCCCTAATTTTGATGAAGAAAATTTACAGGAAAGTGTTCAAAAATACAAGCAACAGATGAAACATTTACAAGAGACTAATGATGGGTTATTTAAAGTCAACAGAGGGCTTATAGAGGAGTTGTAGGATGTCCATAATCATTTCCTGGAGCTATTAGAAGTGTCTAAAGAGGTGCTAAATAGGAAAAGAACTTCTGACAGACACTGCAAAAAGCTAGAGAAGACAGTTGAAAGTTTACAGCAGGAGAATGAAGACCTTCATAGAAAGATAGCTGATATGGAAAAGAAACATAAAAGAGCAAAGAGAAAGGCTCAAAGCCTAGATGGTATAGCACTACTTGCTGAAGCAGCGAAGGAGCTTTGAATCAGTTATGCTTTAGTTAGTGTAGTTGTTTGATAAACATTTCTTGTTAATGATTTGCTATTTTTAGCAATTTTGTAATTTTGTAATTTTGTAAAAATGTACTTTTTACTTTACCTTAGTAAGTCGATGGAGACAGTTAGGATTAGTGACCTAATTGATTTTGTAGAAGATTACTATTTAGAGGAGTTAGAAAGACATTTTGGGGGTTCGATTTTTTAGAGCTTTCAGGAGGTCTTCAAGCTCAGTTGGTTTTCAGACTTGTTCATGAGCAAGGTACAAAACTCTTGTATGCAGTGGTTGATGAAACTATGAGATATTTATGAATTTTACCCTTCAGATTTATGTATTGGATTCATTTTCATCTTTTCTAGTTGCTTAAATTGATAGATTCATAGACTGGTTTATGTTATATTCTGGTAATGCCTGTCATTTACATTTGAACCTCAATACTGTTTCTGTTTGGTCTTGTTATATATATCATGCATCTTCATCTTTTATTTCTTATGATTCAGTAGCTGCTTTACTTATGAATGTATTCCCTGACTGTTCTCAAAGTTCACAACCAAAAAACACATTGCAGAAACCCTAAACCTTAATTTTATTGAGTTTTATATTTGAGTGTGTGTTGGCTTGTTTCTCTGGACTTAGAAACAATTTCTGACACAAACAGACCCCAACCATGGGTTTTGTGTGTTTTACCTCTAACCGTGATGATGTTAGAAAACAATACCGCAGAGCAATAATAGATATACAGTTAAATCATTAAACAAGATGCAAAACACATTACAAAGAGACACAGATATAATGTGTTTCATCCAAACGATGGGCTACGTCCACACAGAAATTTCCAGTCCTTTTATTACCATCTAGAAAGATGAAGGGATACAACCTACAGCAATACTGCTACACTTTCTCTTCACGCTCTCACAGTCTTGCTCACACAATCACAGAGATTGTTTACAATACCATACACATCCGTATTACAATGCTTTTCTTTTATAGTAAAAATACCATGGGAAAATACTACGGTTAACCCAATACCATGGGTCCACAAAACTGTTATCAAACAAACATCCCAAAGTGGGGGAACGAGTGTACAGTACACCTAGGGTACAAACACGAGTGAATAATATCTCTGGATTTGGAATATTAGGCTCCACAACCAACAATCTCCCACTTGGATACTGATCACAACAATTCCACCGTTGTTGCACTTGTTGGACTATGCTCTGGACCTTGGTCTTGGAAAATTTCTTATTTCACCTTCATGCTTGAAGGCCAACAGAAACCGACCAAGAACTCAATTTCTCTCTAGTTACTCCCTTTGTCGACATGTTTGCAGGATTCTGGCTAGTATGTATCTTTTCCAATTTTAACAGTTCTTCATCTAGAACAAATCTTATGAAGTGGTACTTGAGTTGTATATGTTTAGTATTCGAATGAAAGAATGAGTTCTTTTCAATATGAATAGCACTTTGGCTGTCACTGTACAACCTGCTATTCTCCTGCTTCTTACCCAATTCCTCCATGAACCTCTACAACCAAATCATCTCCTTACTAGCCTCTGTAGGAGCAACCTACTCTGCTTCTGTTGTTGAAAGTGCAACAACCTGTTGCAGTTTTGAAATCCAACTTAGTGTTGTTCAACCCACAGTAAACACATACCTTGTGGTTCTCCTCCTGATTTATTTATCACCATCCATATCCGCATCAACATATCCCTGTAGAACAGTGTCTGAACCTCCAAAACATAATTCATGATAAGTGGCACCTCTCAAATACCTGAGAATCCATTGTATTGCCTTCCAATTCTCTTTACCTGGATTATTCATATACCTGCTCACAACTCCCATTGCATGTGCAATATCTGGTCTTGTGCACACCATGGCATACATCAAGCTTCCAACCGCTGATGAATAGGGAATCCTGGACATGTAATATATCTCTTCCCATGTCTATGGACACGTCTCCTTAGTTTGAAATGACTGGATAAAGGTGTACTAACTGGTTTTGCATTCTGCATTCTAAACATCTGCAACGCCTTTTATATGTACTCACCTTAAGACAACGTCATTTTTCCTGTCTCTTGTTATTCTCATACTAAGGATTTTCTTTGCAACACCCAAATCCTTCATTGCAAAAGATTTAGTTAGTTTTCTTTTGAGAACATTTATATCCTACATGTTAGACCCTGCAACAAGCATGTCATCCACATACAATAACAAGATAATGTATCTTCCATTATCTAGCCTATTGAAATAAACACGGTGGTCAGAATAACATCTATCATAACCTTGTTATGTCATAATCTTATCAAATTTTAAATACCAATGTCTTGGAGCTTGCTTCAGGCCATACAAGCTCTTCTTCAACCTGCAAACCAAATTCTCCTTCCCTTTGACCTCATACCCTTGTGGCTACTGCATATAAATCTCTTCCTCCAAATCCCCATGGAGAAAGGTTGTTTTTACATCTAACTATTCAAGATGCAAATCTTCTACTGCCACTAGACTTAAAATAGTTCTAATTGAAGTCATTTTAACAACAGGAGAAAATGTTTCATGAAAGTCTATATCTTTCTTTTGTGCAAACCCCTTTACAACAAGTCTAGCCTTGTACTGCTTCTTGCCTCCATCTTCTCCCTTCAACCTGTAAAGCCATTTATTCTGCAATGCCCTTTTTTCTGCAGGAAACTTAACCAGATTCCAAGTCTGGTTTCTTACCAATGAGTCCATCTCCTCATCCATGCCTTGCTCCCACTTATTTCTAGTTTCTACCTGCATTGCTTCTTCATAACATTCTGGTTCACTAGAATCAATCATCAATAAATAATACAGTGAAGGAGAGAATCGTTCAAGGGGTCTACATAACCTGGTAGATTTTCTTACAGTGGCAAGAGTTTTAGGTACCTGCTGTTGCTCTTGATTTTCTAGTGCCTTTGGAACTTCATTTTCTTTGATTTCATCAAGCATTGTGTACTCCGTGTTTTCCTTTTCCTCTTTCTTTCCCTGTAACTGATATTTGTACATGACCTTTTCTTTGAATACTACATCTCTACTCCTAATGATTTTTCATTTTTCATAATCCCACAAACGATAACCAAAATCATCAACCCCGTATCCACTAAAGGTACATTTCTTGGATTTAGCTTCAATCTTAGTTCTATCGTATTTATCAATATGGACAGATGCTTCACAACCAAAAGTTCTCAAAAAAGAGTATTTTACCTGTTTACCTGTCCATGCCTCCTCTAGAATCCCACCATCCAAAGCACTTGAAGGCCCTCTGTTTATTAAATAAACAACAGTTTTTACAACATCAATGCAAAACTGTAAGGGCAACTCTGCATGCAATCTCATACACCTTACACGCTCCATGATCGTTTTGTTCATCCTTTCTGACACGCCATTTTCTTGTGGTGTTCCAAGGACTGTCTTCTCTCTGTGAATCCCATTGTGTGAACAGTAACTATCAAACTCCTTGCTGCAGTATTCAGCTCCATTATCACATATGAGATATTTCAACCTCTTTCCAATCTCATTCTCAGCCAAAGATTTCCACTTCTTAAAAGTATCAGACACGTCAGATTTCTGTCTAATGCAATAAACCCAATTTTTCCTAGTTGCATCATCAATAAAAGTAACATAATAATGAGAGCCACCAAGAGATTGTACCTAAGTTGGTCCCCATACATATGTAAGGACAAGCTCTAACTTTCCACTCTTCTTTTGTTTCCCAACCCTAAAAAATCTAACTCTCTTCTTTTTTCCATAAACATAGTTATCACAGAATTCCAAACTTACCTGCTTCATATCTGGAAGCAGTTTCCTTGAGTGGAGAATATGCATCCCCTTCTCACTCATGTGTCCAAGCCTATGATGCCACAATGCTACACCTATTTCTGTGGAAGCTACAGAGATAGAATAATCAGTATTATGAGGACATAAATATAATGTACCTACCCTATCTCCTTTTGCTATTACCAATTATCATTTAGTGATCTTCCACCACATTTCTCCAAACATAGACAAACAACCGCTATCTCCCAACTGCCCTATTGAGATCATATTTCTTTTCATAGCAGGAATGTACCTTACATATTTTAGCAACCATTCACTTCCATTATTTAACTTAATCCGTACCTTACCCCTTCCAACAATTTTACATGGTTCATCATTCCCCAATAAAACATGTCCAAAATCACCTTGAACATAATCATGAAAGAATTTCCTATGGGGTGTAGCATGACATGAAGCCCCTGAATCTACTACCCAGTAATCGCTAGTATTATATCATGCAAGAATCAAAGCATCTTGTAACACATCACCTGCTACATTTGCTTCCTGAGTAGTTTCTTGCTGTCTATCTCCTTTCTTCTTTGGAGCTCTGTAGTATTTCTTCAGATGTTCTTTCTTACCATAGTTCGAGCACTCTATTTTTCTGAATTTGGACTTGGATCTTCCCTTTCCAAACTTGGCGCAGTTACCTAGGCTCTTTCCTCTCTCCTTTTTTCTCCCTCTGCTCTCCATGGTCAACGCATTACCTGATGTCTCACTTGTGCTTTTTCTTCGCATTTCCTTGCTAAGAATAACACCAACAACATCATCAAAATTAAGAATGTTTGAACTAGGGACAAATTTACTTACAACCATGACCAAGCTATTCCAGCTTTCTGGCAATGAACACAAGATTAGAAGAGCCCTAACCTCATCATCAAAGTTCACTTTTACAGAACTTAACTGACTGGTAAGTGTATTAAACTCATTTAAATGATTAGCAACAGATCCACCTTCCAACATCTTCATATTAAATAAACGCTTCATTAAAAATACCTTGTTGGAAGCCGAGGGTTTTTTGTAGAGCTTACCCAATGCGCTCATCACGCCCTCTGTTGTTTTTTCTTTCAAAATATTGAAATCCACCGACGAAGCCAAGCACAGCCGTATTGTTCCCAGTGCCTTTCTGTCAAGAACCTCCCATTCTTCATCCTTCATAGATGCCGACTGTTTTGATTTTTTTCCCAATGGTAGGTACAGATCCTTTTCTTACAGATAGTCCTCCATTTGCATCTTCCATAACTTATAGTTTTGGTCGTTAAATTTCTCGGCCCTAAAATTTCCTTCTTCTGCCATTGCTCCCACTCGAACAAGGAACCCTTATTTCCTACGAGTTTTCCAGGCAAATAGACCTTTTGGCTCTGATACCAATTATTAGAAAATAGGACCGCAAAGTAATAATAGATATACATCTAAATCACTAAACAAGATGCAAAACATAGTACAGAGAGACACAGATATAACGTGGTTCACCCAAATGATGGGCTACGTCCACACAGAAATTGCCAGTCCTTTTATTATCATCCAGAAAGATGAAGGGATACAACCTGTAGCAATACTGCTGCACTTCCTCTTCACGCTCTCATAGTCTCTCTCACACAATCACAGAGATTGTTTACAATACAATACAATACCATACCGTAAGCCGTATTACAATGCTTTTCTTTTATAGGGGAAATACTATGGGAAAATACTACGGTTAACCCAATACTCAGAGTACTTTAACACTCCTAGCCTCTTTGGCTTCACTATATAAGAATGTAGGAGTAGGCCTTCTTAAATATTCCTCACTTATGGGAGTCTTTATATTGAAAAATCCTTCTCCCCCTTCGCAGGTCGTGTCTGTGAACATGATCTCCTCAAGGATTCATGACACTATAGTTAAAGGGAAATCAGTTGTTGATTCGACACCTTTCAGTCATTTAAAGTGACTTACCAGGCTATCTAATCCACCAATTACACCACCATTAATGATCATATTTGGTGCATATGACTCTCACCACCTGTTAGAGAATTATACCACCTTAGTACCATGGCCATACACCTAGGAAACATTTTCATTTGTTTCATACTTATGTTATATGGTCCAAAACTAGGTTGTGTTGGTCAAGCAAGGTCCTTTTCATGTTTTGGACTCATTAATGCACCCATGCTCCTGCATTTGATCATTTTGGTTACACATGCACCCTCATTTATGACAGTTTAGTCCTTGGTGCACTCCCACTCCACAAAACAGGGAAATTGGTTGACCAAAGGCACCCGCGTATGGTATTTGGGTGTTTTTGGTCCTTTTGGACCATTTATTGTTGCCTATAGCCACTCAAACTTGCCCATGCACCCCACCACACATACTCTACCTTAATTTATGTCCTAGCATGCTCCAGCCACATTCACATAGGAATTTGTGACCGTTTGAGGTGGTTTGGGAGCTCATTGATCCACCTAAGGAGGTTTTGAGGTCTAATCTAAGCCTGTCACATGTAGGCATCCAAATGGACTCCAAAGGCTAAAAATATTCTCCTGTTGTAATATAAACATGTTCCAGGCATATTTACATAGTGGAAAATGATAATAAACTTTGTTATTAGCTCCATTCTTATGTGTTAATTTCAGTCTTTTCACTAATTTTCTGCATCAATTATGAATATCTTGAGCTTTGAGGATTCCTTTAGCTCCTAGATCTTGTTTTGAATCATATTTTCACATGGTATCTGATCTCTTTGGAGATGCAAATCAAATCCAGAGCATTTGAGTTGTTATCTAGGGTTTCTTCCAAAAACAATTGAGTGTTTGCATTGCAGGTACTTCCAGTGTTTATGTCACTCAGTGCGCAAGACGAAATCGAGCAGAATCATGTATTGATTACCCCATTTAAATATTTTGAATGGGAATCTGAAATGGTGATCCATCTCAAGTCGGAAGGAATCTACGAAGTCACCATGGGGACTGAGAACGAACCCAACTCTGTTGTGGAAAAATTGAAGTACTTCAACAGATTGGATGAAGAGTTTGGGATGCTTTGCCTTAGTGTCTCGAGGGATCTTCTCTTCCATTTATATTGTCTTACTCTACACAATTAAGTTTGGGTCAAGCTCAAGTCACTGTTTGGGAAGAATGATGAGATGTGAGGACACCAACTCGAAAATGAGTTGATCTCATTGAGTCCAACTCACTTTGAGGCGATCCAGGATTTCTTCACAAAGTTCAAATCATTAGTGCTTCAGCTGAAACAATGTGGCATTGACAAGAAGGACGAGTAGCTGATATTTTCCATCCTTTCGAATCTAGGCCCTGAGTACTCAATGTTTGTCTCCTCATTCCACTCAAGAAAGATGGCAACTCAAAATTGGAGAATTATTTCACTGGCAAACTTCATGGAGTCTTTGAATCAGGAACAAGACAAGTTGGTGCAAATGGGTACCATCAAAACCACCAAGTATCAAGCCCTTTCTACAGGAGTTTCAAATCAAGACCAACGAAAGAAGAAATTCAAGGATTCAAAGCAGCAAGAGAAGAAGAAGCAGGACATGCCCAAATCTTCAGATGGGGGTTTGAATCCTAGAAAGGACAAAGAGAAGCAGGACATGCCCAAATCTTCAGATGGGGGTTTGAATCCTAGAAAGGACAAAGAGAAGAAGAAGCAAGAGAAGAAAAAATGCACTTATTGTCACAATGGGTTTCATCCAGAGAGTGCATGCTTGAATAAAACTATTGACATGATGGCACAATTTCTAGAGAAGAACAACATCCCACATCCAGAAGGCGCAAGGAAGAAAGAGGGAGGTTCAAGCTCACAGAACAAGGATAGATGCCATGATTTGGTTGTTGGGTCTTCAGGCTCTTCATCCTTCATCGTAGATTTAGGTGCCTCAAGGCACATGGTTTTCATGCAATATTGATTCTCGGTCATAAATCCTTACAGTGGGCCATCCATTCTCATGGGTTATGATTCAGAGATCTAAGCCAAAGGGATTGGCAGGATAAATCTAGAAGATGGGTATTTCAACAATGTGTTGTTTGTACCTGATGTTGCAATGAACCTACTCTATGTCTATCAAATTATAGGTACATCCAAGAGAGTAACATTTACTCAATATGATGTGGAGATATCATAAATCTCTACAGGCCAAGTTATTGCAGTGGGTTTTGCTGACCATGATTCGAGAATGTATGAGTTCTCTCACTTCCTCCCCTACTCTCAAGGGAATTTGCTCCTATCACATGTTAATGAGACCAAAAATTTGTGGAATGAGAGGTATAGCCATCTCAACTACATGTACCTCCAAGCACTAAGAAAGTATAGCATGGTTGAAGGGATTCCTACCCTCAAGTTTTCCAAAGGCACTTGCAAAGGGTGCATAGTGGGAAAACATGTTGAGTGCAAATACGAAAAAGGGAAGGTTAGGAGGGATGTCCAAGAGCTTGATCCAATCCATTCAGATCTGATAGAGCCCCTTCCAACACCCTCATATGGGAATTCAAGGTATGTATTGACTTTCATAGATGATTTCTCAAGGTATTGTTGGGTGTATTTCCCCAGACAAAAATCTGAAGTTTTTGAGACTTTCAAAGTGTTCAAGGCTTTGGTTGAGAACATGTGTGGGAATAAAATCAAGTTTATTAGGATTTACAATGGCAAGCATTATGTAAAAAATAAATTACAACATCTATTTCATGGTAGTGGCATTCAGATCCAACATTATGTGCCCTACACACCACAGCAAAATGGTGTTGCAGAGCGCAATAACAAAGCTTTGAAAGAGATGGAAACATGCATGATGGAGGCAAAGGATTTGTCACCTAAGTTATGGGATGAAGCTATCAATTGTGTTGCATAAGTTCAGAATATATATCCACACAAACCATTGGAAGTAAAAACTCCATTTGAGGCTTGGAGTGGTCACAAGCCCAATGTTTCTCATTTCAGGTTTTTTGCCTCAAAGGCTTGGGCTAGAATTCCTCCTGATAAAATAAATTCCTTGCAACCTAAAAGAAAGGAGTCCATTATGGTTGGATATGATGAATATGAAAAGGGATACAATATTTTTTATCCCTCATCTTAGAAAACATTCATTGAAAGGAGTGTACAGTTCGAGGAAGATCCCATGCAGGAGATCGAACTAGCTCAAGGGGATTGCTCACATCCTCCACTCCATGATGATGTAAGTGATGATTATTCATCTGATTTTTATGATTTTGATGTTGATGAGGATGATTATGACATGCATTCATATCATGACTCACCCATTCATTCAAAGTGGGATGAGAAAACCATACAAGCAACCGGTGATATTGTTGGAGATCCATTAGACTCTAGGAAGACTAAATCTCAATTTCAAGATGCTTTCTCCATTTGTGAAGTGAATATTCTAAAGAGATACTATATGATGGTTGGATGTGATCCTTATAAATATCAATAAGCTTCACTTGACACAATATGGAAAACATCCATGCAAAAAGAGTTCAAGTCTTTGCAAGGAAATGAAACTTGGAGTTGGTTCCCCTACCCTCCAAGAGAAAGCTAGTGCTGTGTAAGTGGGTCTATAGGAACAAAGTGGCTGCAGATGGTTCATATATCAAGTACAATTCTAGGTTGGTTTCCAAAGGCTTCTCTCAATTTCAAGGAGTGGACTATATAGAGACATTCACGCTTGTTTCAAAGATGGACTCAATCAGGATAGTTTTGGCCATTGTTGCATCTAGGCGATGGGAGGATCACCACATGGATGTGAAGAGTGATTTTATTCATGGTGACATTCATGAGGAGATATATATGTAGAAAGAATCCTGAAGGTTTCATTCATGATCCTCCACTTTTTTTCATGTTGAGGATGTCACTCTAAGGCCTCAAGCAATCCCCCGGGGCTTGGTATGCCAAAATGGATAGCTTCCTTCTTTCACTAGGCTTTGAGAAATCCAAATCTGATCCTAATGTATATTTGAGGCATATTGGTGATTTATTGAAATTCATAGTACTATATGTTGATAAAATTTTGATTACATAAATTTGCATTGATGATATAGGATAAATAAAGTCCTCTTTGCATAGTGAGTTTTCTATGACTGACCTTGGGTTGTTGAAACAATTTCTTGGCTTAGGGATTGAGCAATCTGATGCAGGGATCAAGTTCAACCAATCAAAGTATGTTGAAAACTTGTTATTGAAGTTCAATATGGGTGAATGTAAGGAATCCAAGTTCCCATTCCTTTCAGGAATAAAACTAGGTGATTTTGGTGCATCTCTGTTGGTGGGCAACTCGTTGTACAGGAAACAAGTTGGGAGCTTTTTGTATCTCACACACTCTTAACCTGATTTGGAATATGTTGTAGGTGATGTTGAAAGGTATATGTAGGAGCCTCATGAGATCCTTTGGAAGGCTGCAAAAAGGATTTTGCATTATGGGCAAGGAACCAAACACTTCGAGGTACACTATGCTGCTAGTTTTCCACTAGAACTAGTTGGATTTACTGATTCTGATTGGGTTGGAGATTCCATTGATAGAAAGTCCACTTTAGCTTATTTCTTCATGATTTCACATGGTCCCATATGCTGGTAAAGTAAGAAACAACACACTATATGTTGGTTGTGGAGCCTAATCTTTCAGATCCAGAGATATTATTCAGTCGTGTTTGTAACCCAGGAGTATTGTACACTCATTCCCCCTACCTTGGGGTTCAGGGGAATGAGAAAAATTTTCGGGATGTGTGTTGGCCAACAATTTTGTGGACCCATGGTATTGGGTTAACCCTAGAATTTTCCCATTGTATTTTCCCTATAAAAGAAAGCATTATAAAATTATTGAGTATGGTATTGTATTGTATTGGAAGAGAGACTGTGAGAGCATGAAGAGGAAGTGCATCGATTTTGCTACAGGGTGTATCCCTTCATCATTCTGGACTGTAATACAAGGACTTGCAATTTATTTATGGACATAGCCCATCGTTTGGCTAAACCATATTATATCTGTGTCTCTCTGTAATGTTTTAATGTGTTTAGCATCTTGTTTATTGATTTAACTGTATATGTGTTATTGCCCTACGGTCCTGTTTTCTAACCCTATATATATTTCATTAGTTGAGGTTGAGTACAGAGGAGCACTAAACGCAGCTACACAATGTGTGTAGTTGCAAGGTATTCTTGGGGAACTTGGATTCACATTTGATTCACCCACAGTCATTTGGTGTGATAATCAAAGTGAAATAAAGATTTCAACTGATCCAGTGCAGAGACAGAGGACCAATCACATAGATATACACATGCACTATATCAGGAGTTTGGTGCATGAGCAGGTGATATCATTGTAGTATTTCCCATTTGTAGAGCAAACTGTTGACATCTTCACCAAGAGCTTCATAGAGAATAAATTCACTGTTGAGACTCAAATTGTCTTTTATAATGGTTTTATTTACATTGATTTTTGACCTATTTACCGTAATTTAATACATCTATGTTCAATAAGGTTGTCTTTTACTCTGTTTTATTAATTAAAATCTCGTAAATGTAAAATAAGACAAATATGTTATTGCTGTGTACTAAATGTAGTATTTCGCAAATAATAGACACTCTGCACTCCATCCAGCCCCTTCTTTTGGTCCTGAGTTCTGAATTAGATTTGATTGCATGCTAGTTTACTAGTTTGGCTTACTCGTTTCTTCCGATCCTGCATATACAAATTGAAACCATAAAGTAATGATGAGTTTTAAGCATTGGTTTAAATTTAAACAAAGAATAATAAAAAATATATTAAAAAAGAAATTAAATATTAAAGAAATTCTCTTAACTTTAATCACTTTTTCAAACCCACTCATATCCAAGTTAACCAAAACATAAAGTGGATTATGACATGGAATTTTAATAATTTAATTAATTATTTAAATCATATGTCAACGTGGCCAAACACCCTTTAATTCCTTTTGAATGATAAAAGTTCATATATGTGTTCCTTTTAAAACCACTTGTTTTAAAACTTCATATTGAATGTATTTCCATTTCATACTTTGGTTTTTGTTAACTAACAGACTTTGTTTTATGTGCAGGCCGTGAAATAATGCACGCATAGTGGAGGATTAACGCATGCATCATAAGAAATGGAGAGCATAGAGCATGAGGATGAAAAGGATGGAGAATCACGTGATGCAACAATAGAATCCAACCACGATATGAATCTAGAACCCAACCATCAATGTGACCAACAAACTAGCAAAAAATCCTCTCAGACTCTGGATTTATGAACAAATCTTGGTTATAGGTCATCCGGACGTTCTTCCAGACGCCCATGCAAACCACGTGTTTTTAACAGATAGTTGATTTTAGGGAAAACAAAAGCTAAATTGAAAATTATGGCACATGGGTTTTGTGCAGAATAGGCCCATTTCAATCATTGTGAGGAATTTTCGCAAAATACAAATTCATTTGGGATAAAATCATGGTTCTATGAAACCAACTTTTCCATAAATTGTGGTTGATCATTTTTTGAATTCGTGGGTAGTTTTTACAGCAGTAAAGAACCTCTATTTTTAGCAAGAGGTGGTCGACCTGATCTCCATTGTAATCATCTTATAAATACCTCTTTGGTTTTGAAGAGAGGGGGGGAGAAAAACTCTTTGTAAAACTTTGCTTCAAGTTTAATAAAAAGTCTATGTTTTAACTGTTGATGAGTAATTTCGTGCTCTGTTGGTGACTGATCTGAGTTAGACACAACCCCTGATTGTTGAGAAGGGCCCCTCAACAACAAAGGTTTTTTTCATTTCTATATTTTGCTATTTCTTTTCTGCAGATAAGTAGTTTTCACTTTCAATATTTAACTTAGTTTTCCTGTAGATGGTGATTATTTCCTATAGTATATTTCTTGTTGTTAATACAATCTACATTTTTAGAATTTAGAATAACCAGTCATACTTAGTTTTTGTTAGCTTTCCTTTTATTTTTTCCCTTTGCAATTAGATAGAATTTAATTATTTCAGTGTTTCAAGATTAGTTTATAATCATATTAAGTTCTAATAATGTTACCATAGCTGTAGATTAGTTTCATTTACTTTTCATCTCTATTTTATTATGTAATAAAAATAGTTTATTTCCTTAGATACGAATAAGTGTAGTTGTGTTTTGTTATTTCAACTTTAAATAGCTTATTCACTACTTTGCTTACACAATAGGTTAATATGCATAAACCAGATGGCGTCAAGATTATTTAATCTGCTCGTTTTCTTAGTTTATATTTTTTTTGTCAGCCAGACTATCATTCTGACCGTCTGTTTAGTTTGTCATTCAGCCCTGTCTTTCAGACAGCCTGTTTGGCTTGTCATCCAGACCTGTGTTCCAGTCTATTATGCAGCCTTTCATTCAACCTTTAGCGTTTTCAATCTATGTTAAGCATGTTTCTTTAGTTTTATGATTATGTTTCGACTGTGGTAGTTAAGTAATGGTTATGTTTGTCTTTAGGATCATAGATTAGATTGTTTAAAGCATTTATTAAAGTTTTATTCGTATTTTTCTCCTTTCACCCTATGTATTGTGTTTTGGTTTATTGTGGTTTCTAATTTCTTTCTTCAAATATCGTTGTAATGTTTTGTAATTATATCTTTGGTTTAGATTGTCTTCATTTTTCCCCTCGTATTAGATGCATTAGTTTTCAGTATTTTAAAGTTTCATTTTGAAAGTTCTCATAGCTTAGTTTAATATAGGTTTACTTTTCAAATTCATAGTTTAGTTTTTGAACTAGTTTGCTTACATTAGTTTATGACTCTTCACAAAGTATTTGTTTACACCTGGTCCTTAGATTAGTGTTTAAATCTTCTTTATACGATTGTATAGAGTAGGATAGTTGATTAGTTTGCTATTTTTGAAAATATAGAGTAGTTTCTCTCATAGAATAGATAGACTAACTGTTTTTTTCACTTGTAGCATAATATCCTATTTTACAGTAATTAGTTTTAGATTTTCTTTCGTAATAAATTTCAGTATTTTCTTTCGTAGTTAATTGTATGGTTAAGTAGATTCTCATCCCTGCATAAGCATATAGTTCATGCATTTATGAAATAGTTTAGTTGATTTGTTGTCTGTTTTGAAAAGTTAAATTTACTTTCAGTAGATTAGATTATTTTCGGACCAAGTGACCGCTTTCCTAGATTAGTTGTTGCAATTTCATTTCCTAGAATAGATTAGCATAACAGTAGATTAGATTTGAATTCCAGTTGTTAAATAGTTTCCTTGCTTTCATAAGAATAGATTGGATTTCTGCATTTAACTCATGATAGTCATGCATGTATTTTAATATCATGTAGTTGCATAGCTAGTTAGCTTAGGTTAGCTCAAGCCTCCAATTCTACACATATAGTGTTTGCATATCACAAGCTACCTTCCCGGGTTGACAATTAAGTGTTGAATTAGATAGTTCATATTTTACCCAACATTTTGGCGTCGTTGCCGGGGAGGTGCTAAAGGGATTGGAGTTTAGGTAGATAGGGGTAGGTAGGTTGCCTTTACATTACACAACAAGAGGGAGGGGAGAACGGTAAGATGAGAGGTAAGAGCCTGCGTATCCACTATAGTGGGTTTCCCTAAAGCCTTTTTGTTCCTTTTTCGCACAAGTGTATTTACCTTTCGCAAGTTAATTTCATGTAGGTATTTTAGTGTGTTGTGTTTTATTAGTAGATAGTTTCTCAAAAACACATAAAAAAAAAATTGGGTACTGTAAGAACCCCAGAGACTAATCCTTTTGTGAAGCAGGACCTATCAACCAACCAAATGGATTCAAAGGTGTTCATTAGTATGAGAGAACTTTCTCAACTCCTAGCAACAGCTGGGATCTCGATCTCTACCTCTCAAGAAGAGAAGCTCTTGATAGCAGTTGAGAGCTTATTAGTCACTCCTGCAATGACAAACGAACCAAAATCCCAAGAACTAAAAAAAAGATGTTCTTTGCGAGACTGCAAAAGAAGCTAATACATTGGGGATTGCATCTGAAAGAGAGGAACCTGAAATTAAAGAGTTCTCCACATGCAAGCTAATAGATCCATCATGTGCTCGAAAAACTGCTCAATTAAAAGAAAGGGATTTGTATGACATAGTGAAGGAAGGTGAGTACCAAGACTACATCGAAAGATGGTTTCAAGAGGTAACTCGACCGCAATATTGTTCCTTCGTTCGACACCTATTGATGCAAAGCAAAGTAATTTGGTTGAACTTCCACATTCAGGCAATCACTGCATCAATATTTTCATATGTGGATAAAGGTACAATTCTTATTTTGCTTCACACTTGGTTTCATTAGAAAAGCTTATATACTTGAATAAATATGTTTTATTTCTTCTTAGGGTAGGAAAATATGTATATAAATAAAATGTTGCATTCTTAGTTTAGGGAATAATGCAACTTTGTTTTTCTTGCTTTCTTTTCAAATAAAAAGAACTAAGAATAATATCATGTTAATGACTAACCCAAAACAATCTTATATCATTATTCATTTTTATACTTGCATATTTCTAATTATACCAAGTACTCAAGACCAACTTTATACATCGTGGGGATTTGTCATAAATTAAAGTCTAGCTAAAACCTAGAGGTCACTCGTACATCCTAGATTCATTATCAGGGCTTGTTATTTAAGCATCTCTACTACAGGGTAGCATAAGGGTGAATGAAATTTCTAATTTGTGAGGGAGCACTACTATAATTCTATATGAAAGAAGACGAATTTTGGGACTAGAGACACCTTTCATTCATTATCTTATGGCTTCATCCACTCTACACTAAATCCATCAACCATGTGTGTCCTTGGTTCAGTAGATTCCTCTTGCAACCTTTGGTTCCATGATAAAAAAGAGACTAGCTGTCCTCCAACCCATATACCATCCCACCCTGTAACATGGTTTTTAGAGCTGCTCCCCCACCACTCCTTCATAGGCAAATTTTTTTGAATATCTATAGGGAGTGGATATTTGGGACACGAGCCTCTAATGAAAAACAGGTTTAAGAGGTTGAACCGCCTGGGTACTAAACAGGCTCGCTAGCAGCGGGTCCCAGCCTGTGGTATGACCAGGTAAACCCGACAGGGTACTGAACAGGCCCGACTGACTCGAGGGGAATCTTCCTACGAAGGACAGCTTGTTAAAAAGAGAAAGAAAAAGTCTAAAAAAAAGAGAGAGAAAAAATATGAAAATGACTTTGTGATAATAAAGGTTGTTGTGGGTCTACTGGAGGAAGGTATGCATGGTTGATCTAAAGAAAATGAACTCCATCAATCTGCCATTTGAGAATGTTTGTAAGTTGCACTTAAGACCCTATTGTCTAATTCATACTATACCTAGGATATCACTATCCTAGAAGTGGGACTCATAAACTTAGGATTCTAAAGAACTTGAAATGCAAACTTTGTCCATAATTACTTGAATAACGATAAACCTTTGAGAAGTAGCAGGGATGACTAGTTTCCTCTATACCTTCATGTTTTCCATTTTAACCCAGTCTTAATTCATTCATGGCACGAGGACATGCCATACATTCGGTCTGGGGGAGTGAGTCTCAATTAATTTATATGGTCTTTATAAGCATGAATTATTACTAGTGGCGGAATCGTATGTATTAAGAAATATTAAATAATATGAAGTTGTTTTGGTCATCTCATAACATAACTTTTTTTTTTCTAAGTTCTAGTTTTCGTGTAGTAATAAAGATGGCTTCGTTTTGTTGAACGATTTCCTATTAATGATTAACTATATTTTTTGAATAAATGAAAGACCACTTCCGATTCATTCATGGCTCGAGGACATGCCATACCTTTGGTCTAGGGGTATCTTGGGCCTCGAAATTGTCTTTTATAATGGTTTTATTTACATTAATTTTTGACCTATTTACCGTAACTTAATACATCTATGTTCAATAAGGTTGTCTTTTACTTTGTTTTATTAATTAAAATCTCGTAAATGTAAAATAAGACAAATATGTTATTTTTATGTATTAAATGTAGTATTTTGTAAATAATAGATGTTTTGCACTCCATTCAACCCCTTCATTCGGTCCTGAGTTCTAAATTAGATTTTATTGCATGTTAGTTACTGGTTTGGCTTATCCGTTTCTTCTGATTATGCATATACAAATTGAAACCATAAAGTAATGATGAGTTTTAAGCATTTGTTTAAATTTAAACAAAGAATAAAATAAAAATATTAAAAAAGAAATTAAATATTAAAACAATTCTCTTGACTTTAAATCACTTTTTCAAACCAACTCATATCCAAGTTAACCAAAACATAAAATGGATTATGACATGGAATTTTAATAATTTATTAATTATTTAAATCATATGTCAACGTGGCCAAACACCCTTTAATTCCTTTTGAATGATAAAAGTTCATATATGTATTCATTTTAAAACCATTTGTTTTAAAACTTCATATTGAATATATTGCCATTTCATACTTTGGTTTTTGTTAACTAACAGACTTTCTTTAATGTGCAAGTCGTGAAGTAATGCACACATAGTGGAGGATTAACGCATGCATCATAAGAAATGGAGATCACGCAACATGAGGATGAAAAGGATGGAGAATTGTGTGTTGCAACAATAGAATCTAGCCACGATCTGAATCTAGAACCCAACCATCAATGTGACCAACAAACTAGCATAAAATCCGCTCAGAATCCGGATTTATGAACAAATCTTGGTTACTAGTCATCCGAACATTCATCCAGACGCCCATGCAGACCACATGTTTTTAACAAATATTTATTTGTTGGGCTAGATTTTCGGGCAAACAGAAGCGAAATTGAAAATTCTGGCACATGGGCTTTGTGCAGAACATGCCCATTTCAATCATCATGAGTAATTTTCGCAAAATACAAAGCCATTTGGGAGAAAATCGTGGTACTGTGAAACCAAATTTTCTAGAAATTATGGTTGGTCGTTTTCTGAATTCATGGGTAGTTGTTACAGCAGTAAAGAACCTCTATTTTTAGCAAGAGGTGGTCGGCATGATCTCCATTGTAATCATCTAATAAATACCTCTTTGGTTTTGAAGAGAGGGGGGGAGAAAAACTCTTTGTAAAACTTTGCTTCAAGTTTAATAAAAAGTCTATGTTCCAGCTGTTGATGAGTAAATTTGTGCTCTGTTGGTGACTGATCTGAGTCAGACACAACCCTTGATTTCAGAGAAGGCCCCCTCAACAACCAGAGGTTTTTTTCATTGTGTATATTTCTCTATTTCTTTTCTGCAGAAAAGTAATTTTCACTTTCAGTATTTAACTTAGTTTTCCTGTAGATGGTGATTGTTTCCTGTAATATATTTCTTACTGTTAATACAATCTCCATTTTCAGAATTTAGAACGACCGGTCATACTTAGTTTTTGTTAGTTTTTCTTTTATCTTTTCCCATTGCAATTAGATAGAATTTAATTATTTCAGTGTTTCAATATTAGTTTATAATCAGATTTAGTTCTGATAATGTTAGCATAGCTGTAGATTAGTTTCATTTACTTTCTAGCTCTATTTTATTATGTAATAAAAATAGTTTCTTTCCTTAGATACGAATAAGTGTAGTTGTTTTTTGTTATTTCAACTTTAAACAGCTTATTCACTGCTTTGCTTGCACCATAGGTTAATATGCATAAACCAGCTGGCATCAAGATCATTTAATCTGCTCGTTTTCTTAGTTTATATCGTTTTCTATCAGCCAAGCTGTCATTGGAACTGTCTTTTAGCCCTGTCTTTCAGACAACCTGTTCGGCCTATCATCCAGGCCCGTGTTCCAGTCTGTTATGCATCCTTTCATTCAGCCTTTAGCGTTGTCAATCTATTTTAAGCCTATTTCTTTAGTTTTCTGATTATGTTTCGATTGTGGTAGTTAAGTAATGGTTATGTTTGTCTTTAGGATCATAGGTTAGATTGTTTAAAGCATTTATTAAAGTTTTATTCCTATTTTTCTCCTTTCACCCTATGTATTGTGTNATATCATTGTAATGTTTTGTAATTATATCTTTGGTTTAGATTGTTTTCATTTTTTCCCCTCGTATTAGATGCATTAGTTTTTAGTATTTTAAAGTTTCATTTTGAATGTTCTCATAGCTTAGTTTAATATAATTACTTTTCAAATTCATAGTTTAGTTTTTGAACTAGTTTCATTACATTAGTTTATGACTCTTCACAAAGTATTTGTTTACACTTGGTCCTTAGATTAGTGTTTAAATCTGTTTTATACGATTGCATATAGTTTGATAATTGATTAGTTTGCTCTTTTTGAAAATATAGAGTAGTTTCGCTCATAGAATAGATAGATTAACTATTGTTTTCACTTGTAGCATAATTTCCTATTATACATTAATTAGTTTTAGATTTTCTTTCGTAATTAATTTCAGCATTTTCTTTCATAGTGAATTTCATGGTTAAGTAGATTCTCATCCCTGCATAAGCATATAGTTCATGCATTTATGAAATAGTTTAGTTGATTTGTTGCCTGTTTTGAAAATTTAAATTTGCTTTCAGTAGATTGGATTGCTTTCGGACCAAGCGAGCGCTTTCCTAGATTAGTTGTTGCAATTTCATTTCCTAGAACAGATTAGCATAACAGTAGATTAGATTTGAATTCCAATTGTTAAATAGTTTCCCTGCTTTCATAAGAATAGATTGGATTCATGCATTCAACTCATGATATTCAAGCATGTAGTTTAATATCATGTAGTTGCATGATTAGTGCATTTTCATAGCCAGTTATCTTAGGTTAGTTCAAGCCTCCAATCCTGCACATATAGTGTTTGCATCTCACAAGCTACCTTCTCGAGTTGACAATTAAGTGTTGAATTAGACAGTGCATATTTTACCCAACATTCACCTATCTGAGATCAATTCTTGGAGTGGGTGATACGTGGTGATTGTTGATATTCACCTAGATTAGTACCATTTCCATTTTTTAGGGGATGTTTTGTTCCCATGAGGTTTTCGTCCTTACCTTGGTTATATGGACAAATAAACTTTGTAAGAGGTGACTTGAGCCTTAGTTTCCAAGCCTCAATAATTTTGTGATGTATTTACACTAAGTTAGGATTAAATGGGGGTGTTATAACATTATACCACCTTATTACCATCGCCATACACCTAGGATGCATTTTCATTTGTTTCATACATATGTTATATGGTCCAAAACAAGGTTGTGTTGGTCAAGAAAGGTCCTTTTGGTGTTTTGGACTCATTAATGCACCCAGGCACCCACATTTGATCATTCGGGTTACACATGTGCCCTCATTTATGAAATTTTAGTCCTTGGTGCGCTCCCACTCCATAAAACACTGAAATTGGTTGACCAGAGGTGCCCATGCATGGTATTTGGATGTTTTTGGTCATTTTGGACCATTTATTGATGCCTAGAGCCACTTCCACACACCCATGCACTCCACCATGCCTACCCTACCTTCATTTATGTCCTAGAATGATCCATTCACGTTCACACAGGAATTTGTGATTGTTGGAGGTGGTTTGGGAGCTCATTGGTCCACCTGGAGGTGGTTTGAGGTCCAATCTAAGCCTGCCACATGTATGCATCCAAATAGCCTCCAAAGGCTAATGATTTTATCCTATTGTAATATAAACATGTTCTAGGAATATTTACATATTGGACAATGATTATAAACTCTGTTATTGGCTCCATTATTATGTGTTAATTTTAGTCTTTTCATTGTTTTTCTGCATAATTTGTGAATATCTTGAGTTGTGGGGATTCCTTTAGCTCCTAGATCTTGATGTGAATCATATTTTCACACCACCTATTATATTGGTTAGATTCACCCCCCCCCATATCTATATTATATTTTGAAACCTCTTCCATCATATGAATCCATAATGGAATTCATGTATTTAGTTGAGATGCCTTGGAAAGATCGTCATCATCGATCCTCTTTCCTTCCTAGTTACCAGATGGTAGAAGATCATTTTTAAATGTCGGTTTCATCTGATATTGTAGCTATGCCTCAATCATCACAAAGTTGAGTCTGAAGGTAATCTGATTAATATTGTTAAAATCGGTTCATTCGACGTATCAATGAAACCTGGAGTTGTAGAGAACATTCACTTAGTCCAAAATTGTTCTTCTTCAGAACTTTAGTCTTATACGGCCCTTTTTAGGTAATTTAGGGATGTTTTCACTTGGACGTATGGATAAATTCTAGGGATATAGCCTTCGATCATTGTTCATGATATCAGGACATACCCTGACTCCAATTCAGTCCGTCAAAATTTACGTCAAGTACATCCATGGAAAGAAACCACCATTAAGGAAGAATTTGAAAAAAATCTTAGGGCTGGGTTCATTTACCATGTACAATTGATGGAATGGGTTTCTAATATTGTTCCCATGGCTAAAAAATAGGGAAAAATTAGGGTTTGTATTGATGTTTGAGACCTCAATAGGGCTTGTCCCAAGGACAATTTTCCTACTCCTTATATCGATCAAATCATCGATAACTATGTCGAGAGCATCATCTTTTCATTTATGGATGGATTTCCTAGCTATAATATGATAGAGATACTCCCTTCTTATCATCACAAGACAAAATTCATTTTCCCATAGAGGGACCTTTTCCTACAGAAAGTTTCCTTTTGGCCTGAAAAATACAAGCGCTACCTTTCAACGTGCTATGTCTTATGCTTTCCATGACATTAAACATATCATGGAACCATACCTCGATGAACTACCTTCCCATTCGCAGCATCGAGAGAAACATGTTGACCATATCAGAGCCATATTTCTCAGATGTTTCCATTACAACATTTGATTGTATCCACACAAAAAAAAATTGTGTTGATACTGGTAGATTGATCAGATTCATCTTCTCCAAGTATGGCATCTGTATAGACCAGTTGAAGATTGAAGCTATCTTGGCCCTACCACCACCTACTAATGTTACTGATGTTGGAAAGGGGTTTGAGCGCACAAAGTGCGGTACCGCCACCAATAGGAAGGTTTTCAACAAAGATTAAAGTCAACCGCAATGGAGGAAGAAACTGACAAATTAGGATCTTTTGGTTGAGTCAATTAGAGATTGGTCAAGTGGACCATTTTGCAACGGCCTAGTGAGCCAATAAGTAAAGTTAGGATTGTAAATTAAAATATCATATATCTATGCATCTTTCTATCGACTAATTAATGATATAATTTTGGATGAATATTAATCAACTGAGGAATGTTTTTTTATTTTATGGTTTAATTATGGTATTGATGGGATGAAGCCTCTGTCGTACGAAGGGAATTTGCTCAGTATTTTGGCACTTTGAGTTGTATTGTCATAGTTCCATGGAAGGAATTGTTTAATATGAATTATGTGTTTTATGCTGTGAAAATATGATTAACAACAAGCCCTAGGAGCTAAGAGAATCCTCACAATTCAATATTACTCACAAATTATGCAGAAAACAGTGAAAAGAGTGAAATTAACACATAGAAATGGTGTCAATCACAGAGTTTATTATGATTGTCCAACATTTAAATATGTCTAGAACATGTTTATAATACAATAGCAGAAAATCATTATCCTTTGGAGGAGATTTGGATACATACATGTGGCAGGCTTAGATTGGACCTCAAAACCCCCCTAGGTGGACCAATGATCTCCCAAACCACCTCAAACAGTCTCTAATTCTAGTATGAACATGGTTGGAGAATGCTAGGACATCAATGAGGGTATGATAGGCATGGTGGAGTGCATGGGTTAGTGGGAGTGGCTCTAAGCAGCAATAAATGGTCCAAGAGAGCTAAAAACCACCAAAATATATGCATGGGTGCCTCTAGTCAACAAGTTTCCCTGTTTTAAGGGATGGGGATCGCACCAAAGACTGAGAAGTGATTAAGGAGGGCACATGTGTATCCAAAATGGTCAAATGATGGCACTTGGGTACATTTATGAGTCCAAAACACACAAATACCTTGCTATACCAACATAACCAAGGTTTGGACCATATGCCATGAGTATAAAACAAATGAAAGTGTGTACTAGGTGTATGTGACCATGGTACTAGGTGGTATGATTCTCTAATACCTACATTATTTGGGTTAAATATGTGATGGATTAGATGAGTTGATGAATGGTTATGCTACATCTATGTTTTATTTTTACATGTGAATGATGCGAGATGTCGCAGTGCTTGTCAATTTAATGTATGTTGATGTTTTTGTTGATGTCAATCCGGGTAAGTATGATTGTGAATGATGATGATAAGTAGATATGGTTATTAGTAAGGTTATGAATCTATATTTCTCGGTGATGTTGTGATAAGGTAATAGATAGTGCGAAGTCTTCTTCCCACTGCAGAAACTTGGTTCCTACAACCCTCCCTCGGACATCTTAGGTGAGATTGCACCTGCTCCGAGGTGTTTATAGAAAGAGTAAATCCTTTCCAAGCCGATGTTTAGGTATTTTGTGTTGGTAGTTTTTGGCAGAAGTGCGAAATGAACCCCTGTCAATAGAACTGTGTGTGCATTTATGTCAACAAATGATTTCGTTGTCGGGACCATAGTGCGGAGAAGAAGACAACATGTTGTTCCATCCGACAAATCCAAAGATCTAGGATTGTTTTGACAACAAATACCAAGAGGTTTTGGAAGAAGAGAACCAGAACTCGGGAGAGATGACAGAAGACTGGCTGGGAAGATATATCTACTCTAATATTCATGAAATATTCTTCGCTGAATTTCCAATAGTACTGTATGAATGGTTGGCGCAACTTACTTTATAGAAGAAGAATTTATAGGGAGGTGAGCCTGATCAGTGGAATCCGAAGCTAATCCAACAATTTCGAAAGGTAAACAACAAAGCTTCAAGGGACGGTCAATGTGTGGATAGACAACATTTTGGAAGGTTACATTACTGAATTCGATGTCGAGGAATAAATGCAAGTTCATCACAGGTTTGTCCTGTGTGTCAACACAGTAGTAATAGTAGTGGATTGACAAGCACTGGGAAGAGACCCAGGAAGGCACGTGACGATGTGAAGCTACCGTTCTTTTAGGTTAATGGGACTGAGGATCCTAACAAATATTGGCTCTTATGTGAAGCAGTGTCGACAGTAAAACAAGTACAAGATGATGATATCAAGAAAGGACAACTAGCGATGAAATTTCGGGGTCGGGGGTTAAACTTATACATGAAATTGTATAAGTACCGATGGGGCATCTCCAGAGGACTCTGGCACAAATCAGGACTGGACTAATCAAGGAATTCAAGAAACCGAAATCAAAATCGAAGTATATTACTAAATTGAAGGAAATAAAGAAATTCCCCAATGGGTTGATGTGGGACTTCGATCAACGATTCAAAAATCTAATGGAAAAGGTTAGCTTCAGAATGAGTGGCATACAACATAAAGAATGTTCATCGCAGCCTTGGTACCCCATATCCACATATCACTGATGTAATAGAAGATCGCATCTTTGGTGGAAGCCCTGGATATCGTGATGAAGTTGGAGGTTTCACCAATCGACAAAAAAAAGATTGGCATGAGCCATATCCAGTCACAGTTGGTGAACATTACTATCCGAATGCGGGATATTAAGAAATCGAAATTTATCCGTGAATAAATATGGTGCAATTGATGTCAATCTGAGAGACATCATAAATATTAGTGTCCCAAATTTCACGAATACTTACAGTCATGAGAACCGAATCCGCTGAGTCAAGGAGGATTTCCTTGGTGTTGAATCTGTCCAACTAGAGGGAATCGGTCAGAAGAATGTGTATACTTATAGAAGGTTGTGCCGAAACTAGCTAATCTTTTCTGTAATTTTTTCGATCGATTGTTCATGACAAAAAGGACTAGAGAACTTATTATTTGCTCCAAGAAAGAACTATGGATACATACTTTATGAAGGGGGAGGAGAAATGACCAGCAGAAAAAAATCAACCACAACCATAGTATACTCAGCTACAGTATAATCAGCCACAACTGCAGTATAACCAGTCGCAACTGTAGTATACTCAGCCACAATATGATCCACAACAGCTACAGTATAACCCAACACAACAGAAATTTAACCAGGTACAGTATAACCAACTGTCGTACTAGCACCAAGGAGGATTTCGTGGAGGACGTAATTGAGTCTTTGGTCATGGAGGATCTATAGGTTGAGGTCATGGACCAGTTATGTGTTGTAATTATGGACTGCTGGGAGATTATCAGAGGGACTGTCTGAATCTAGCAACTTAGTGTACTTACTATAGTGCAGCTGACCACACGATCGAGGAATGTCCACAGTTAATTGCAAAATGGAAAGATAAGAACTTGACATAACTACAACCAAAACAAAATGCAAATTAGACTCAAAATCAAAATCCTGGACCAAATGTAGAGAAGATATCGGTGGAACTAAGAACTCATCCAGTAAATGTCAGTGTAGTAATGAGAGGAGGAGATATGACAAGAGATGACAGACCACTGCTAAATGTCCGATCTGCGGCTCAAAAGAAAATCCAATTCAATGTATAAACAAAGAAATAAACCTTCTTCGAAGTGAAAGATGCCTTGAACAAGAACAGCGATAAGCTTCCTATTTACGAGATGCCGCCAAGTTTTGATTCAACAAACTCACCAAGATCGAAGAGAAAGGTCAGTACTTTGAAAAAAAATCTAGAAATTTGTCTAACGTTAGCAAAATATCAAGATTCATTAGCATGGATAGCAAGCATTTTGTATCTATAGGAATAAGGGTGACAGGATTTTCCATTTAATTCATTACAAAAGAAGAAAACGGGAAGAGAAATGAGGATGAATGTCCAAATCGACGAATATGATGTAAATTTAGTTATTTTGGATCTAGGATCATATGTGAATATAATAACCAAGAGAACATGGGAAATGATGGGAAATCCATAGTTAGTTTGGTCCCCAGTACAACTTCATCTGGAAAATCAGCCAAGGTTTCTCCAATTAGACAAGTACCATGTTTACCAACAAAGTGGAAGGATTGAATACATATGCAAACTTCGATCTTATTGAAATAGTCGACGACACCAGCCCATACCCCACACTGTTGGGAATAATTTGGGCGATGGAAAACTTGACGGTTATCAATTTTAAGAAAAGGACAATGACATTCGAAAATCACGACACGAGGGTCATTTCCCCATTGGATCCTCTCAAAGGGCAGCGATATGTTGAGCCAATAAAAGACGAAGTCATGGGAGGTTGGGATAATGCCTATAATGTTTCTGGATACTATATCAATCCCACTATTGATGGAGAGTTGTGTTGGCGAAGCATCAACTCAGCATCTTCAGACTTGGACGAAGCTCTAGAGAACTAGCATAACGGGTTGCATGAAGTATCAATTAGAAAATACGCATGAGTCACTCAATTGTTGCGATGGGTAGAAACGGAAATATTTGATCCTCCGACATATGAAGGACTACCTAACCTGATAGTTTTCATTAACGAATTTGAAGACTGAGTGTCTGAACCACAACGTTTGTTGGCACTGGAAGAGGCACTAAAGGCCGCTCAAATGAGATGGTGGGTTGCGCACAAGACATCGATAGCAGCCTAGAAAATATTTCGACGACTAATAGAAGTTCAGTTCGGGGAAGATGAGTACTACAAAGGCAAGAAGTATGATGGAATAAATGGTCTAAGAAAACATCTGATAACATGCCAAGCAGCATGGGAGCTGAGGCCAAAGGAGGTGTTAGCACTCAGATTTTCCTTGGGTTGTTTCAAGGAAACCCTGAGGTAACCACAAAATCACTTTAGATTGTATTTTGACCTTGTACAATCAAAGAGGGATCTCTCAATAATTTTAAAGCTTTCTCACTTGGAATATTCAAAAATAATAATTAGAAGGTCAGATTTATGATAGGAACAAGTTTGTTTTATAAATTTTGGTAAGAGAGTCTTGAAAGAGACTATTGGGCAATGGAGTCAATAATGAGATATTGGTTTGAGTTGCAAGAGATTTGGCTTTGAAAAAACAAGGATAGAGGTAGGGTAGACACCATTTCCTTAGTATTTATGCGTTTTCAAGTTGATTAACAAACAAACAAAGGCAGTCCATTAAAACAGACCACCTAACTAAGGTGAGTTCTGTAAAAACTTTAGAAGAACAAATTTGAAATGATTGAATACGATGAACTGGAGCATCAAAGATGAATTCTAGTTCACAAAACCCTTACTCAAACATTAAAGAAAGATACATAATGGAGTTTAAACTGGAAAAACAATCACATAGAAGATCACTTACTGAAAAAATTGATGTCACAAGAATATCTTCCATGGACTTGACCAAGAGAATGATTGTGATAAATACCGTCATTTCCAATTAATGAAGTCACATTCCGCTCAACCCATATGACATTAAACTCAGTTCTTTTCTGTCAGCGGAATACGTTTTAACCTTTGATCATTTTTATGAAATAATAATGTATCAACACTTGTTTAGATTTCCTCACCGACAAGAAATTCCGCTGAGCCTCTTAACCATTAACTTCACATAATTTCTATCAGCGGAATAATTCTAAGTCATTGGTTTTGTTTTCAAAATAATAGGACATGAACACATGTTCAGATCGACAGGTTGCATAAAAATTCCGCTGAGTTTCTCAAACAATTAACCTCTCGTCATCTTCTCCAGCTGAATGGTTGCAAGCCATTGATCTCGTTGGGGTTTTAATCCGAGTGATCAACCCAATTTTGCTTTACAAAGGTTTAAACCAATCCAATTCTTTTTGAAATAATTCCCATGTATATTTCTTCTATGTCGTGTGACTGTTTGAAGATCCCTTCGCAGCATGGATGAGTTCATCTGCATAATTTGAAATGTTGTTATAATAATTACGTGTCTTCCTTGACCGACTGAAAAATCAGCCAGAAGCATCCCCTGCATAATATTAGTTCTCTATTCGCTTATCTGCAGGAGGTTCGTCTTGGCCGCCACCAGTTCGAGCATCAAAACCATCCAGCTGGTTCACTATTTCAAGCATAGTTCTCTATACTTCGTTGTCACCACTTAAACCGTCATCAAAGCGAGAACCACCTATGGCATCCACTTCATCAAAAAAATCAAACACAGGCTTTCTTTCACCGTGTCATCTGAAAAAGCTTCCGAACCATTCGAGCACCCTCACCAACTTCTTGAAATATCTTCCAGCGTGATTGGACGGCCTATTCTCGCCAAAACTGTGAAATGTGCCATGTTTTTTCCTCTACTCCCACTTTGAGCCATGAATTCCGCCATGGTTGTGTTGCAGACCGAGTTAATGAAGAGAACCGGGTCGCACAACAGGAAAAAATCGAAAACACATTCTATATGTGGTGGAAGCTGCAAGTGAGTATATATGTGTGGTATTTTTTTTTTCTTTATCGATAGTTTGGCTATGAAAACCTTTATTTATTCCACAGAGAACATCATCCAATGATATATCTCTTGAGTCAATGGCTTCATAATAAAAACCATGCACAATGTTATCATCATCATCTTCTAATGAACTGCAATCGACATATCTGGATACTTCACAAGAACGACAAAACCAATCTTCTAGAGGAACAGTTCTATCAAATCCAACACAATATGTATTTGTTGTTGAATTGCGCATGTCACAGAGAAGTTAAAAAAATCATCATCACCCCAATTGTTCAAATGACAAAGTAAACTCCATAGAATATAAGGTGTTTTCCCTTTTCAGTGTTATTCGCATCTAGTAGTGGTGAAGGACAGATTTCAATTTTCCACAACCTGTTCCATTTGTAAACCTGCCATATCGCATGAGTTTTAAAGCTTTGTGGTAGTATCCCACATGCAATGGAGGGCGCTGCTTTTTGTAATTTATATACTCTAACCTTGGTACCATATATCAACACGTTGAGGAATATTCATGTCCCTGGTGGGCTCCACTTTGTTTTTGTTTTGGTCAACATGGCCATTCTCTCAGTGTTGAGCTTTCATTTGGACATTGCGATTGGCCAATACTCTTTTAATAAAAATAAACCCGAACCAATATACATTTTAATAAAATAAAAGTTTAGTCCATGATTGTTGGATTTGATTTGTGTTGGTTAACTTTGACTTGTGTTGATGTGGCAGCTACATGGTCAACATGGCCATGCTCTCAGTGTTGAGCTTTCATGGCCATGCTCTCAATGTTGAGCTTTCATTTGGACATTGGGATTGGCCCAATACTCTTTTAATAAAAATAAACCCGAACCAATCATTTTAATAAAATAAAAGTTTAGTCCATGATTGTAATAAAATAAACATTTGGCTTAAGGTTTAGGTTTTTTTAACCCCATAGTATAAATTAAAATTCATAAGTCAATATTGACTTTAAATCCATTTTTAAGCCTCAATAATAATAAAAATCTCCTTATTTCACCCAAAAGACTTTAACTCCCTTTTCTTGCGGAAACCTAGAAAACCTTTTAATGAATGACCAAATGAACCAATCCTCAGAGTTATCAAACAACCAATGAAATCTTGAAATTCATACGGTGATAACACCAACAGCCACAAAAAATTAAATAGTGCTAGTAGCTGGCTCCAACTGGGGATGATATCCTCCCTGTAAGGTAGCAAAGAACCTGTAAATATGTGCGTTATCTATTGAACTGCTCACAATATTTTCTGAAACCCTCAACCCGCTCTGACCTGTAACCATCAACTGAACCCATACTGCAAGAAAATCTCATTCCACAAACTGATACCAACTACAACCTGTAACATGTTATCAATCCTTCATATGAATACTAAGACCAAATGCAAACTGCAACTCTAAACTTCAAACTAAAAACTAAACTTGATACTAAAAACCAAACTGAAAAAATTGCTCCCCATGTCAAGCTTATTCACACACTCCTACCTACCCTACTTTACCAAGCACCAATGCCCAATCAAGTAAACTTTGATTTCCAATGAATCCAGTCAAGTAATTGATCCAATAATTTAGCTTCATCATCATGCTTGATCAAAATCAGAATCGAAAAATATAATGGTGAAAATGAATGGTATTGGATTTGATCTTTATGATGAAAACATAACCGACTATCCAAACTGAAAAATCTCTCCATATAGTTGGCCACCGAATCATAAAAAACATGACAGTCCTCAAATTTTTATGTTATTTGCTTGTTATGACAAGGCTGCTCAAACTGTAACTTTTCTTGCAAACTGTCAAATTGGTTTCCAGAAGAACCATAACGAGTATGCTCATGACAATTTTTAAATGAGACATCAACAAATTCATTTAAAAGTTCTGAATTTACAACTTGATTCTCTTCATGTGTTTCGAAATAATTATTAATTTGTTCTTCAAAAGAATCAAGTAAACAAAATCCTTCTTGAGGTAAAAATTCTGAATTTGAAGTACATAAAGAAACAATTGATCGAGACCCATGATCTTCTTCTTGGTGTTTCATTCCCTCATTGCAAATTTCTAGTTTTTCTATATGTTGGGACTGATTATATTGTTTCTCATCTTTCTCATCATCCATTTCTAAAAATGCTATAACATCATCCATAATCTCAAATTCTTGTGTTTGATTAGTGACTCTAGATCCCTTTCTTAACAATTCAAATTAAGAAAAAATTAAAGTCAAACTATTACTTTCAGCAGGGTCACCTTTCACCTTGTTTTCAAAATTATGATCATGAATTGCAATCTGATTTTCTTTAGAAATTGACCTAGAACTTGTAAGATCTTTGACTGGTTGTTTAAGTACACTATCCAAGTATTCATCCTCATATTCATCATATATGGGTGAACTAAAATCTTTTTAAAGCCATCAACAATTACATTTGAAATAACTTCTTGTTGATTATAACCTTCAGAAAACTAATCATTATAACATTCCTCTTGTACATTTATGGGTGGGTCATCATTTTGTTCACAATAAGAAGGATTGAAATGCAGAGCAAATTCTTCTTGTTCATGTTGTTCTTCCAACTCTAATTCCTT
The DNA here is from genome assembly GCA_001517045.1 of Pseudotsuga menziesii. Lineage (NCBI taxonomy): Eukaryota > Viridiplantae > Streptophyta > Pinopsida > Pinales > Pinaceae > Pseudotsuga > Pseudotsuga menziesii. The sequence goes on from LPNX010923144.1 coordinate 597,674, forward strand.
GTTAATTTTATCACCACTATCTTGATCTAAATTTTTTTTAGAAATTCTAATATTATCTTCAACCTCCAAGGAATTAAAGAACATATGTTGCAAAGTGACTGATTTTCTTTCCAAAAGAAGGAAGGACAATTCGGGAGGAAAGGTTGATGCATAGTACAATTTAGCAACATCTTCAAGTGTTTGAATTTCTTTAGGCATGTTATAATAGAAACTAGAAAACCTCCAATTGAAATTTGTCGTAGGCTCATCTTCTTGTCTTTCCATAGAGTAAAATTCTGAAAGAATTCGGTCCATTGATCTCATCTTACCCCAGAACTTCAAAATGATATCAGAAAATTATTCTCATGTCTTGATGGATTCAGGCTACAAATGCTTAAACCATTTTTTAACATCTCCTTGTAAATATTGATAAAAAAACCCTCATACAAACGTCATCATGTTCTATTTCTAAAAGGTCAATGAAATGCTCAAAATCTTGAATATGTTTCTCAGCTGTAAGGTTATCAGATTCCCCATCAAATCTAGGAATATATTTATAATGTTTTGTAGGAAAATCATGAAGGACATGAGGTAGCTAAAGTGGTCTATATCGATTTGGGATCTTGGAAGGAACAGAGCCATGAAGAAAATGATGTAGTATCGACTTTAGTATCATGAGGCTCACAAGGTTGATCATTGATGTCATGTGACTCAAATGAAAGATATTGGTCAGAATTAAATGTACAAGATGAAGACATATTCTCAGTTTGTAAAGAAGGATATACAGAAGTGAATCCATGGTCTTCTTTTGAATGAAGTAAACAATGGAAAATTCTTTTGATAAGCTCAGGAAAGGACAAGAAATATCTTACAAGAAGGGATAAACTATCTTGAAGAAAACTGAAACTTGAGTACCTGATATTTCTACAATGTCTTTCCATAGCTATAAAATGATCTCATTCCCCAATGAAGTCTATAAATTCTCTTTGGAAACTTGATTTCTAGAACTTGCTGCCAGTGGAGTCACCAAAAATTCTGAAATTTGGATTCTTCGAAGTTGGAGTCACCGGGTGAAATATTTACAACTTACTTTATGTATGACCGTTGTTCACCATCAACAGTTAAATATGAAACTTTGTCATTCATACCGAGGGAAAAATTCCTCTTTCATTCCCCAGTAATGGCACCAATATGTTAGCACTCATATTTTCCTTGTTTTGTATCAAGGAAACCCCGAGGTAACCACATAACCACTTTAGACTGTATTCTGGACTTATGTAATCATAGAGGGATCTCTCAATAATTTTAAAGATTTCACACTCAGGATATTGAACAATAACACTCAAAAGGTTAGATTTCTAATAGGAACAAGTTTGTTTTATAAATTTTGGTAAGACAGTCTTGAAAGAGACCATTGGGCAATGGAGTCTATAATCATATATTGGTTTGAATTGCAAGAGATTGGGGTTTGAAAAAAACAAGGACAGAGGCAGGGCAGACACCATTTCCTCAGTATTTAAGCATTTGCAAGTTGATTAGCATACAAAGGAAGACATTCCATTAAAATAGAGCACCTAATGAGGGTGAGTTATGTAAAACATTTAGAAGAACAAATTTAAAATGTTTGAATACAATGAACTGGAGCATCAAAGATGAATTCTGGTTCACCAAACCCTTACTCAAACATGAAAGAAAGATACATAATGGGGTGTAAACTGGAAAAGCAATCACATAGAAGGTCACTTACTGAGAAAAATGATGGCACAAGAATATTTTCCATGGAAATTTTTCAACATTTCCTCTCTGCAACTTTATTCATCTTCTGAAATTGAAACTATTACAATGAAAGAGCCTCTCTCCTCCTGAGAGTCGAATCCTATTTTTGTCTATTACATGTTGATGTAATTGTAACTTCGGAATGTATTCACTTGTATTTCTTATCTATTTTAACCCGATGTTTATTCCGGGATGTACTTGTGTCATGTCATGCCCCGATGTTTCGATCGGGAGGATCTATAATGTAAACAAGTCATGTCAAGTCATTGTGGGTAACCCTCCTATTGTCTAAGGGTCAAAGTCCCCGCAGTTTCAGGGCACTAGAGTTATTAAACTCTCCTAGAGAGGTCGGCCCTCGTAGGGTTTTAGTCATGTCAGGAATTAGTATAAATAGAGAGGTGACCTCTCTATTTATCACACACTCATCCACACTCAGTTGTAGCACATAGCTGAGGAAGAGAAATACACTGGGGCAAAGAAGAAAGAGGTTATTGCTGTCGAGAGATCATCTTACTGTTTTTGGGGGTTTTACTTTTGGTGTTGATTCTATCTCTCAGGAAGTTGCGGGGTTTTCTCCATTTATGGTTTCCCCGAGGAAAAACATTGTGTTCATTGTCTCTTGTGTTTGATTGCTATACTTGTTTTTCTCTCATAGATCCTAACATAATGCTAGCTTGAATTATTAAAAACTAACATGGTATCAGAGCTAACCTGAAAAGAAGACACTGTGCAGCTGTGGGAACTAGGGTTTCCTACTTTGTGGATCTCTCTCCACATATTTTCAGTAAAAGAAGGTTGGAATAACTCTCCTCCCTAGGGCGCATCTTTCTGTCGAAGCAGAATCCAATTCTGAGGTTTTTCAGTTTTGGACCCGACACTACTGCCGGAAATTAGGGATTTTCATAGAAGAGGAATTTTTTAGTGAGCCCAGGTCTAGATTGATATCCTCCCTAAAATCGAAGTTAGGGATCAAACTCAAAGCATTTGGTTGGATAGAACTCCGAAAAAGCAAAACCCTAATCTGCTCTTGAACCAGCTCTGCAGGATTTCAGCTCCAAATCCAAATTCGACATTTTGACTTGGTAAGATCTAAATCTTTTGTATTTCCATTTGAGGTTCTCAGTTAATATGTCTCATCATACCAAGCTTGATGAAAATCTTGAGGGAGTTGATAACTTCCGAGCTTGGAAGTATAAAATCTCCCTGGTCCTAGAAGAAAATGAGTTGGACTCCTATATCAATGAGTAGGTTCCAGTTCCAGAGGGAGATGAGGCAAAGACCTTACATAAGAAGAAGTTGGTTATGGCAAAGAGGATCATTTTTGATTCTATCAAGGATCACCTCATACCACAGGTGTCCTCCCTAAAGACACCTAAAACTATGTTTGATGCCCTAACCAAATTGTTTGAAGGGAAGAACATAAACCGGAAGATGACTCTGAGAAACCAACTGGAGAATGTGAAGATTCAGAATGCAGAAACAATCAAGTCTTACTTCACAAGAGTTTCTCAAATCAAGGAACAACTGGAAGCAGTAGATGAAGAAGTGGAAAGTGCAGAGATTGTGATGACTACCTTGAATGGTCTCCCTAGATCATGGGACTCCTTTATTCAAGGGATCTATGCTAGAAAGAAGTTAGTCAAGTTCAGCAGACTATGGGAAGAGTACTCTCAAGAAGAAGCTCAGATAGCATCTCGAGAAGGGAAGATGGGAAGTGAATATCAAGCTCTCACGGTACATTCCAAGACAAACAAAAGAAGATCTCATCACTCGAGAGGTAAGCACTCTCACAAAGATAACACTAGAAAATGTTTTTCTAAAATCAGATGTTATACATGTGATGAAGTAGGACACTTTGCAAGAAATTGTCCTAAAATATAAACTCTAAGAAAAAGAGCAACAAAAGGAGACATCATGCTCATGCTGTAGAGGATGATGAACCATCCAAGAAAAGAACCAGATATGAAAGTGAAGATTCTTCAAGCGAGGAAGAATATGTTTTGATTTCCGCTCTCACATGAAACATCACTCATGGAAGCAATGATTGGCTCATAGATAGCGAGGTTTCCAAACATATGACAGGATTCAAGGAATCCTTTGTGAGACTATCAGAACATGAATCACCTCACAAGGTGAAGCTAGGAGATGACTACCAATATCCAATGAAAGGTAGTGGGGAATCCTCCTATAAGCTAGACTCTGGAAAGTCTATGACAATGAAGGAAGTATTGTTTGTACCAGGACTCAAAAATAACCTCCTCTCCATATCTGCATTAGATGCAAAAGGAACGAGGGTTGCATTTATAGATGGTCAAGTCATCATGTGGCCAAAAGGAAAGACTATCAATGATGCGGTGGTGATCGGAGAACAAGAAGGAGGATTGTACAAATTGAAGGGCCATCCAGAACAAGCCTTGGTCCATGACACAGTAGATCCAAATGAACTTTGGCATAGAAGGCTTGTGCATGTGCACTACAGAGAACTACCTCTTGCAAGCAAAGTTGTTAAAGGTCTTCCAGAAATCCAAGCAAAACATGATGGGGTCTGCAAAGGATGTGCGAAAGGAAAGAATACAAAGAAGACATTTCCAAGTAGCGAAAGCAAAGAAAAATGAATCTTGGAAATCATCCACTCCAATGTATGCCATCCTATGTCATCAAGCTCACTAAGCGGGTATGTATATTATGTTTCTTTTATTGATGACTTTTCTAGGAAGACATGGATTTACTTCATGAAGAACAAAGACGAAGTATTCAGCAAGTTCAAGGAATTCAAATCCTTGATCGAGAACCACATTGAAAAAAAGATTAAGACCTTTCGATCAGATAATGGCAGAGAATTCACTTCAAATGAATTCAAAGAGCTATGCAAAGAATCAGCGATTAAGAGGGAGTTTTCCACTCCTTATAATCCACAACATAATAGGATTGCAGAAAGGAAGAATAGAACTATCATAGAAGCTACAAGAGCAATGCTTCATGACCAAGATCTTCCTATGCATCTTTGGGCGGAAGATGCCAGAACAGCGGTGTATGTACAGAACCATACTCCACATAGAGTAATCGAGAACAAGACTCCTGAAGAAGTCTTCTTCGACAAGAAACCAGAAGTTAGCCATCTCAGAATATTTGGCTGTCTAGTGTACATACACATTCCAAAAGAGAAGAGGACTAAATTAGATCCTTCAGGAAAGAAGGGTATATTTGTGGGATACTCTGAAAGCTCGAAGGCTTACAGAATATACTTCCCAGGATTCAAGAAGATTGATATCAGTAGGGATGTGACATTTGATTAAGACATGGCTTACAAAAAATCTAGAAAGAAACCTACTGAAGAATCTGAAGAAGCAAAAGCACCCAAAATTCATGATACAAACATGAATGAAGAAGCTCAAAAAGAATATCGAGAATTTGAAGAACCACAAAGACCTGTAGATCCACCTCCTGAGAAGAATCCTCATAAGAAGAAACCTACTTGGGTACGAGAAGTTATCTAAGGTGCAGAAATATATGGGGCTCCAGAAGAGAATCACAGAGAAAGAAAAAGGACCAGATCCTGCTTCAAGTATGTAGCATTACTATGTAATTTTATTGATAAAGAACCTTCCATTTATGAAGAAGCGGCAGAACGGAAAGAATGGAAGGATGCTATGATCAAAGAGTACCAATCGATCATGAATAATGATGTTTGGGATGTTTCCCCAAGACCAGAAGGGAAGTCAGTTGTAACTTCCAAATGGATCTATAAGATCAAGCATGCTGCAGATGGTAGCATTGAAAAATATAAGGCAAGATTTGTCGCTCGGGGTTTCTCTCAGAAAGAAGGAATAGATTATGAATAAACCTTTGCACCTGTATCCAGATACACTTCCATCATATCAGTACTTGCTCTTGCTGTAGTAATGAAATGGAAGATACACCAAATGGATGTCAAGACTGCTTTATTGAATGGTGTAGTGGAAGAGGAAATGTATGTAGAACAGCCACTCGGTTTTGAGACACATGACAGGGAGTCTCATGTGTGTAGATTGAAGAAAGCCCTATGGTTTGAAACAGGCACCCAGGACATGGTACGGCAGAATTGATAGCTTTCTATCCAGTTTGGGCTTTACCAAGAGTAAAGCAGATTCCAACCTTTACTACAAGGTTGAAGATGGAAACCCAGTGATGCTTCTACTATATGTAGATGATCTGTTTGTGACAGGTATGGATGGGTTGATTACTAACACGAAGAGAAAGCTTGCTACTGAGTTTGAAATGAAGGACTTGGGTATGATGCATTATTTTCTAGGTATGGAGGTGTTGCAAAGTGCAGATGGAATCTCCCTTGGACAAGGGAAGTATGCAATAGAGATCTTGAAGAGGTTTGGGATGATGGACTGCAAATCCATGGCCACACCTATGGCATCGAACCTGAAGCTATTGAGCGATGCTTCATTAGCGTCGGTTGATGCCACGATGTATCGTCAGATAATTGGATCCTTGATGTACCTGACGAACACAAGATCATATATTTGCTTTGCTGTGAACACCTTGAGCCAGTTTCTAACAGATCCGAGACATGTTCACTTGATTGCTGAAAAGCATATTCTGAGGTACCTGAGGGGTACAATTGATTATGGGATCATGTACAATGCAAATCAGAAGATTAACCTGGAGGGTTATGTTGATTCAGATTGGGCATGAAGTGACATTGATAGGAAGAGCACTTCAGGGTGTTGCTTCAGAATGGGATCAGGTGTGATCTCTTAGTTTAGTAGGAAGCAATCCTATGTGGCACTGAGTACAGCTGAAGTAGAGTATGTCGCAGCTTGTTCAGCTAGTTGTGAGGCAGTATGGCTGAGGAAGTTACTATCTGATTTATTTGATAACCAGTTGGATGCTACTTGTATACATTGTGACAACCAGAGTTGTGTGAAGTTGTCAGAGAATCCAGTGTTCCATGAAAAGTCAAAGCATATCGAGATCAAGTATCACTATATCATGGATATGGTGCAGACGGTAGCAGTGAAGCTCCAGTATGTTGCGACGGACGATCAGATAGCTGATGTGTTGACAAAGCCATTGGCCAGAGTGAAGTTTGAGTACTTCAAGGAGAAGCTTGGAATTCTCCAGATCGAGGTCCCTTCCAAGGGGAAGTGACGAGTCCGGAAGCCATTCTAACGAGCAAGTCAGATATAAGGGCTGAGCCATTTTGTCATGGTGAGAGGATTTGGTTCCTTCCATGTCAGATATGAGTGCTGAAGGCCATTCTTGGAATGGAGGTATCTGGTCAGTTACCAAGAACACTCAGTCTGGGACTGAGAGAGCCATTCTGACGAGCAAGTCAGATATAAGGGCTGAGTCATTCTGTCATGGTTAAAGGATTAGGTTCCTCCCATGTTAGATATGAGTGTTGGCCATTTTGACGAGTAGGTCATATGTAAGGACAATTTCCATTCTTTGGGAGAATGGAGGCACCTGGTCAATTACCAGGTAGCTTAGTCCGGGACTGGGACTATAGGATTGGTTCCTGCAAGATCAGATGTGAGTGCATGCCCTTCTGACGAGTAGGTCAGATGTAAGTGATGGGTCATTCTGATGAGTAGGTCAAATGTAAGGGCAACTGCCATTCACCCGGAGAATGGAGGCACCTGATCAGTTACCAAGTAGCTCAATCTGGGACTGGGGGCCATTCTAATATGATTGTAGGATTGGTTCCTACAAGATCAGATGTGAGTGGATGCCTTTCTGACGAGTAGGTCAGATGTAAGTGCTGAGCCTTTTCACAGATGATAGTAGTTGTGTCCTATCATGATGGTGAATGTGAGTGTTGGGCCTTTCTGATGTGATTGTAGGCTCCTACATGATCAGATGTGAGTGTTGGGCGTTCCTTTCTGACGAGTAGGTCAGATGTAAGTGCTGGGCAAGCCATTCTGACGGGTAGGTCAGATATAAGCACTGAAGAAGACCTACATGGTGGCTAGGCCTACAGCCAGCATGAAAAAGGGCTAGCAAAGTAGAACTTCCTGTGACAAGAAGAATCATGAGATAGCACATATGATGATCACCTTAGATGATCCGGGTAGAGCTATGATTCAGATCCAGTTATGATGTCTCCAAGATGATACAGATCAAGTGATGATCTAGATCCAGCAATGATGATCAAGATTGAGTGATGATCCAAATCTAGTGATGATCCAGATCTAGTGATGATGTCCAATGATGAACCAGATCGAATGATGATCCATATCCAGTGATGATCCAGATCCAGTGATGATCCATATCCAGTGATGATCCAGATCCAATGATGATCCATATCCAGTGATGATGATCCAAATCGAGTGATGATCCAGATCCAGAAATGAAGATGACCTGAAGATGAAGATGACTTGAAGACGAAGATGACTTGAAGATGCAGATGATGAGAAGATCCAGAGAAGAATACTAGTGATGAAAATTGTGTCGAGAGAATACCTTCCTAGTTAAGAGGGAGTGTTGATGTAATTGTAACTTCGAAATGTATTCACTTGTATTTCTTATCTATTGTAACCCAATGTTTATTTCGTGATGTAATTGTGTCATGTCATGCCTCGATGTTCTGATCGGGAGGATCTATCATGTAAACAAATCATGTCAAGTCATTGTGTGTAACCCTCCTATTGTCTAAGGGTTAAAGTCCCCACAGTTCCGGGGCACTAGGGTTATTAGACTCTCCTAGAGAGGTCGGCGGGTTTTAGTCATGTCAAGAATTAGTATAAATAGAGAGGTGACCTCTCTATTTATCACACACTCATCCACACTCAGTTGTAGCGCATAGCTGAGGAAGAGAAAGACACTGGGGCAATGAAGAAAGAGGTTACTGCTGTCGGAAGATCATCTTACTATTTTTGGGGGTTTTACTTTTGGTGTTGATTCTATCTCTAAGGAAGTTTCGGGGTTTTCTCCATTTATGGTTTCTGTTGGGCACCATTTTGACCTATTTTTGTCATCTAAATACCTTCCAGTTTCCTCCATAAACCTTCATACTGATCCATAAAACCTTAATTTCATTCACAAAACTTTGGTCAAAGGTATAAATGTTGTTGCTTCTTAACAAATTGAATTATGAGATTTTTAAGGCATTTAAATTAAGGTTTTATTTAAAATTACAGGATGTGCTAACTTCCCATAATTTCTCCTAGGTTGGATACTTTCAAGCCATCTAGGCGTAAACTGAGAGATGGGAGAAATATCCTCGATGTCCAAGGATGGTTAAACTTTCAACGAACATATGATATGGTTCTCACAGGTGTCAAGTCAATGCTGGTCAAAGATGACCACCTGTGCTACCACTTAGCATAAAAGCAGGACAGTTCTGATTTTGTCTATTTTGATGGATCTGATGGAGGATCTCGAGAGTTGCATGTCATTATTAGTCTTCCAGATTTGTAGCATTTCTAGTTTTTTTAAAATATTGTATAAGTATTTGATCTTACATATGAAAAAGACCCTGTTGTATTATAAACATATCGTTCTGGAATCAAGACCGTGGATTTTGATTACTATGTATGCTCAATTCAATATGGTGAATACAATCAAAGTTTAAAGCTCTGTGATTTTCTCTCTGCGTGTGTAAACGAGGCATTGGAGGGCCCCCTTTGCCAAGTCTGCACACCTTTTTCATGCCAGTGGTATGTTTTATTTCCTGTAGAATTCGATTTCTTCACTTTAACATTTCAGAACGAGTTGGATTGTTTGAACAAGGTTATAAATTCGGTTATTTAATCATTCACATGTTGTAGGAATGGTTCAGACTGCTTATTCAATATCAAATCGTTGTGCATTGCTTATCCAATGATGAAGTATTGAGAACGGTTATACATTGTGAATGTCTTCCTGTAAGGGAAATTAATGTTTGACTGCATTCAATATTGAGATAATAGGCAGAGTATTGTGATCTATACTTAAGCTTTAGGTTTAATTCTTTTTTTTTATCTCAGAACATTTCACATATGAATTGTTGTTTAACTCATAGATCAAATGAAGTTTCTTCTGTAAGGGAGTTTTTGTATTTCAAGTCACAGCATTCTAGCTTTCAATAGGTTTGTTTCATAGGTAAACTAGATTTCCAGTTAGGTCTAGCTTTGAGTCTCTATATTTGGGATATGCCTCTAAGTCTACAAACTCCAGATTGACATAAACTCAAGGTCTAATCTACACTAGTGTATTGGAGCCCAACATTTGGCGTCGTTGCTGGGGAGGCATTTTAGAAGCAGACTTAAGCACTTTAGTTCTCTGATAATAATAAAAAAATTCAAAAAAAAACACAAAGTAGATTTTAGTTTTATGTCAAGACAAAGAGACGAGAAAGGAAGATTTATCAAAAAAAACCCAAAAATAGAAGTAACAAGAACTTCTTTATCTAATCAAAAAGGATTCATTACAACAGTTGATACTTTTAAAATGGCAGAAGAAGAAACATCAAAAGGGCCAACTACAGAACAGAGAAGGGAGTATGAGAGAAGGTTAGAAATGGAAAATAAACTAAGACAAGAGAGAAGAGAAGAAGAGAGGAGACATGATAGGGAAGAAGAGATGAGACATGAGAGGGATGAAAGAACAGAAGAAGATCAGGAAGCCACCTTTAAATTCCCATCTTGGACACTAGCATCATCCTAGGGAAAGAGGTAAAAATGAAGAATATTCCACCATTTGTCCTACCAAATTTCTATGGTATGACTTCTGAAAATCCGGATTCTTTCCTATTCGAGTTTGATATCTTGTGTCGAACTTATGGATATACTGATGACACTCACAAACTTCATCTTTTCCCTGCTACTCTTAAAGCAGCTGCCTTGAAATGGTTCATGGGATTAGGAGAGCATTCTATAACTAGCTGGGATGAGATGAGGAAAATATTTCTTAGAAAATATTAGGCATATTGCAGATCAAAGGATTTAAAAGATGACATTTTCATAATGTCTCAACAGGAAGATGAAAGCTTGGAAGAGTATCTAGAAAGATTCTCATACAACCTGCAGAAATCCAAACACAATTCTTTGACACTTGAGATCATTCGGACAATATTTTTAAAAGGAATAAGAGAAGAATATCTGGATATTTTGAATGTTATGGGCAAGGGTGACATCTCCTACTTACCCTTTGATGAGATACAAGACTTATGTCAGAAGTATTCAAGAGGAAAGGCTAGAAATGGGAAAAGGGATGTAACTTCCAAAGTAACTAAATCTGCAACCAGTGGCATATCCAGAGCTGAGCTTGGGAATCTGTTAGAATATTTTAAGACTGGTCTATTGAGTACTTTAGGCACCCAGGTCGAAGCATCAAAGACCAAGAAAAGACAAGAACAACAAGATCAACAAGATCAAGCCCTGTCTATCTTTTGCCCTAAATGTAGAAAGAAACACCCACTAAAAGAATGTCCTTTAAATATTGTTCAAATTTGTGGCTTATGTACTTCAAATTACAAAACTGATGATTTCCCCAGATTGAAAGAATTGCAGGTAGCTCGAATGGAGGATAATCAAAGAAAGGAGTCTCTTTATTTTATGGGACAACGAAGACCTTGGCAACCACGATTTTTAGGTATGTCTCAAGATCCTATGTAGCAGTTTCATTCAAATTATCAAACTCATGTTCATAATTCATGGAGTGCACCCATGCCTTCGCAAACTTGGTCTCCTCAATTAGCTCAATCTGCTCCAAATTGGAGAGGTTATACTCATGGTAACCAGACATATCAACAGGCCTATTTACAGCCCTATCAAAAACCTTCTGCATATCCCCAATATCAGCAGAATCAACCCCCATTTTTCCAACAATCTAATATTGCTCCTCAACTAGGCCAACAACCTCAACAGCTTCAATTGCCATCCAATCAGCCTCCACCTCGGCCAACACAATTGTCAGCCCAGCCAATCCCAAATCTGAATAATAAAATGGATAAACCCATGTATAATGTTGATGATGGAATGGCACTCCCTATTAAATTGAGCACATAGATCTGTGGACAAACACACAACTCACATGATAGATCACACAATTTACTCAGTTATTGAAGAATGAAACAGTGCAAAAATGGTTTGCAGCTGTGAATGCTTTCATTAATCAAAGAGTAATTAGATAGATAATTACAATGAAGTACAATGGCTTTAATAGCCACAAGCAATTCGAATCCACATGAGGAAGTTCGAATTGATTAGACTCTACTTGACTGTAGGTAACCAAGACCTTGTCTAAATCACTATTGGAGGACTCAATAGTTAACTGACCTTGTCTAAACCATAACCGGAGTTCATCGGATCTCTAAAACATAACTCAAGTGTTACATTCAGTGTTGACTAAGGTTAACTGACAGTGGTAGGTGAGAAATGCGCCCCACATGTGTTCAGTCAAGTAAACCTAGTGCTAACTGAATGTAGAGGACTAGAACTGAATGTAACTGACTCCTAACTTAGCTTGACTAGTCATTAACTGAAGTGAACTGACCTTGGTTGGTTTCGGCACTCCCAGTGGCTTCCTAAATTGTAGGGATTGGTCTAGGAGGCTCCTAAACTGATGCAATCAAGTGCAATCAAGTGCAATCAGTGGCAGTGAGCCTCAATTAGTGTTCCCCACACTTTAGTAACTGAAACATGTGCCCCAATTAGTTCAAGTGGACTCAATGGTTTTAATGACTATAAATAGACTGGATGGACTCTCGATTTAGACATGACTCCCGATTTAGACATATGACCAAATTTGGACAAGGGAGGATTAATAATCCTAACACCCCCCCTGAATGCTAACTTGGAAAATCTGTGGGCCCTGGTAACTAATACCATAGGTCACCCATTACATCAAGTAAAGTAAAGTAACTACTCAAAAACAAGGTTTTGGGGAAAAACCGCATGGGAAAAAATCCCCCCCTCTAATTAAGCAGGTAGAATCAGGATCAATCTGGTTCTTCTGTGCACAGGTATCCTGGGTCCTGGCATGTGAACCTCTCCATCATTATGTCTGGAGGAATATTCCTCTTTGGAAGAAGAATGATATGCTCAACTAAATCAGAAATATAGACAGCTGTCGGATGAATACTAGACCCATGTAGACAACTGAAGTCAACTGAAAAGTGAGAAAAGGTTCTTGAGAATTCAGAGAATGTGAGGAACACTCAAGAAATTGATATGTTGCATCCATGAACAGAAAAACATGAGTGGTAAGAACAGCCCCAAGTGTTAGGAGCAGGTGTCCAGGCGGATGTAGAAAATCTTTCTCTTTACTAGTTCTGTGAGGAGATGAGCATGTGATCAATGGTAGAGAATCAATGGGACTGTTGAGAGCGAATGCTTAAGCTCCATAGTCTTATATATCTTATGAAATAGATAATTAATCACATAATAAAATATCAGTAACCTCATATGAGGAAACTAACACCAAATCCCCATCAACAGTTTTGAAGAGAAAGTGCGGTACTTGATTTTTCACACCGGAATTGGTGAGAGCAGCTACAAGCATGACTGAAGGCTTTTGGATTTTAAAATATGAACCAAATAATATCAGATTAGAAATTAAATCAGATCTAAATAGGTTCAAAACAGATACAAAACTGTGAAATGGAATCAAATCCCCAGCAGCAGTTTTGTAGGAGACTTGTGGTACTTGTTTCTTCACACCGTTGATGAGAACAGCTACAAGTGGTACTGAAAGACTATGAATTTGATATATTAAACCAAGCAATATCAGATCAGATCTAAATAATATCATATCAGATCCAATAAGGTTAATATCAAATTCAAATAAATGGTTAACCGAGACGGTGGATGCACAACTTTCTTCTTCTTCAAAATTCTGAATTTTGGTGCATGCAATCCTGCAGGAATTTGCTGGAAAATATAGATCATGAGGAGCGAATGGATCACTCTGGTAATCTGATATTTCTTCCAAAATATCCAAGGTATCACATATTTTCACACCAGCAGCAACATTAGAGGGAGAAAAATCAAATTTCTCTTCACTTTCGGAAGCAATTACTGGTAAATTTTGCACAGAATTTAAAGGAAAATCACCGATGAATGTTTGCATGGAAGTGCAGCAGAATTTTTCTTCAATATCAAAGATTAAAATGTCTTCTTCTATTTCAGCAATATGAGAAGATGAGATATCAGAGATCTCATGAACTTCCGGAGCATCAGGAGAAGGAGTCACAGCATGGAGACTATCTTCAATTCGAATTGACTGTGTAGAAGCTTCTGCTTCTTCTTTATCTTGAACAACTTCATCAGAGAGAGTGGAGGCCAAGATTTTTGGATCAAAGATGCTTATGGTGCTGGATGTTCTCTCCAAAGTGCTATTATGATCCTCATAAATCATTCCAAAGGTTCTGTCCAATCTTGTCCAGAGTTCCTTCGGGTCTTCAATAGATCTAATGAGGTAGCGCAAGCTAGGAGAAAGACCTGTTGCTATTGTTCCAAAAGCTACGTCACTTTTATTCAGCCAGTTAATATTACTAAAACACTCTTTACTGAGCCCAATAGACACCCAACAGAGACCTTGTCTCATCAAATATGAAATCATTTCGAAGTTGTACCTGCAAAACAAAAAAAATGATCCAGTAGGAGATCTGAGGAGGAGAAGTGCCTTGTCCGTCGAGGCTCTGATACCATATAAATTGAGCACATAGATCTATGGAGAAACACACAACTCACATGATAGATCACACAATTTACTCAGTTATTGAAGAATGAAACAGTGCAAAAATGGCTTGCAGCTGTGAATGCTTTTCATTAATCAAAGAGTAATTAGATAGATAATTACAATGAAGTACAATGGCTTTAATAGCCATAAGCAATTCGAATCCACATAAGGAAGTTCGAATTGATTAGACTCTACTTGACTGTAGGTAACCAAGACCTTGTCTAAATCACTATCGGAGGACTCAATAGTGAACTGACCTTGGTTGGTTTCGGCACTCCCAGTGGCTTCCTAAATTGCAGGGATTGGTCTAGGAGGCTCCTAAACTGATGCAATCAAGTGCAATCAGTGGCATTGAGCCTCAATTATTGTTCCCCACACTTTAGTAACTGAAACATGTGCCCCAATTAGGTCAAGTGGACTCAATGGTGTTAATGACTATAAATAGACTAGATGGACTCCCGGTTTAGACATGACTCCCGATTTAGCCATATGACCAAATTTGGAGAAGGGAGGATTAATAATCCTAACACTCCCCTACTCAATCCTCCCACTACAAAATATCAACTTAAGATCTGGAAAAACTTTACAAAAAGAATCTCCTGTTATTTTAGAAGAACAAACAGAAAATGAGAAAACTCCAAAAAAATTAAATATAGAAAAATCACAGTCAGAAAATCACAGTCAAAAAGGGAAAACATTAGTACCTTATATACCTCCCTTTCCAGAAAGGTTGTTCAAAGAAAAACTTTCAATCTCCCAACCTGATTTTGATGTTTTGAATGAGTTAACCAATATATGTGTCAAAATTCCCCTACTGCATGCTATAAAGGATATTCCAATCTATACTAAAGCAGTTAGAGAATTATGTCTTAATAAAAGAACGAAGGATCCATCAAAAATTCATGTGGTGGGAAATCTAGCAGGATTAATGTCTAACACTGTTTTTATTGAAAAGTATGTAGATCCTGGAATCCCAATGGTCACAATTACTGTTAACAATTTTTCAATTCCAAAAACACTGATTGATCTAGGTGCTACCATTAATGTCATGACACTAGAGACAATGGAATACCTTCACTTGAAAAATCTCATACCAACCAATACAGTTTTTGAATTAGCTGACAGGTCTAAAATCACACCTGAAGGGATCTTAGAAGATATCATTGTTTCTTTAGACTCCTAGGAGTATCCTGTAGATTTTATAGTGCTGCAACCAAAGTCTAATCTAGGAGGGCATCCATTGATTCTTGGCAGACCCTGGTTGGCAACAGTTGATGCTTTCATAGGGTGTAGATCAGGAAGTATGCTCATTTCACATGGGATAGAGAGAAAACAAATTACATTTTATCCTTCTTCCCAACGACCTTCTGCATTAGATCAGTTATCATGGATTAATGAGATTGAAGAATAGGAAGAAGAAGTGATTCAGCCTGTCCTAAGTATCAATCAGTTCTTTGATTTTCAAGAAGAAAACAACGAATATTTGCTAGATTACTTCATTGTTGAACCTAATATTTCTGAAGAATTAAGAGACATGCAGTATGCTATAGCAAATCAAGTTTTGGGACAGAATTTTCAGGAAAATTGCATAGTACATTCTCTAGCATTGGCACTTCATGATATTTTTAATGTTCATTCAATCACTGATGTCCAAAGCAAAACAATTGAAATCAGTCCAGGAAAACATTTGAATATAAGTGCACATCTTACTACATCATAGGAAGAATAGTTTATTACCTTTTTGAATAAACATTCCCATGCATTTGCTTGGGAATACACTGACATGTCAGGCATTCATCATGAAACATGCACTCACCACATTTACACAGATGATAAAATCAGACCTCTCAGACAACCGCAACATAGAATGAACCCCATACTAAAAGAGATAGTCAAGGAAGAATTGCAGAAGTTATTAAAAGTAGGATTTATTTACCCTATCTCTAATAGCCAATGGGTTTCTCCCTTGGTTGTTGTTCCTAAAAAAAAATGGTAAATGGCGGATATGTGTAGATTACAGGGAGTTAAATAAGGCAACATTAAAAGATTATTTTCCATTGCCCTTTATTGATCAAGTGTTAGATGCCTTAGCTGGAAAGGAATATTTTTCATTTCTAGATGGTTTCAGTGGCTATAATCAAATTAGCATTGCAAAAGAGGACCAGGACAAAACCACCTTTACATGTCCCTGGGGCACATATGCCTACAAGGTTTTACCTTTTGGCTTATGTAATGCCCCAGCTACCTTTCAGAGAGTAGTCTTGGCCATTTTTGCAGATCTAATTCATGAATGTGTTGAAGTCTATATGGATGATTTTTCTGTGCATGGAAGTGCCTTTGAGGATTCCTTAGCAAACCTGGAGAAAATTTTAAGAAGGTGTGTTGACTCAAATATTTCCCTTAGCAACGAAAAGTGTTTTATGATGATGACTGAAGGGATAGTTTAAGGACATCACATTTCTTCATCTGGAATAAAAGTAGATCCTGCTAAAATTCAAATCATTGAAAATCTATCTGAACCAACAACTCAAACAGATGTAAGAAGCTTTTTAGGGTATGCAGGCTATTATCATAGATTTATTGCAAATTTCAGTAAGATAGCTCTGGCATTGTTTAAAATACTTTCAAAGGATGTACATTTCAAATGGGATACTAACTGTCAATCTGCATTTCAGACACTTAAAGAGAAGCTCTCAACTGCTCCCATTTTAAGGGGACCAAATTGGACATTGCCCTTCCATATCTCTACTGATGCATCTGATACTGCAATAGGGGCCTCTTTGGGACAAAAAGAGCATACCATGACTTATGCTATCTATTTTATCAGTAAAAATCTGACACCTACAGAATTGAATTATACAGTCACTGAAAAGGAGATGTTGGCAGTAGTTCATGTTGTGAACAATTCCGTCATTACATTACTGGCTACGAAATTTTTGTCCACACAGATCATTCAGCTTTATGATATTTAATGAATAAATCTATCACTAATGGTCAGATAACCAGATGGTTACTATTAATGCAGGAATTCAATATCACTGTTTAGATCAGCTTAGACGAGAAAATCAAGTGGCAGATTTCCTGTCTCGCTTACACAATACTGGTGAGGTTGTTCATGTTTTAGATAGTTTTCCTGATGAACACTTGTTTACAATTTCTGTTATCACTCCTTGGTATGCTCATATTGCCAACTACTTATCATCAGGACAGCTACCTCCATCTATGTCATCTAAATAAAAGAAAAAGATTATTAAACAAAGTGCTAGGCATATATTGGTCAATGGTGATCTCTTTTACATAGGATATGATCTAATTATCAAGATATGTGTACGACAAGATGAAGTTTTAGATATTTTGAAAGCATGTCATGATGAACCGTGTGGTGGCCATTTTGCAGAGAAAAGAACAGCATACAAGATACTCAATTTGGGGTATTATTGGCCTTCTATTTTCAAGGATTCTAAGAAGTATGTTAGGAGTTGTGATACTTGTCAACGGATGGGATGGCCAGTCCAATCTGATGAAATGCCACTCCAACCACAAATCCTCATAGAACCATTTGAAAAGTGGGCTCTTGATTTCATTGGTTCGATTCATCCACCATCACAAGGGAAGAAGTACATTATGGTATGTACATACTATGTTACAAAGTGGGTGGAAGCCAAACCATTACCCAGAGCCACAGAACAGGCCATAGTAAACTTTCTTTTTGAGGAGATATTTGTCAGATTTGGGGTTCCTAAAGAGATTGTCACTAATCAGGGTGCCCAGTTTACTTCCAAACTAGTGCAGGAGATAGCAGCAAAGTACAAGATTAAGCATAGAAAATCTACACCTTACCATCCACAAGCCAATGGCCAGGTGGAATCTACAAACAAGACTTTTGAAGGAATCATCACCAAAACTATCCAGATGCATAGGAAGGATTGGTCAGCTAAGCTTACTGAAGCTTTATGGGCATACCGAATCACTTGGAAAAATAGTACTGGTTTTTCTCCTTATCAGCTCGTTTATAGTAAGCAAGTCCTCCTACCTATAGAATTTCAAATTCATACCTTCAAGTTAGCAGCAGATTTGGGTATGAATCTTTCTGAAGCACAGCAAGAAAGAATACTTCAATTGAATCAACTAGATGAGATGAGACAGGATACAATAGAACACAATATTTTGATACAGCAACAGAGATCCCAATGGCATGACAATTTTATCAAAAAGAAACAATTTCACATCGGTGACTGGGCACTATTGTTTGATTCGAAGTTCAAAGACTTCAAGCCCAAATTCACAACTCATTGGCTTGGTCCATATGAGATTGCAGAGGTATATGACGATGGCTCAGTCAAACTCCAAACAATCGATGATGAAGCACGTACATTTGTGGTCAATGGCCATCGACTCAAACTCTATACCAAGCCTATCGACAAAGAAGATTTCATACAGCAGATTTCACAGCAACGGGAGATGGAAGTGCTGAATAAACACACTGGTGTTTCTACTCCACTTTCTTCTTAGCTATTTTCTGATTTGATATAAAAATATTAAAAAATAAAAAACAAGAAAAAAAGGGAGTTTAGTTGTGAAAACCAGGCAACTGGCACAACATAAACTTGAATTTTCCTTGGAAAACCAGGTTCGCTTGGCCATTGAAAATTCACAAAAATATTTTCAAAGTTTCATGCCTCTTAGGCACTTTTATTTTCAATAATAAAGTTCTTGTTTGACTTGAGGACAAGTCAATAAGTAGGCCTGTGAGGGGGATAAGCATTTTATGCTTTCTATTTTTTCTTCTTTCTTGGAACCTTCCAAGTCTTTTTCAAATGCAGAGGGACCTGACTTTCGGCAAAGTCGAAGGGACCTGAGATAGTTCCAAGTCTTTTTCAAATGCAGAGGGACCTGACTTCCAGCAAAGCAGAAGGGACCTGAGATGGCAGACATCTTTAAAAGTAGACATCATAAGGACATATGTGAATCAGAAACAAATTGCAAACCAGCTACATCAAGCAGCAAGCTCAGCATAAAGGGATATCAAGCAAAGTCTGTAAGGATTTTAATTTTTGTGCTTTAAAAGTTGCTTGATTCTTTGTTTCTAAGTAATGACATATCTACCTATCCTCATAAGCTTGACTGTCTATTCCATCACCCTCACAATCCATGCCAGCATTCCATTTACTTTTCATCATCCTACCTTAGGTGTCAAAATGGTGGTCAGAATCAATCCCAGAAGCAAATTTTCAATGGCCATAACATACACTGCATTCTACAGGCATGGTTTCCTTCTCAACAGGAATTGAAATGTTTTAAAAAAATGGAATTCAAATGTTTTATATATATATATATTTATACTCCAGATATTAGTGCATTATGCATTAAGTTAAAATATATATGGAATATAGAACATTGATATAAAGATGGTTGTGTGTATTTCCAAAAGGTGAAAAGAGTCCACTCCAAGTGAAGAAATCCCTTCATTACAACTCATTAATCAAACATTGGAGTATGCAAAGGAACTAAAGCGCATTGTATAGAGATGAATTAGTTCTAAACCTTACCTTTAATCTCTCCTTGAGAATTTGTATCTGAACTAGTGATTGGATAAAAAGTGGCATGTTCAGATAATGATTATAAAGAACGTGGTTGTATGCCCCCATGAAAATATACAAGTGTACCTGGAAAATCGCATTGTGAACTGGTGACATCGGGATTGCATATTTGGTCATTCTTCTTTGAACCAAACCTAACTCTTTCATCTGCAAGACCCGATTGTTGTGTAATGCAAAGACATATATGGGTAATAGTTTACAGTGAAAAGAAGGCGTGTATCACAGGAAGGACGCAGGCACTAGTTTATTGAAGAATGCATTCGCGCAGGAGGAATTGTAAAGCAATAACGCCAGAGGGGAGGTAAACCTTAAACCTTTTGCCAAAGAATTTGCTAGACCAACAACAATTCGAATTTCAGAGTGTCGTTTTGGAATAAGAAAATGTTTACAGAGCTAAAAGTTGCAAGGTTGAAGTTTTCTATTGCATATTTATTTTTCCTATCAAAGTTTCAAAATGGCATCTAGACTAGAACCAGAGAAATTCGATCCCACTGATATTCATGAGAAATGTATGGAAATATTTGAAAAGAAACAGTGGGTGACTTTTTTTCAAAAGTTTGATGGGAACAATGATAATGTTAGACTAGCCTTTGCTGATTCGTTTGATGGAGAAAGGGCTACAGTGGGAAATTTGAACTTCAGACTGTCTGAAGACATTTTGGCACAAATCATTGGCTTACCACAGCAAGGAGAGAGATTCTTCAAAACCAAACAATTCAAGGAGAAGGCATGGATACCCTTTCTGTGCAGGTCAAGGGCAGGATCAGTGAACTGGAAGAAGGGAATACCAAGGAGCTGGTTGGTTCATCCTTGGGATGAAATAGTCTATATCATCCAAAAATTCATCACCTGTGAAGGTCGATTTAGTATTGTATATCTTTACCATATCAAGCTATTGCAGCATTTAAGAGGTGATTGTCATATTAATATGCCCTATTTCTTATTACAGATTCTTTCCAAGATGGCTAAGGCTGTTCAAAGGCGTGCAAAAGATAAAATGACAAGCCTTTTTCACTGTGGACTCATCAAAATAATCATTACATATGAGTTACAGAAGCAAAATCTGACATGGCAAGAATTTTTAATTCATAATCAGTTTGAAGAACAAGAAGAGCTGCCTGAAGAAGATTTGAAAGAAGACAAATTGTTGATGATAACATACCCCAAGGATGGATAACAGAACCCTGAAGCAACAAGCTCAAAACTGCCAAAGGGGAAAAAGAAAGAAAGAGAGGTATTGATGATCACAGATGATGAAGACAACTCTGAGGCAGCAAGCTCAAAATAGCCTTAGAGAAGGATACGAACCAGGAGTGTGATGAAAGAAGAAAGACAATTTCAAAAGCAAGATCAGATTTTCACCACTTATAAGAGAAATCCAAGGAAGTATCAGCAAGCTCGAAATAAGTCAGCACTAGAAGAGGATGATGAAAGCCAGCAGAAACAGTATGAATACATACAAACCTTGGGAAGTCAAGAAGAAAATCTAACAAGTGAGATAGGGCAGGTCCATGAAGAAAACGATATCCAAGAAACTGAAAAGATTTCAGATGAAGTGATAAAGCAAACAAAAACAATCAATATCTTCTTGGATCAACAAGAAAAAGAAAAGAAAAAGCATCCAAGACAGGAAATATTAAAAGATCCAGCTTCTCGTTTCTTAGAGCAACAAACTATGGAAGAAGAAAAGAAGGGAGATTCAGTACAAGAGAATGAAGAATTGGGGAGGGACACCAATTCTGTGCAGCCTCCAATAAAGATGGAAAAGAAGAAAACTTCCAAAAACAGTAAAAATATTAAGAGATTGAAACTGGAAGTAAAGGAATTAGAACTGAGGAATGAGAAGTTAAAAGAAAGGAACTGGAAGCTTAAAGTTCAAAGGACACGAATCTCCAAGCATGCATATAGATGGTATAAACAAAAGAAGATTTACAAAACCAAGTATGAGAAACTGAAAGTCCTTTATCCATCTCGAGCTTCTATAGATGCATCATCTCAGACAGGGGATTAAAAGCAGAGGGTCAGCAACAAAATTTTGGTCATGATATAAGCAGGGTCAAATTTTTTGGGATACTTTTTGTGCATGAGGACATGCAATAGCTTCCTCTTGGGGGAGATGTTGGGCACCATTTTGACCTATTTTTGTCATCTAAATACCTTCCAGTTTCCTCCATAAACCTTCATACTTATCCATAAAACCTTAATTTCATTCACAAAACTTTGGTCAAAGGTATAAATGTTGTTGCTTCTTAACAAATTGAATTATGAGAATTTTTAAGGCATTTAAATTAAGGTTTTATTTAAAATTACAGGATGTGCTAACTTCCCATAATTTTTCCTAGGTTGGATACTTGCAGGCCAGCTAGGCGTAAACTGAGAGATGGGAGAAAGATCCTTGATGTCCAAGGATGGTTAAACTTCCAACGAATAGATGATATGGTTCTCACAGGTGTTGAGTCAATGCCGGTCAAAGATGACCACCTGTGCTACCACTTAGCATAAAAGCAGGACAGTTCCGATTTTGTCTATTTTGATGGATCTAATGGAGGATCTTGAGGGTTGCATGTCATTATTAGTCTTCCAGATTTGTAGCGTTTCTATTTTTTTTTAAATATTGTATAAGTATTTGATCTTACATATGAAAAAGACCCTGCTGGATTATAAACATATCGTTCTGGAATCAAGACCGTGGATTTTGATTACTGTGTATGCTCAATTCAATATGGTGAATACAATCAAAGTTTAAAGCTCTGTGATTTTCTCTCTGTGTGTGTAAACAAGGCATTGGAGGGCCCCCTTTGCCAAGTCTGCACACCTTTTTCATATCGTTGCTAGTGGTATGTTTTATTTCCTGTAGAATTCGATTTCTTCACTTTAACATTTCAGAACGAGTTGGATTGTTTGAACAAGGTTATAAATTATGTTATTTAATCATTCACATGCTATAGGAATGGTTCAGACTGCTTATTCAATATCAAATCGTTGTACATTGCTTATCCAATGATGAAGTATTGAGAACGGTTATACATTGTGAATGTCTTCCTGTAAGGGAAATTAATGTTTGACTGCATTCAATATTGAGATAATAGGCAGAGTATTGTGATCTATAATTTAGGGTTAGGTTTAATTTGTTTTTTTTATCTCAGAACATTTCACATATGAATTGTTGTTTAACTCAGAGATCAAATGAAGTTGCTTCTATAAGGGAGTTTTTGTATTTCAAGTCACAGCATTCTAGCTTTCAATAGGTTTGTTTCATAGGTAAACTAGATTTCCGGTTAGGTCTAGCTTTGAGTCTCTATATTTGGGATATGCCTCTAAGTCTACAAACTTTGGATTGACATAAACTCAAGGTCTAATATACACTAGTGGATTGGAGCCCAACAGTTTCCCCGAGGAAAAACACTGTGTTCATTGTCTCTTATGTTTGATTGTTGTACTTGTTGTTCTCTTAGTTAAAGATCCTAACATAATGCTAGCTTGAATGATTAAAAACTAACATTACATATGCTTATATATAAAAAACTACATCTACTCAGTCTCCATTTCGAATTCTAACTTCTTTCCCATAATAGAAATAGCTACAAATAGAAAAGATATGTTTTAACTGATTTCTTGCTTTTCAGGAGGTGAATTTCTAAAAAATAGGCTTCAAATCCCCACCTGTATATATCAAATGGTAATACCTGTGTAAAACCCAAGATATGTTTTGTAAATAAATTTGTTCCCATTAAAATCATGTTTCCATTCTTCTATATTCTCCTCCAGATCCTAGGAATCTTCATTTGAAATTAATAACTAAAACAACAAATTAAAATATGGAAAAAAGGCACTGAGAGATCACTTTGAATATCCCAAACCTTGACACTTGTGAATAAACTGAGACAAGATTTTGAATAAGAACCCTTTTTGAAGAAAAACCTCTTTCAATTTTTTTAAATTCATTTTCATTTAGAAAATACAGATTTTTGAAGTTACTGACTAAAACAGTCATTCCCAATTCAATTGATGTCTGATACTCTGGTCCCTTTGGATTTTAGTCATACTTGCAAAATTCAATTATCTATATAAATACTACAACATTCTCACTAGAACTATGACTCGGGCTCCAGATAACATGTACTCATTTAGTTGATATTGGGTCCCATCATAACGACAATGTAGACCTCCAATGTAATTTTGTTTTAATGGGCAATCATATTTATCTTTTGTGACATTGTATTGATTGCATTTGAATTCTGTGCAACCTGGAGAATTTACGACCCTTCTTGTATCAATGGCATGCACATTCAACATCTGACTCTCTTTGTATCCTTCAATAATTTGTTTAGAATCTCCAACATCAATACTATATGGATCATATATGAAGGTACTAGTATGACAGGTTTCAACCCAAAGCCAAAGCATTGACCAAGAGAATGATCGTGATAAATACCGTCATTTCCAGTTAATGAAGTCACATTCTGCTCAACCCATATGACATTAAACTCGATTATTTTCTGTCGGCGGAATAAGTTTTAACCTTTGATATTTTTTATGAAATAATAATGTATCAACACATGTTTAGATTTGCTCGCCGCCAAGAAATTCCATTGATCCTCTTAACCATTAACTTCACACAATTTCTATCAGTGGAATAATTCTAAGTCGCTGATTTTGTTTTCAAAATAATAGGACATGAACACATGTTCAGATCAAAAGGTTGCATAAAAATTACGCTAAGTTTCTCATACATTAACCTCTCGTCATCTTCTCCAGTGGAATGGTTGCAAGCCATTGATCTCGTTGGGTTTTTAATATGAGCGATCAAACCAATTGTGTTTTACAAAGGGTTTAAACCAATCCAATTCTTTATGAAATAAATCCCATGTATATTTCTTCCCGGTCACATGACGGTTTGAACATCCATTCGTAGCATTGGTGAGTTCATATGCATAATTTGAATGGTTGTTAGAAGAATTACCTATCAGCCTTGACCGACTGAAGAATCAGATTGCTATAAACCAAAATCATCCCCTGCATAATTTTATTTCTCTCTCCGCTTATTTGTAGGAGGTCTGTCTTGGCCGCCACCAGTTCGAGCATCAAAACCATCTAGCTCATTCACTATTTCAAGCATAGTTATATGTACTTCATTGTCACCACCTAAAACATCCTCAAAGCGATCACCACCTATGGCATCCACTTCATCAAAAAATACAATACAGGATTTCTTTAACCGGGCCGTCTAAAAAAGCTTTTGAACCATTTGAGCACCCTCACCAACTTCTTGAATTTTTTCGTGAACCCCAACGCTGTCCACTTCACCTTCAAGATCTCCAACAACAACTCTGATGCTTGTTGAATTTTTGGGGTTCTTGAAACAATCTCGTCCTGGAGATGGGATTCCTGCTTGTTTGCAGCTTTCAATTGGTGAAGTTGGCTCTAATTTGGGGACTTTGTTGGCTCTGGTGCAGGTGTTGTTTTGCACCAATCCTTCTCCAGCCCCTTTTTTGGACTCACTAAAGGAATCTTAGTTTCAACATATTTTATGTGAGTAAACCTTCGATCTAGCACTGGTTTGCCATACAATTTTTCAAAGAGAGAGACTAGCAGTTCAGATGAACTTACAAGACTGTCTTCTATAACAAACAGAGGTGACGCCAAAATGTGATAGAGGTTCTCCACTTCAGCTGACATTAAAGAAAACAAAGAACTTATCTCTAAAATCTTTGTCGACGTGCTTGGAGGACATATTCTCACCAAAATTGTGAAACGTGCCATGAATTTCACCATGGTTGTGTTGCAGATCGAGTTAATGAAGAGGATCGGGTTGCACCACAGGAAAAAAGAGAAACATAGTCTGTATGTGGTGGAAGCTGCAAGTGAGTAGATATGTGTGGTATTTTTGTTTTCTTTATCAGTAGTTTTCCTATCAAAACCTTTATTTATTCCACATAGAACATCAGCCAATGATCTATCTCTTGAGTCAACGTCTTCATAATAAAAAACCATGTACAGTGTTATCAGCTTCATCTTATAATGAACCGTGTGAGAATTTCGATCTACAGCAAGATCTAGGAGCCTTAGAGAAACTCACAAATTGAATTTAATGCAAAAGTAGCAAAAAACCATTAAAAGAGAAGCAATTTACACATGCAATGTGAACACAAATAGGTTATTATTTGATTGTTTAACATCAAAACATGTTAGTAACAAGTTTATATTACATTTGAAGTGTTTTTTTAGGCTTGGGAAGCCCAAAATTATTTTACATGTAAAATTAGCCAAATTGGCCTCAGTCCCCCCTAGATGTGCCAAACACGCTCCAAATCAGCCCAAATGGCCATGAATTGTTGTGTGGACGTGGCTGAGGTGACATGGAGAAATCATGACTCCTTGGAATGTTTGGGTGTGTAAAATTAGGTGAGTGAGAGGCTCTAGGTGGCATTAAATGCATCAAATCAGTCCAAACTTGGACAAAATCCACCTCTAGCGCCCCTATTCAACAAAACTATCCACATTCAATGAATGGGGACGCACCATAAATGATGAGGGCACACATGTGGATGGTTGAATGAGATGGAGTGCTCATGTGGGTGTGAATGCCCCAATTTAACTGGTTATTGGTCCAACTAAGCACCCTAAGTCCAAACCATCGTGTAATAATGCACAAAATGTAATAAAATTGACTAGGGACTTAGACTAAGGTACTAAGGGGTTGGATTACTATTCTAACACCATCCCTTAACCAAAAAATTATTATAGCTCATAAAATGAAGGATTTCTTGGCAACAAAGGCTCAAGTCACCTCAATACATAAATCAGAAATTTTATTTGCCCATATGAAGTGAGAAAAAGAAGGAAAACCACATGGGACAAAACCTTCCCTCAAGAATGGAAATTGGGATAAAAACTACAACAAATAGCAAAAATCACCATCCATTACTCACTCCAAGAAAATATCTCAGGTAAGTGAAGGTCTTCTCTGTGAAAGTCTTGGTGAAAATGTCGACAGTTTGCTCAGTGGGTGGGCAATACTGCAGTGAAATCACCTTGTCATGCACTAGGCCCCGAATGTAGTGCATATGGATCTCAATATGTTTTGTTCTCTTAATTGAACTATATCAGTATATATATTGATGGAACTTTGATTGTCCACCCAAATGTTGGTAGGTGAATCGATTGTGACACCAAATTCTCAAAGAATACCCTGCAACCAAACAAACTGTGTAGTTGCATTGATGGTTGCCCTATACTCGGCCTCTGCTGAAGAAAGAGAGATGGTATGTTGTTTCTTACTTGAACAGAAAATGGGACCTTCATCAAGCATGAAAACAAAACCTGAAGTTGATTTTCTGTCAGTCGGATCTCCAGCCCAATCCAAATAAAAAAATCCAGCTAGTTGAAGTGAAGCACTAGCTGAATAGTGCACCCCAAAATTCTTTGTACCATAGACATACTAGAGAATTATTTTGGATTCCTTCCAATGGAGCTCATGTGGCTAGTTCCTTTCTAAAGCACTTATAGCATAAGATAAATTAGTTCTTGTATGTGTAAGATAGAGCAAGCTACCAACTAGCTGCATGTAGAGTGTACAATCAACCAATGGAGAATTGCCAAATTCACATAATTTGATGCCAGAAAGGAAATGGCACTTGGATGCCTTACATTCATCCATGTTAAACCTATTTATCAGGTCTGAAGAATACTTTTGTTGACTCATCATGATGGCCCTTTCATATTTCTCAATTTCCAAACCCAAAAATTGCCTTAGCAATCATGGATCTGGCATGGAAAATTCACTGTGTAGAGATGCCTTAATTGAACCAATTGAAGTGTTGCAGCTCCCTATAATCAAGAGTTCATCAACATAGAGAACAATAACCTGAAAAATACCATCATGTTTCTGAAAATATACATTTGGATCATATTTGCATCTAATGAAACCAATAGAGAGCAAAAAAGCATCCATTTTTGCATACCAAGCTCTGGGGGCTTGCTTGAGTCCATATAAATATTTCTTCAACCTAAAAACAAGTGAAGGATCCTATTGGAAACCTTAAAGTTGCTGCATTTATATCTCTTCCTATATCTCCCCATGTAAGAATGCACTCTTGACATCGATATGCTGCGCTTGCCAACCCTTACTAGCTGCAATTGCTAGAACTAGTCTTATGGAATCCATCTTTGCAACCAGTGCAAACGTCTCGGTGTAGTCCACGCCATGGAATT
This sequence comes from Pseudotsuga menziesii, assembly GCA_001517045.1. Classification (NCBI taxonomy): domain Eukaryota; kingdom Viridiplantae; phylum Streptophyta; class Pinopsida; order Pinales; family Pinaceae; genus Pseudotsuga; species Pseudotsuga menziesii. The sequence continues at coordinate 625,900 of LPNX010923144.1, forward strand.
GAGAGTAGCCCTTAGAAACTAATATGGCTTTGTATTTCACATATGAACCATCAGTAGCAAGTTTGGTTCAAAATATCCACTTGCATTGAACAAGCTTCCTCTCGGGAGGAAGGGAAACCAATTCCCATGTCTCATTCTCTTTGAGAGAACGGAATTCTTCTTCCATTGTTGTTTTCCATATTGGGTCATGACAAGCTTTCTGATATTACTATGGATCATATCCAATCAGAATATAACAGTGCTCAACAATATCGCTTTCACTAGCAAAGGAAGCATTGTTAGATTGAGATCTAGTCTTCCTAAGCTCTTGGGGATTGCCAGCCAATTCCCCTGCAGCTAGTATGATGTTTTCAGCCCACTTGGGCCTTGATGGTGACTCATATACAGAAATTTCATCCACAGCCATATCATCTTCAGGAATATCAGAAAAAGCATAGCATGAATCATCACTTACATCATCAAATTGTTGAGGAGTACAGCATTCCCCCGGTGCAAGCTCAAAATCTGGTATTGGTTCCTCTTCGAATTGCACATTTCTCTCAACGAAAGTCTTGAGTGTGGAAGTGTCAAAGAGTTTGTAACCTTTTGTATCCTCAACATACCCAGCCATGATGCATTCCTTTCTTTTTGGCTGCAATTCCTTCCTCTTTTCAAAAGGGATTCGAGCCCATGCTCTTGATCCAAAAATCCTAAAATTTGAGACATTTGGTTTATGGCCAAACCATGCCTCGTAGAGAGTCTTTCCTTTGACTGATTTGTGGAAGGATATGTTCTGTATATGTGCAGCACAATTAATAGCCTCATCCCATATCTTGAGACTTAGATCCCTTGCTTCAATCATGCATGTGGCCATCTCCTTGAGAGATCTATTTTTCCTCTCCGCCACACCATTTTGTTGTGGTGTGTAGGGAGTTGAATGTTGCATTTGGATGCCACATTCCTCACAAAGGTGATGCATATTTTTGTTGAAATACTCCTTCCCATTATCATTCCTAAGGATCTTAATCTTATTCCCACTTTGATTCTCTACTAGTGCCTTCCAAATCTTCAATTGCTCAAAAACTTCAGATTTTAATTTAAGGGCACCCAGCAGAATCTCTAGTCATCAATAAATGTGAGTACATACATTGATCCACCATAGGATGGAGTGGGAAGAGAACCAATCAGATTTGAATGTACCAAACCAAGTGGTTGTGTGGCTTGTTACCACCTAAGTTGTACTTAGTGGTTTTTTATCAAGTGATCCTAGAGAACCAGACAAGGATAACTTGTTCGGACTTAAGAAGACCTTTAGTCTTGCTTCTGGGAAACTTTGTTGCACTATATCACATGTTCATACCCCCTTGGGGGAGTTGTAATAAATGTTCAAGCATGATAGTGTGTGTAAAAGTCTCGGTCTCTTAGACTTTATTTGTCAATCCGATCAACCCATGGTGTTTTTCCCTTAGTTATTATTGGTTGTTGAATAAACGACTGATAATTTCTGAGTTTTTCACTCAATACCTCCAAAGTTGGGGTGGTCGGCTTGGCATTTAGGCCTATTTAAGTTATTAGAGTCTATGTGTCAATGTATAAACATGCTAGACATTACGGTTGAGTCATATGAACATGTCTAAGTCCCCCTACGTTTTTTATTTTTTTTAATTTTTTCAGTGTTTTTTATTAAAATTTGATTTTTCCAAAACTTAGGCTATTTTTTAATAGTTTAATTGGAAAATTTGGTTTTGTAATAAAAGTGGGCTCAGAAGTCAAATTCAGTCATGTAGGTGCTCATTTTCAAGCTAAGAGAACCCAGTAAACCCATGGACCCATTTTTTTCAGGTTTTCAGTGATTTTCCATCACTCAGGTCAGAAAACCCCAAAAAATCAATTATCGATTATTTTAATTAATAAATTGATGAATAATGGAGCAAATCCAAAATCCTAGATCACAGGATTCTCAACCGATTTGATTGAAATCAGTCTCATCGGCACCAGATTGATTGGATCTGACAAATCCTTGACTGAAGGAGGTGATATGGGTGGATCCAGAGTTGAACTTCAGCCTCCTTTATGGGGAATTGTGCCCTCCCTCTCTCCTCCACACGTGTGGGCTCTTCTGGGAGCTCTGTGGTTGATGATTCACTCAGCAGGTTGATGTGTCAACTTAATCAACCCCTCGATTGACATTCATACTCATTAGAAGCTCATTTCAGCTTCATATCAGGCATTGATGGACTCTCCTTCATCTACAGTGGTCTATCTCCTTGGGATTTGCGCCCCCTCTAGGCTGGGGTTTCAATTTTGTGTATAAATAAAGCATTGATGACTCCTTTCCGAGTTAGAAAGAGTTGGATTGAGGAGATATTGCTGTTGTAATACTGTGTAATATCTTTTTCTATTGGAATAAATTGAATCATTGGAGGAAATATGGTGTCATGCCATTGTATGTGTGGATAAGCATTGCCATGTTTTACTGAGGTAACCTGTATCTATGTTCATGATTTGTTGATTGTTTGTGGATTCATTACTAAGATTGATAATAAGTTTATTATAATCTTGATAGGAAAAGAGTTTGTTAATAATTTTACTGGCCGTCTCTTTCCTTTTTGATGCATGTTTAGAGATCTAGATTCAGCATGTTTTATAAGTTTATATGCATGTTATTCTGAAATCTCTATGTATGTATTAACCGGATCTCACAAGTATTTTGGCAAGTCTTTGGATTCAGTTGCAAGTTCCTAGCTTGGAGAGGATGCTCATCTATTTTGATTCCTCACTCTCTCCAAAACCATTCAAAGGCATAGTCCCTCAACATTCCACCGGAAAGCTCCACGGTTGATCTTCAAGGCTTCGAGCAACAAATGCTCTTCTTTTCCTCTTCCTCCTTCAATTTTTTCTAAAATCAGTCCGGTCACTTGTTTGCAGCTTTAAAAAAATTTATATCTATCAATTTCAGAGTTTATTTTACATAGATCTTGCTTCCTTAAAGCTCATAAACTAGATCTCATTCCTAAAAGAAAATCTACAAGCATTCTAGATCTAGTTTTAGGGAAAATTGTCATTTTTCAAGGCTGTGAAAGTAGATCTAAATCTTGTTGAATGCATGGTTGTTTCCTTAGAATCTAAAAAGTTATATTCATAAATTTAAGTGCTTCATATTGGCTTCCCCCAAAGTATGCCAAGAGTTCCTTTTCCGCTTCTTTAAAAACTAGTTTTAACTTAGAATTTTAGGGTAAAAAGTTTGTTCATCCAAAAGTACTTTAAAAGTACTTTTAGGAATATTTAACTGTGATAAGATTGCTTTTTTTAGCAGGTGTAACATAAAAGAGGAGGAGGCACTATCTGGAAAGAATTTTTGGACCATTCGAAACCCGCTAGGGGGTCTCCGTCTTCCCAAAATTTCAAATTTTTGCAATTTGTAAACCTTTGGTCTCATTCCATATAAGGACCAAGTGGATTAATTTCAGTTTACTGATATTGTAATTGCTGCTAATAAAAAGAAAAATCTTTTCGAATAGGCTCTTTCGAGCCTATTCACCATCACCCCTGGGGGGATTCGCGTCCGTGTTATTTTTTACATTGTTTCACCTTGTTTCTATTCTAGTTTAGTATTGACATGCAGGATTGTATACTTTGATAATATTTCTCATTATTCCATATTTTCAATTCAAAAGTAATCACAGTACTTACCCCACGACTTCCCGAGTGACCCGCAAGGGGAAAGAGATGCGTGGTAGAACTAATTAGAAAACCGATGTCGTGTATATTTGATTACATTTTCATTGTTGTTTTCATGCAAGAAATAAAATTAACCCCTCCTTGATTCCTCGATTGAGGTCCACTTGGACCAAAAGAGGTTCCTGGAGGGTTTTGTTTTTTAGTAAGAACACCTCTTTTAAAATTTCCTAAAAATAACAAAGACTCCAATTTGTATGCTCTATACTTGGCTGCGGTTCGTCTGATCATTCAAGCTGCATAAAAAGCACTTGAGTTACTAGATTAATTAGTCTTCACCTCCCAAATTGACAAACCATCAGGCAAAAATCCAATGCCTTGAACGAACTGTAAACGGTGGCAAAATACCGAAAGGAGTGGGAACAAGTAGAAAGTGACCTCGAGGCGCCAATCTCTATCACACCCTGACGGATGCATTATGAACAATAGTCTCTGAGACTCTGTTCCAGCCCACAACCCACCTTGAGGGTAGCCATGAAAGTTCACTTTTGGACATACTCCAAGTACCCCTCGGGTATATCTGGAGTCCCCTTTTCGCCTAATTTAATTCATTCACATTCAACATTAATTTAAAATCTACCAAGAGACATTTGTAAAACATTCATTCAAGCGCATGCAAGCACATTATTTTCTCTGTTGACTCCATTTAAGGTACTAGTGATTTATTTGATCATTTCTTTCAATTATATATATATATATATTGAGTGTCATTACTGTGCTTATCTTCTTTAAATCTTGCATCTTGTTATCTTTTGTTTCCACTGGTTAATTTCAAAACTCCTAAACAACTTAATCAATATAACACCATCACACTAAGTAATTATCCTTAGTAATTTAATAGGGTCTACCCCCCTTGGCTTCATTAGGAGTTATCCTGAACGGAGGAGTCAAGAACAAGGTGACATCCTTGACTCGAGACTTGCCCCCAAGGACACACCGAGTGGCTTGAATATTTCTGCCACGTAACCCAGGTGTGTGAAAGGCGGCAACATTTTTTTGGCGCCATTGCCGGGGATAAATCTTTTTATTCCCGAGTACGACTTTTGTTTTCTTCCTTTTTTGTTTTTTTCTTTGTTTGATTAATACTTAGAGTAGATCTTTAATTTTCATCTGGTGACTCCACTAACTTTTTTCAGTTTTTTATTTTTTACAAAGAAAAGCAAAAAATATTCTTGTGAGGATTCTTAAATGTATTTTTTTTTCTGACATGGCGACTCCATTGAAGGGATAAAACCCTGTTATCTCATAAACTTGTGAAGTTTTGTTGTGTGTAGATGAGCCCATGTGACATGTTAAAACCTTTAAAGCTCATTACTTGACAGCTCCACCTTTTCAATACAAGGTTTAATGGTTATATCAAATGCATACTATTAATTTTTTATATGGATGAATTAAAGGAGAAATATGGTGCCCAGATAACCGGAATTTTTCAGCCTATCAATTTCTCAAACATCTCGGGTTTTCCTAATTGTAGTGATGGTGTGGGGGATGCATATAATGTCTTCCAGTATTTCATGGAAATTATGGTGATTCAGCCATATGGCATGTCAAAACTTTCCTTCAATTGATGGCTGAGTCCAATAGTCTTCATGAAGACAATATGATGGAAATTTTTGCTGCTACTTTTTGGGGTGAGGCCTATTGTTGGTTCTATCAAGGCCTTCCTAATAAATGTATAATTTCTTTTCCAAGCTTCCTTTGGATGTTTTTAGAGAAGTGGAATGATGTTAGGGGTAGTATGAATGGTTTGAAAAGGTTCCTTGAAAAGATCTGTACCTTCACACACCTAGGTTACATGGCAGAAATCTTCAAGCCACTCGGTGTGTCCTTGGGGGCAAGTCTTGAGTCAAGGCTGTCACCTTGTTCTTGACTCCTCCGTTCAGGTTAACTCCTAACGAAGCCAAGGGAGGTATACCCTATTAATTACTAAGGCTAATTACTTAGTGTGATGGTGTTATATTGATTAAGTTGTTTAGGAGTTTTGAAATTAACCAATGGAAACAAAAGATAACAAGATGCAAGATTTAAAGCATATAAGCACAATAATGACACTCAATATATATATAATTGAAAGAATTGATAAAAGTAAATCACCAGTGCCTTAAATGGAGTTAACAGAGAAAATAATGTGCTTGCATGCGCTTAAAATAATGTTTTGCAAATGTCTCTTGGTAGATTTCAAATTAATGTGGAATGTGAATGAATTAAATTAGGCGAAAAGGGGACTCCAGATATACCCGAGGGGTACCTGGAGTATGTCCAAAAGTGAACTTTCACGGCTACCCGCAAGGTGGTTTGTGGGCTGGAACGGATTCTCAGATACTATTGTTCATAACGCACCCGTCAGGGTGTGACAGAGATCGACGCCTCGAGGTCACTTTCCAGTTGTTTCCACTCCTTTAGGTATTTTTCCACCATTTACAGTGCGTTCAAGGCATTGGATTTTTGCCTGATGGTTTGTCAATTTGGGAGGTGAAGACTAATTAATCTAGTCATTCAAGTGCTTTTTATGTAGCTTGACTGATCGAACGAACCGCATCCAAGTACAAAGCATACACATTGGATTCTTTGTTATTTTTAGAAAATTTTAAAAGAGGTGTTCTTATTAAAAAACAAAACCCTCCAAAAACCTCTTTCGGTCCAAGTGGACCTCAATCGGGGAATCAAGGAGGGTTTAATTTTATTGCTTGCATGAAAACAACAATGAAAATGGAATCAAAGATACACGACACCGGTTTTCTAATTAGTCCTACCACGCATCTCTTTCCCCTTGCGGGTCACTCGGGAAGTCATGGGGTAAGTAGTATGATTAATTTTGAATTGAAAATATGGAATAATGAGAAATATTATCAAAGTATACAACCCTACATGTCAATACTAGAATAGAACAGAAACAAGGTGAAACAATGTAAAAAATAACACGGACGCGAATCCCCCTAGGGGGGATGGTGAATAGGCTCGAAAGATTTTTATTTTTATTAGAAGAAATTATAATATCAGTAAACTGAAATTAATCCACTTGGTCCTTATATGGAATGAGACCAAAGGTTTACAAATTGCAAAAATTTGAAATTTTGGGAAGACGGAGACCCCCTAGGGGGTTTCGAATGGTCCAAAAATGCTTTTCGGACAGTGCCTCCTCCTCTTTTCTGTTACACCTGATAAAAACCAGAAATATTATCACAGTTAAATATTCCTAAAAGTACTTTGAAAGTTATTTTGGATGAACAAACTTTTTACCCAAAAATTCTAAGTTAAAACTAGTTTTTAAAGAAGCGAAAAAGGAACCAAGGAAAGCAAGCTTTCCTTGGGATCTTGGCCTGCTTTGTGGGAAGCCAATATGAAGCACTTAAATTGCTGAATATAACTTTTTAGATTCTATGGAAACAAGCATGCATTCAACAAGATTTAGATCTACTTTCACAGCCTTGAAAAATGACAATTTTCCCTAAAACTAGATCTAGAATGCTTGTAAATTTTCTTTTAGGAATGAGATATAGTTTATGATTTTTAAGGCAGAAATATCTATGTAAAATCAACTCTGAAATTGATAGATCTCAATGCTTTTAAAGCTGCAAATAAGTAACCGGACTGATTTTAGAACAATTTGGAGGAAGAGGAAAAGAAGAGCATTTGTTGCTCGAAGCCTTGAAGATCAACCGTGGAGCTTTCCGGTGGAATGTCGAGGGACTATGCCTTCGAATGGTTTTAGAGAGAGTGAAGAATAAAACTATATCGGCATCCTCTCCAATCTAGGAACCTACAACTGACTCCAAAGACTTTCCAAAATACTTGCAAGATCTGGTTAATACATACATAGAGATTTCATAATAACATGCATATAAACTTATAAAACATGTTGAATCTAGATCTCTAAACATGCATCAAAAAGGAAAGAGATGGACAATAAACTTATTAAAAAACTCATTTCCTATCAATATTATATTAAACTTATTATCAATCTTAGCAATGAATCCACAAACAATCAACAAATCATGAACATAGATACAGGTTACCTCAGTAAAACATGGCAATGCTCATCCACACATACAATGACATGACACCATCTTTCCTCGAAAGCTTCACTTTATTCCAATAGAAAAAGATATTACACAGTATTACAACAGCAATAGCTCCTCAATCCAACTCTTGCTAACTCGGAAAGGAAGCAACAATTCTTTATTTATACACAAAATTGAAACCCCAGCCTAGAGGGGGTGCAAATCCCAAGGAGATAGACCATTGTAGATGAAGGAGAGTCCATCAATGCCTGATATGAAGCTGAAATAAGATTCTACTGAGTTTGAATGTCAATCAGGGGGCTGATTGAGCTGACACATCAACCTGTTGAGTGAATCATCAACCACAGAGCTCCCAGAAGAGCCCACATGTGTGGAGGAGAGAGGGAGGGCACAATTACCCATAAAGGAGGCTGAAGTTCAAATCTGGATCCACCCAGATCACCTCCTTCAATCAAGGATTTGTCAGATCTAGTCAATCTGGTGCCGATGAGACTGATTTCAATCAAATCGGTTGAGAATCCATTGATCTAGGATTTTGGATTTGCTCCATTATTCATCAATTTATTAATTAAAATAATCAATAATTGATTTTTTGGGGTTTTCTGACCTGAGTGATGGAAAATCACTCAAAACCTGAAAAAAGTGGGTCCATGGGTTTATTGGGTGCTCTTAGCTTGAAAATGAGCACCTACATGACTGAATCTGACTTCCGAGCCCACTTTTATTACAAAACCAATTTTTCCAATTAAACTATTAAAAAATAGCCTAAGTTTTGGAAAAATTAAATTTTAATAAAAAAACACTGAAAAAAAATTTTAAAACGTAGGGGGAATTAGACATGTTCATATGACTCAACCATAACTCCCCGCATGTTTATACATTGACACATAGACTCTAATAACCTCAATAGGCCTAAATGCCAAGCCAACCACCCCAACTTTGGAGGTATTGAAAAACTCAGAAATTATCAGTCGTTTATTCAACAACCAATAATAACCAGGGGAAAAAACAACCTGGGCTGATCGGATTGACAAATAAATTCTAAGAGAATGAGTCTTTTACAGACACTATCATGCTAGAACATTTATTACAACTCCCCCAAGGGGGTATGAACATGTGATATAGTACAACAAAGTTTCCTAGAAGCAAGACTGAAGGTCTTCTGAAGTCCGAACAAGTTATCCTTGTCTTGTTCACTAGGCTCACTTGATAAAAAACCAATGAGTATAACTTAGGTGGTAACATGGCTCTCATTGCCATCCCCTTCTCATAGCTTCGCTCTGGATGCTTCCCAACTACACACCCAATGCAAGCTCCATTTGATGATTTGATTTGTGGAAGTCCTTCCACCATCTCATCTCTGTGTAGTGCTTGGAGGTACTTGTAGTTCATGTGATAAAACCTCTCATGCCATAGCTTGGAAGTCTCATTGGCATGTGAGAGGAGATCTCGATCATTGGAAGTAGGGAGGAAATTCGAAAACTTGTACATCCTCTCATGGTGATCTGCATACCCAACTGCTATAACTTGGTTTGATGAGATTTCTGCTATCTCTACCAAGTCTATAGTGAATGTTACTATCTTTGCTTCTCCTGTATGGGTCATTTGATAGACTAACAGAAAATTTTCTACCAAGTATGGTACATACAACACATCACTGAAGTAACCATGCTCTAAATCAATCCCACCAATTCCCTTCGTCTGGATTTCAAAGTCATCCCCCATTTGAACTGTTGGGCCACTATTCGAATGCATGGAGGAGAAGAGCTCTCTGGTGGCTACCATGTGTCTAGAAGCCCCTAAATCAATGATGAAGTATGAGGAATTAGAGGTACCTACTACCAAGGCATGACATTTCTCCTTGTTGTATGAATTGGAGGTGCCATCATTCTTCCTTGCGCCATTTGGGATAGGGATGTTGTTTTTATCCAGTAGATGCTCCATCTGGTCAATGGTTTTCTTCATGCATGATATCTCTGGATTCCATCCCTTATGGACATAGGTGATTTGGTCTTATTTTTCCCTTTCTATTCCTTCTCCTTGGGAGGATTTGAACCCCCATCACTGGATTTGGGTTTTTTTTATTTCTTCTTCTTTGGCAGCTTCGAATTCTTTGCCTTATGCTTTCCCTTGGAGGCATTTGAAACTCCCATGGCCAAGGCTTGATCCTTAGGCTTTATGGTTCCCATTTGGACTATCTTGTCTTGCTCCTGAGTGAGGGACTCCATGAAGCTATCTAGACTTGGCATTTTCCAGTTTCGAAGTGTTAACTTGCTAGAATGAAATGTGCTGAAAAAGACTAAGAATTATGGCCCCAACTTTGAAAGGATGACAGAATCAATTCATCCTCTTTATTCTCAATCCCACATTGCTTTATCTAGACCACAAGTGACTTAAACTTGGTGAAGAATTCCTGGATAGTGTCAAAGTGCAATGGGCTCGGGATGATGAGCTCGTTCTCAAGTTGGTGTCCTCTTAGTTCATCAGTTTTCCCAAAGAGAGTCTCTATTTTTACACAGACTTCATTTGGGGTTGTAAAACTGTATATGTGGAACAAAATCTCTCTTGAGATACTCAAGCATAACAATCCATACGCTTCATCCAATCTATTGAAGTACTTGGCTTTCTCTACAGCAGAGTTTGGCTCCACCTCTGTGCCCATGGTAACTCTATTGAGACCCTTGGATCTCAATTGAATAACCATATCTACCTTCCAATCAAAGAAATTGAAAGGTGTTAGCAATATGTGGGTAGCTTCCATTTCTGCCTGTGCTAATGGTGATGAAATTGTTGAATGCCCTGCAAAAACCACTCAATTTTATCTGGAATTTCTCTAAAAATGCAGCTCAAAACGCTCAAGATTGATATGAAACTCACTAAACTCCACTTATATCTGATACCAAGTGATAATTTCGATCTACATCAAGATCTAAGAGCCTTATAGAAACTCACAAATCGAATTTGATGCAAAACCAACAAAAAACCATTAAAAGAGAAGCAATTTACACATGCAATGTGAACAGAAACAGGTTATTATTTGACTGTCTAACATCAAAACATGTTGGCAATAGGTCTATATTACATCTAAAGTGGTTTGTGAGGCTTGGGAAGCCCAAAATGTCTGTACATGTGAAATTGGCCAAATTGGCCTCTATCCCCCCTAGGCAGGCCAAACACGCTCCAAATCAGCCCATATAGACACAAATTGTTATGTGGACATGGTTAAGGTGGCATGGAGAAATAATGACTCCTTTGCATGCGTGGGTGTGCAAAATTTGGTGAGTGAGAGGCTCTAGGTGGCATTAAATGCACCAAATCAGTCCAAAATTGGACAAACTCCACCTCTAGCGCCCCTAGTCAACCAAACTATCCACATTTAAAATTTTGGGAGCACACCGGTAATGATGAGGGCACACATGTGGATGGTTGACTGAGTTGGAGTGCTCATGTGGTTGTCAATGACCCAATTTAACCGGTTATTCGTCTAACTAAGCACCCTAAGTCCAAACCATAGTGTAATAATGCACAAAATGAAATAAAATTGAATAAGGACTTAGACTAAGGTAATAAGGGGTTGGATTACTGTTCTAACAAACTACAATAGACATATCTAGATACTTCACAAGAACGGAAAAACCAATCTCCTAGAGGAAAAGTCCTACCAAATCCAACACAATATGTATGTGTTCTTGAAGCGCACATGTCACAGAGAAGTAAAAAAAAATCATCATCACCCCAATTGTTCCAATGACAAATTAAAATCCATAGCATATAAGTTGTTTTCCCTTTTTAGTGGTATTCACATCTGGCAATGGTGAAGGACAGGTATCAATTTCCCACATTCTGTTCCATTTGTAAACCTGCCATATTGCAAGAGTTTTAAAGCTTTGTGGTAATATCCCACATGCAAGGGAGGGAGCGCCTTTTTGTAATTTATATACGCTAACCTTTGTATCATAAATCTANTTCCCCACATTCTGTTCCTTTTGTAACCCTGCCATATTGCAAGAGTTTTAAAGCTTTGTGGTAATATCCCACATGCAAGGGAGGGAGCGCCTTTTTGTAATTTATATACGCTAACCTTTGTATCATAAATCTACACATTGAGCAATTTCCATGTCCCTTGTGGGCTCCTCTTCGATTTTGACTTGGTGTTTGGGCTTCGATTTGCGTTGGTTAACTTTGACTTGTGTTGATGTGGAAGCTACATGGTCGACATGGACATGCTCTCAGTTGTTGAGCTTTAATTTGGACATTGGGATTGGCCCAATACTCTTTTCAATAAAAATAAACCCAAACCAATATAAATTTTAGTAAAATAAAACTTTAGTCCATGATTTTAATAAAATAAATCTTTGGCTTAATGTTTAGGTTTTTTTACCCAAGAGCATAAATTAAGATTTATAAGCCAAGATTGACTTGAAATCCATTTCTAAGCCTCAATAATAAAAAATTCTCCTTATTTCACCCAAAATCCTTTAATTCCCTTTTCTTACAGGAACCTGAAAAATATTTTAATGAATGACCAAACGAACAAAGCCTCAGAGTTATCAAACAACCTATGAAATCTTTAAATTCATACAGTGATAACACCAACCGCCGAAAAAAAATAATATTTCTAACAGGAGGAATGGTTTCATGAGCTCATCCATACGTTGTATAAAATACCACGGAAATGGTAAGTTTCTACAGATCTATGAAGGGAAAAAACAACTTGGGAAGAGATGACTGTCCAGTTTAGTCATACTTTCAGTTTCACAAACGAAAAATTCATTCATTCATAGAGCGTTACAAGACATCCGCGACAAAATATTGGAGATAGTTCTGGTTGAGCTACCGACAGGATCATAGAGGACACTAACAACACAAATAATGATGGAATGCTACAATGTGTCATAAGAACATGATAACGAAGATGATCCAAGAGCTATCGACATTCCAAAGTCAAAAGGAAGTTGTGACATTGAAGCACCAAAAATGCCATACGACAAATTCAAACAACCATTGAAGATAAAAATAAATAAATAAAGTCAATATTGGGACAGAAGAAGACCCAAAGTTTATTAGTATTGTAGATTATTGGGATGATTCAGTGATGGGGGAAGTCACCGATCTACTACATGAGTTTCAATACTTATTCCTAAACAAATATTCTGAGATGAAAGGTATTTCAGGAGACTTGGGCAAAACAAAGATTCATCTGAACCCTATGCGAAACCAGTAAAACAGCGACCATATAGGTTGAATCCAAGGTATAAAGAGCACGTAAAAAATGAATTAGAGCGAATGTTGGATGCATGACTTAGAGCGAATGTTGGATGCATGACTTATTGAGCCTATCAAACAATCAGAATGGATTAGTCCAATGGTTTTGCATGGCAAAAAGACCAGTGAAATTTGGATCTACGCCGATCTAAGAAAATTGAATGATTCAAGTTTGCATGATCCCTTTCCGACACCATTACTTGACGAGGTGTTCGAAGGAGTTGGAGGACAGGAAATCTATTCATTCACGGATGGATTTTCAGGCTATCATCAGATAAGAATTTCGACAGAGGATTGAAAACAACAACCACTTTTGTGACAAAATGGGGATGTTTTCAGTACACAGTGATGTCATTTGGCCTTAAGAATGCACCACAATTTTTTCAAGGTTAGTTGTTGCTACATTCAAAGACTTCATTCATAAATTCCTTGCAGTCTATATGGACGAATGGACCATCTATGGGTTGGTAAAATACCATACCACAAACCTTCGATTGATAATGGAAAGATGTCGACAACATCATATTTTGTTGAATCTGAAGAAATTTATATTTTGCGCACCATTTGGAATTATATTGGGACACATTGTATGCAAGGAAGACATGATGGTCGATCCCACCAAGACTGTGGTAATTGTTGACCTACCGACACCAACAACAGTGAAACAAATAAGGGAAACATTGGTCCACACAGGATATTACTAGAATTTTATAAGGGGATACGCAGTGATCACTACGTCAATGGAGAAAATGTTGAAAAAGGATGCAAAGTTCAAATGGAATGATGAGTGCTAGAGGAGTCTCGATACACTAAAGTAGAATATGGTTGCAGCATCGATATTTTTTTCAGATTGGACAAAGGAGTTCCATGTCCATGTCGATTCTTCCTCAGTCGCATTAGGAGTAATATTGGCCTAGCTGGGAGAAGGATCAATAGACCACCTGATTGCATTGCAAGTAGGAAGTTGTCTACTGTGGAGAGAAACAACATAATGACAGAAAGGGAAGGATTGGCGATAGTATATCCACTGCAAAAATTCTTCCACTACATGTTAGGAGGACATTTCAAAATGTTTACAGATCACTCAGCATTGAAGTACTCGGTCAATAAACCTGTGTTGGGGNGGATAGAGTCAAGCGAAGAGCCAAGCAGCATCAAGGACGTTTTACCTGATGCACATTTCTTTAGATCCAGAATGGTCGATGAACATTGCGAACAAATTATTCATTTTTTACGATGAGAAAATCCCTTGAGAATTTCACCACTAATCAAAAGAAACAACTGGTTTTCAGAGTTGTCGACTTCCAATTGATTGTCGGGAAGCTATACTAGACGGGGCCGAATGAAATTTTGTGGTGATATGTTCTTCCGCATGAGCAGGAAAGAGTGTTGGCATATGAACACAGTGGGATTGCAGGAGGGAATTATGGAGGATGTGCAACCACTAGAAAAATACTTAGATCTGACTTATGGTGGGTGAGAATACACATCGATGCAACAGATTACGCTAAAAGTTGTGATGTATGTCAAAGAACAGGTAAACCATCACAGAGAGACGAGATGCCATTAGTACCTCAGGTAACACTACAACCATTCAACAAGTGGGAAGTCGATTTTGTGGGAACTATCGATCCACCAAGGAAAATAACTGGTGCGAGGTAAAACATCACCGCGACCGATTACCTAACAAGATGGGCTGAGGCAGCACCAATAAAGGATTGCACAACTGCGAGGGAAACAATGTTTCTATTCGACAATGTGGTTACCTTATTTCTATTACCTAAGATATTGATGAGCGATCAAGGATCTCACTTCATCAATCATACAATCATAGCGATGACTAAGGAATTCCAAATATAGCACAAGAAGAGTACTCCATATCACCCACAAGTGAATGGTGCAGTAGAGGAGTTCAACAAGATATTGGAAAATGCACTTACTAAGGTATGTGATACGAATCACGATGACTGAGATCTAAAAATCCCTACGATATTATGGGCCTATAGAACAACATGTAAAACCTAACAGGGTAGACACCATTCAAGTTGGTTTATGGACAAGTAGCAGTAATGTCAATGGAATATATTGTCCCCATTCTACGCTTAGCAACCGTAACAGGAATGAGCGACGAAAGAGAAATTGAGGAAATACTGTCATAGTTAGTACGGATTGAATAGGACCTATTTATTTCACTATTTCATCAGCAAGTAGAAAAGGATCAACAGAAGGCATGACATGGTCGCCATGTCAAAACAAAGCACTTCCAACACGGAGATATGGTTCTCATCTACAACAGCATGTTCGCAAAGCACCCAAGTTTGGCTTGGTCCCTACATCATACATTTCATTACCAACGAAGGTTTGGTACAATTGTAACAGTTATATGGAGTACATTTTCCAAAACTAGTAAATGGGAGTCAGCTAAAACTCTATCGGGATAGCCAAATGCAACACTAATGCTAACGACCCAAAAAAATAAAAAAATAAAAATAGAAGGAAAATTATGAAGGGAAATCTGTCGATAGAAGGAAGAGCGACGAGAAAAGTTAAACTATGACAAGATTTGGAACTTGTCAATACGAGACAAGGCACGAACTGGTCAAATTTGGAAATAAATGAAGCAATTACATCACGCAGTAGACAATGCAAGTTGCAAAGATTTGTAATTAATGACGAAGGCGTGCATTAGATTTGTAGAATCGATGGAAGACCTGGTCAATCAATGAGGATTTAGTAATGATGGCATGAATCCCTCGCACTGAAGGCTCAGAGGCTATAAAATTAGATCGAGAGGCATGGTTCGACCCATTGAGCGAGTCGAAAGGAAGAATCAGAGCTAAGAGAGGAAGATTTATAGATAAGAGATGTATAAGCATGAAGAGAGGTGTTGCAAATCATTTCATGCACAAGCACGCAAGAAACTTTGATTGCATGGGAAACCATCATAGAATAAATGAAATAAATTGTGTCTACAACAAGGTGGTTGATTAGGAAGAAGAGGAGCACCAATCGTCTGATCACTCCGGACAGGAGAGCCAAGACAATATGAGGTTTGAAGAGGGGGGCTGCAACAGAGGGAGAATAAGTTTCATAAGCTATGGTCGAAGCAAAAACTACGGCAAGAGGAAAATCACCACGGTCGATGATATATGATATCCTCAGTTATGTACCACTGATAATGGAAGGGGCATTGGTAGTAAGGATTGGAAAATCCAACAAGTATGCCATCAATATGTCTGCAATGCCCAAAGGTGTTCATGTAACAACAAATATTGTGCCACGATTGGAGAAGCTACAATATACAGACCATGACATCCTAACATTCCGAGAATGCACCAAGTACACCTATGAGGAAAGAGCATAAGGTGGCCAAGGACCGATCACCAGAGAAGCGGTATAATGCGCATTGGGATTGCAGTAGTCTGTTGTCAATCATCCATATGTCGCATTTCGGAGGATATTCAGAAGTTAAAGCATGTGTGAAATAGTTGTTGGCATGTTTCCACGACAATTATTTGTGGCTAGGGAAAAAGCTCCCAATTACAGTCTACTTGATATCCCAAATAATTGGCCTACCCAAGGCGGGAGTCTGACTATCGTAGTACTTTCGAGGAAAGGATAACTACAAGAAGTTGATAGCGAAGCTGTGAAACAAATATGGCTTAATAAAGGATAAAAGGGCGTACATAATTGATATCATCAATGATCAAGTAGTGTAAATCACAAAAAATTTGATGATGGTCAAGATAGTGCAGAAGAATCACCTGAATCAATGCACATCGAGGGTTATTACATCCACGGAGCAGTGTGCAGCTAGTGTACATATGAATTGGTCCCTATTCTTATTCAACGAGTTGATGGAGGATGTCGTATTGGCACAATATGTTGGAAATCCATTCACTTATTCTTGGTTATTGATACTCATTGCGTTGGTGGGATGGATGAAGCCGACACATTATCAAGGAATGGAGGTTGACCCTGTCAACATATGCCAAGGTGCAAGGTATAAAAACCTGTGGGCTCTTAGACAAGGAACGCTAGAAAAACAACAACATTTAATTTTACATATACTTGGACTTGGACGAACTACGAGAGGAAGCAGTCAAGGTGCCACGTCTCATAGACCAAGATGCAAATAGGTACTAGAGGATAACATTATTGGTGATGGGACCCCATGTCATACATATTTAGGTGCATAAATATCCAGAGAAGCAATGGCTTACGACACAATACAAGTTGATGGATGAAGAGCTGGACGCCATCATTAAAGAATGGCCCCTGGAATGGAAAGTTTCAGTAAGTGATGAAGAACTATCAAACCCAGGTAATGGGCCACCGATAGATGTCCTGAAAGAGTAGGATAAATTGAAGGACTCGAAGGAGGAATAGAACTCATAAGATGAGGCGTCATCAGCAAATCCGACAAAATCAGAGTTAGAGAAACAACGGGAAGAAGCACGCACAATGTGTCTCTTTGAGAAGGCGAGGGGAGAAGCACTGCGAGACTCTCCAATGACTAGGTAAACATAGTACTGGAAACAATCACTATAGCGGCCAACGATAATGAAGCAAGGTAACACATCATTTAACAGGGTACTTCCACCAAGTTACACAGCTACTGTAAACACTCACGAAAGTAGTGCTCGAGATGAGAATACCACAAGAAGGAATGTTGCAAAGGGCGACTGAGGTCAACATCGACACAAGAGTATGACTTGTATAGATCCTACCACATGTGATCACAACGGGGGACGAGGATACCTATGCTACACTACGAGGGCACCACTCAATTGGTCTCGACCTAAACTTTATTTTGATATCTAAACTGACAAGACCTCATATCACAGCAAGCAGAGAGATCATAGACCTTGAAGAAACAGTCCACGATCAGCTAGTCTTGTCCAAGCAATAGGAGAAAACGTTGAAGAGGAACTTCAATGACTAAAAGTGTAAAATGAGGAAATCATAAATGAAAACACCAGGGCACTCGAGGACAGGAAAAGACTGGAAAGGGAAGTCTCCATGGCCTGCGAAGAGGTACCATAAGTTAGTCTGGAAATGTTTGCGGAAGAAAGAGTATTGCGACTAGGAAAAGTTGTTGCGAACCTATGGAAGGAAAACAAAGAATTGCAAGCTAGAGTGGTACCCAGCACAGCACCAAAGCAACTAGAAGAAAGGAGAAGTTAAATTGAAGATGTCCCAACAGAGATGGAGGAGCTAGAGAAGGACTCGTAGACGATTGCGGAGAAAATAACGCAATTTTGGGGGAGTTTGGTACAAGACGAGCAGTTGCACCAACTAGATGTGCAACTCAACGAATTCAAAGCGCAGTTGACAGCATTATAGGGATCACTCAAAATGACGCCCCCACTTTCGCAAGTGACCAAGGCAGTAGAGATAAAATACTTGTAGCAACATGTTAACAAGGAATGTGCACAACACCAACAGAGGACAACACATTCGGACGAACTACAAGGTACAACAGAGCAGCTAGCGCTCAAGGCCATGGATGAAATCATGAAAACTAAGGCATAATGAAGTAAAGTGTAGCAGATGAATGAAGAACACCCGAAGGAACAGGAGGTGAAAGAGAGCACGGCACTCAAGGAAAAATTCAAGGAAGTTGTCGATCATGTCTGAACAAATTACAATGACTTCAAGGAAAACTTGAACACACCAGTTGCTTCCAGGTAAGGTGGCTCGAGGACGAGCCACAATTTTTTGTTAGGGGCTTGTTGGAAAAGGGTTGGAGAAAACAAAGTGTGTTACTACCACTGACAAGAAGGATGTTGACAAAGATAAAATTCAACTGTGGCAGAGGAATAAATAGACAAATTAGGATATTTTTGTTGAGTCAGTTAGAGATTGGTCAAGTGGACCTTTTTGTAACGACCTAGTGAGCCTATACATAGAGTTAGGATTGTAAATTAAAATATAATTTATCTATGCATATGTATATTGACTAATTGATCTATTTTTGGCTAAAGATTAATCAACTGAGGAATTTTTTGTCTTTTGTGGTTCAATTCTGGTTTTATGGGATGAAGACTTTGTCCTATGAACGGAATTTTATCAGTATTTTGGCACTTTCAGTTGTAATCTCGTAGTTCTATGGAATGCATTGTTTAATATGAATTATATTTTTTTTCAGTATTTGAGTTAAATCTACGATGGATCGGATGAGTTTATGAATGGTTATGCTACATTTATCTTTTCTTTCTACATGTGAATGATGCAGGGTGTCGCAGTTCTTGTCAATTTAATGTATGTTGATGTCTTTGTTGATGTAAATCTGGGTAAGTATGATTGTGAATGATGATGATAAGTAGATATGGATATTGGTATAGTCATGAATCGGTATTTCTAGGTGATGTTGCGATAGGTTAACAGATAGTGTGAAGTCCTCTTCCCATTGCGGAAACTTGGTTCCTGCAGCCCTCCCTCAGACATCTCGGGTGAGACTGCACCTGCTTCGTAGGTGTTGATGGAAAGGGTAAATCCTTTCTGGGCTGATGTTTAGGTAGTTTTTATCGGTATTTTTTGACAATAGTGTGAAGTGAACCCCTATCGACGGAACTGTGTGTGCATTTTTGTCAACAACTGAACTTCAAAGTTTGCAAGGGAAGGAAAACTTTCTGCATCGTTTTGTCTGTAACTATGCTGAGAAGACACACAGTTTCATGCGTTCATTAAAAAATGACACACCCTTTTTTTGGGATGGCATCGCACAATGTGCATTTGACACTCTCAAACATGATATAATACATGCACATGTGTTGCAACCACCTTATTACACCAAGGATTACTCCTTGTATGTGGTTGCATCGTTAACTACCATCGACATTGTACTAGTTCAAACAAACGAACAAGACCAAGAACAAGTGATTTATTACCTAAGTAAGAGTATCCTTGACTCTTAAACACGTTATTTGCATGTTGAGAAGTTTTCTCTAGCCACGTTCATCACAGTCCATAAATTTCATGACTACATCTTACTCCTCACAACTACTATGCACGTAGATTCTAACCCCATGTATTACATCTTGACTCGTTAGGTACTTGGGGGAAAATACTCTCAATGGATTTTCATTCTTCAGGAATTCGAGTTAAAATTTGCAAAATCTAGTTCAAAGAAGTCCCTTGTTTTCGTAGAACTTATGTGTGACCTTCCTCTTATTACCAAGGATACACGACCCTTGGATTCATTACCTGATGAATCCTTGTTCCTCATTAGTACGTCTGACCCTTGGTATGGAGATTTGATTTTATATCTATAGACTCAATGCATTTAGACTAATGCAACCTAATACAAATGTCATCGTATTCGTCATCATGCCAAATACTATCTTATCCTCAACGATCCATTGTACCGTCGCAGCATTGATGCAATTTTGCAGCGTTGCTTAACTCATGAAGAGGTTGAAATAGTTTTGAATGGATGTCACTCTGGAGCCTATGGTGGTCATATTTCTGGGATGGCTACTGCCCATAAAATTTTACTCATTGGGTACTTTTGGCCCTCAATATTCAAAGATTGTATGGAGTTCGTGAAAAAATTCCCACCTTTCCAGCTTTTTCAATCCAAAAAGTGCACCCACCCAGCTCCTTTACATCCCTTCGTTGTTGTTGCCCCTTTCATGAAATGGGGCATTGATTTCATGCATTGTAAGTCTACCTTAGCTGAGGGGGCATGGTTACATCCTAATAACCATGGACTACTTTACAAAATGGGATGAGGCTATGCCTACATGATATGTAGAAGATGGAAAAATTGTCGCCCTATTTATTTTCAATCACATCATCGCTAAGTTTAAAGTCCCTTGAGCCATTGTGACCGATTAAAAATGCACATTTTCAAAACCAGATGATTTTGTAACTAAGTGCCAAAATAGGTTTTCGTCATGATAATTCCAAACCATACTACCCACAGACCAATGGCCAGGTTGAAGCCATCAACAAAGTGTTGAAAACTATTCTTCAACATATGGTAGGACAAGATAAGTCTAGTTGGAATTTACAATTATTTTCCGCATTATGAGATTATAGGACTACTTTTAAGACATCTACCAGCTTCACATTGTTTCAATTGATGTATGGGTTGGAGGCTACTCTCCCGATTGAATGTGAGATTCCTTTTGATCTGAAACTTGTCGTAGAACTGCTATCCCATACCACTTTAGAGGAAGAACGATTCTTGTACGTGAACAAGCTTGATGAGACTTGTCGAGATGACACCTTACCAAATGATGAATTAAATCTCAATAAGACCTATCCATTTAACCTCACCTCTTTAAGGAAGGTGACTTGGTCCTGAAATATGACCAGAAACAAGATAAATTGGGAGGTGGAAAGTTGAAATCCATGTGGCATGGGCCTTACATTGTTAGTCGTGTCATATAGAAAGGAGCTTATGAGATGATACACTATGATGGAATACCTTTGGGTGAGCCCTGAAATGGGATTTACCTCAAGAGACTTTATGCCTAGCTCATCTAGCATAGATACCTTGTACATATTGTTTATAGAGTGTGTTGTGTGTATATTGGATTATGATTTTGTTGTGAATGTAGGATTTGTCTTAGGTAAGAATGCTTATGTAGTGTTGTGTTTAAATAAAAAAATGACTGCTTACTCTGGCTTTGTGGATGGGGATAGCCATTATACCTTGACTATTGAATCATCGACTTGGGTACTGTATTCCCTTGTCGATAATTTGGTAAGCTCAGAAGGAACTTGTTTTGGTTTTTCTATGAACAATCTTATTGGAATCCGCGTAGTGATGGATGAGGTTCAACGATATGACCCACTCCTTTCTCTATCAAAAACTTGAACATTAAGGTTGGTAAGGAACATAATAATTCCTCGGTAAGGTTTGTATAGAATTTCTTCTGAATGGTTTCCACCAAAGTTCTTTCTTCTATAGCTTATTCCTTGCAAAATTCGTCGGTGATCTTTTCAAACCACTCCGACAGGTTTGTCCTCCCCCCTCGAATCAGTTTTTCTAGCAGCTTTTGGTCTTTAATCGCTTCTGGCTTTTTCATCCAAAATTTTTTTCAAGAGTTGGGGTACCGATTCTACAAACTTCTCATGGGTTTCAGTAAAGAACCTTTCCTTTTCTTGAGCAGTCGTTAATATGTTTCTTCGTGCGTAATTCTGCAAGTAGTTTGCTATTTTACGCTCCCACTAGTCCTTAATCTCCTATTCTGATATCATCTATTTGTATACATCTCAGACATGTACTGCCAGCAATGGAACCAGTGTTGTAATCTCACAGATCACATAGGGTTACCAATAATACACATTAAAAGCATACATACATAACAGAAACAAGAGACAAGAACAAGTAGGTAGAATAACATATTATATTATAATGAAAGGGTCCATACAATACAAAGAACTGAACCGAGTTCTCATCTGGCTCAACAGCCTAATATATATGAATTACAAAACAGTTACAAATAACTACCTGTCGGTTCAGTCAACCGACACAACCTTATGTGGCCGACCTAATCTCTAATTAGTCAGCTAATCGACTTAGTCGGCTAATCGACTAAGTCGGCTATCATTCCACTCGGCTTACCGACTTGCTCCTCCAACAGGTGGCTTCACCAAGGGCAAGATCTCCGCGTCAGCCAGCAGTGTCGCCTTCCCTACAGCATCAAGCCCTTCATCGATGAGGTATTATGTGATATTGCTCCTCTTGATGTTTGTGATGTATTATTAGGTCAACCATACTTATGGAAGCAACATGCTATGTATGAGTCTCGCCCTCGCGCTGTTATTATTATGTTGGGAAATAATTTGTACAGGATACTAGAGGTACCACCCCCTGCCGCTATCTCTTTGGTTACTGCAAAACAATGCAGTAAGCTCATTTCCAAAACCGGGAAGTTTGTTTTCTTGATGATCTGCTCTCAGGGCAAGAAGAAGATCATGGCCACAACCTCCAGACAGGGCCCCTCCACACAACAACAACAAATGGACAAGGTCATGGAGGAGTATCGAGACATATTCACCTCACCCACTGGGGTGCCTCTCCACTATCAGGTCAAGCACCCCATCGATCTGACCCCAAGTGTGCTGCTGCCCAATGGACCGATCTATCGACACTCTGTTCTGGAGAATGATGAAATCAAGAGGAAAATTCAGGAGCTGCTACAGAAGGGTCACATCTGTCCAAGTTCATCTCCCTATGGGAGCTCGATCGTGTTGGTACAGAAGAAGGATGGGACTTGGAGACTATGTATTGACTATCGGGCGCTGAACAAGATCACTGTCCAGAATAGGTACCCGATCCCATGGATTGATGACCTCCTAGACTAGCTTAAAGGGGAAAACTAGTTTAGCAAGATCGACTTAAATTTTGGGTATCACCAAGTACCGATCGAATCGACCGATGTGTGGAATACTGCCTTCAAAGCCAAGGAGGGCCTTTTTGAATGGTTGGTCATGCCTTTTGGGCTGATGAATGCTCCTGCAACCTTCATGAGACTAATGGACAACATCTTGCAGCCATTCACCAACTCATTTGTAGTAGTGTACTTGGATGACATCCTGATCTTCAGCCAGACTTGGGAAGAGCACCTCCACCACATCCGACAGGTCCTCCAAACATTGCAACAACACAAGTTGTGTGCCAATTTGGACAAGTGCACTTTTTGCATGACCCAGGTTCAGTATCTGGGATACATTATTGATGAGTGTGGGGTACATGTGGATCCAACAAATATCCAAGTCGTTCGGGATTGGCCAGCCCCAACTACTCTAATAGAGCTTTGCATATTTCTAGGCCTTGTTGATTTCTACCGCAGGTTCGTGTTGGGATTCTCTCATATCACTTGGCCCTTGAGTCAAGTCACCAAGGGAGGAGCGAAAGCAAAATTATTTTGGTCGAAAACTTAGCAAAAGGCATTTGCAGAATTGAAACATCACCTCTGCTGTGTCCTAGTGCTCACATTACCATACTTGCAACAACCATTTGAGATCGAGATAGATGCCTCTGACTATGTTATTGGGGCAGTCCTTACTCAACAAGGGAATCCAGTGGCATATCACAGTGAGACACTGTCCTACACAGTCTGCAAATATCCCACTTATGACAAAGAGATGTATTCCATTGTACAGGCTTTTCGACAATGGAAGCATTACATTTTGGGGAAGGAAATGATCATCCACACAGACCACCGACCCCTGCAGTTCATGAAGACACAAGGGAAGTTACAGAACGATTTCCATCAAAAGTGATCCACATATCTACAACAGTTTCATTTTAACATCAAGTATAAGAAGGGAACCACCAATAATGTTGCAGACTACCTCAGCCGACCACCGATCGTGGCGATAACGATCATGCTCAACTCTTGTGGGCATGAGACTTTGGATTGGCCGCTTCTCTACAAGAGCGATCCAGAATTCAGCCACACATAATAGACGCTCTTGGAGGGAAACTAAGTTCAAAAATTTCACCTCCAGGATATACTACTATGTCACATGGGACACCTTTGTGTTCCTTCAAGAGAGCATGCCAAGAGAATTTGGGAAGCGCACTACAGTCGGGTCGCTGGGAATTTCGCGTTTAAGAAAATAGTGGCAGTACTACAGAAGTATTTCTATTGGCCGAACCTTCGACAGGACGTCGGGAAGGACATCCGATCCTACACTGCCTGCGCCATTGTCAAGCCATCCATCAAGAAGCAAGGCCTCTATATTCCGTTGCCTACCCCTAGTCGACCTTGGGAATCCATCTCCATGGATTACATGTCAGGCCCTCCTTCTACTAAGCACGGAAATGACTATGTGTTTGCGTTCATTGACAGATTCTCAAATATGGCCATAATGGCGGCCTGCAAGAAGAATATCACAGCAAAAGCCACTGCTAAACTCTTCTTTGAACGAGTGTGGGTACACTTTGGGATCCCACAGTCTATAATCTCAAACTGGGACAGCAGATTCCTTAGTACATTCTAGTCTAGCCTATGGTTAATGCTAGACACCAAGCTCACAAAGTCCACATCTTTCCATCCCCAGACTGATGGCCAGACAGAGGTCGTCAACAGGATGATCGTACACATTTTGTGCATGTACAACTCAAAGCATCCACGCACATGGGATGAGATCCTCCCCTATGTACAATACAGCTATAATTGGGCCCTCCACAATTTAACCAACCACATCCCCTTTCAGGTGGGCTTGGGACTCTAGCCACTATGTCCCATTGATGTAGCCATGCCATTTGCAGCTACTCAGGCTGATTTAGCTCATATCCAGTCTGAAGTTTCCAAGGCAAACAGCTTCATTGAGCTTATTCAGCACATTTTCCAATAGGTTCATGACATATTGGACAGATCCAATGCTAAGCGCAAGCAGTGGCATGATCAGCATCGGGTGCAACACAACTTCTAGGTGGGCAACAAAGTGTGGCTACATTTACAGAAGGAGTGCCTCGCTGGACCCCACCACAAGCTTCGCCCGCTCCGATATGGGCCATACACCATCACCAAGGCTGTCAGGGACAATGCCTCCGAGCTCAGTATTCTACCATTCCTTGGTCTGCACCCAGTGTTCAATATGGACTGCCTTCGGCCCTACTTTCCACCTCTACTGGACACATCAGACGTGGCAGAACAACTCACACCAATAGAGTTAAACCCTGACTGCATGGAACAAACCACAACTGATCAGATTATGGACACATAGATCAAGAACACCCACCAGCCAAATATCCAGCTATATCAAGTTGTCAAAGTAGGCCAACTCCTTCACCAAGGAAAGTGGCTCACCAGGGACCAAGTTCAACAGAAGTTTTCTCATCTCATGGAGGAACTCAACGCAATGGGGACCATTTCTTCCTAAGGGGGGAGGAATGATCCAGGAGGATATTGGTGGCCACCCATCTATTCCTCTTGGACCCCCACCATTGTTTCTTTTAGTTTTCCAATTTCCTTAATTGTAGCACAATTTACTATTTTTGACAGTTTTTGGGTCCTAAACTTCCGCAGCCATTTTAACACCCTAAACGACATTTTTTCAGCATCGAATGGCCGAGAAAATATGAGACTATTCTTAACTCAACATTTGTTATTTATTGATGTAGTCCTTAAACATATCTTTCTAATGATGTATCATGCGTGTCAAACGGAGGTAGTATGCTAAAGTTACGACACTGGGAAACTGATGTACCAAGTTACCCAACGGGGTCCACATTAAGGTGTTTCACCTCCTAGGGTTAGGTTTTTGGATGTGTAGGGTTTCCATTGTTTCTCAATAATATATAGGCCTTCGAGCCTCATTGTAACACAGAGTTCAAAGGCATGTAACCACCACATATCTTCTCAGAGATAAGCTACCAGCACTCTAGCTAGTTTATTTCCATTCTGTATGTAAACAAGTTTCAGTTATTGATTAATGAAATGAAGTGTTATTTCTGCTGCATATTTGTTTCTATGGTTATTTGTGTATTATGTTGCGTTCTTGCATAAATCCAGATCAAAAATACTTCAGAAACCTCACATTGATTCAGTGGATCCATCGTTTCAAAAAACCACCAAGCGGTTTATCCAACATTTGGGTTGGTCTCTTGGAAGCCTATAAGGTTTTCAGGCCTTAGATGGCTTGGGATAATGGTGATGGTCATGATATCAAGGTGGGTGAGGACCCTATCATTGTTGGTCCCTCTCGATACCTATTATCTGCTGAATTAATATTTTTTCTTCACATCAAGGGATTTTTTTCTCTATATCATGTATGTATGTCAGTGATCTGTTCAGCATCCTCACAGGGATGGATTACTACTTCCCAACTAGGTCTTTATGGATCAATGGGAGAAGAATGGTCTGGATATATCTGTGGTATTCAGCTTGGCTCCATCATGTTGGATGATGGTTTCGATACTCTGAAATGGAATTTTAATAAGGTATTCGGGGTCATTACTGCAAATCTGGCCTATGAACTATTAGTCGATGATATTTTGTGCTTTCAGTATTGGTGGCATTCAATTTGGTTTTGGAAGGAACCTTTCCGTATTATTATCTTTTGTTGGTTAACATTGGAAAATCGACTCCTTACATAGGACAACCTTCTGAAAAGAGGTATGATCAGACCAAATATTTGCCTTCTCTGTGGTTTGGATGGTGAATCTATATTTCACCTGTTTGTCTCCTGCCTTTTCACTCATTCTGTTTGGATGTCTATTAGAGGTATTTTAAATTTCCATATAGATTGGACCAGTGATTCCTTATCAGAATGCTTTGTTTCTTGGCAAAACAAGACTCCTCACTCGCAAACTTTACCTTGCTTTATATTATGGGAAATATGGAATTGCAGAAACAAGAGGATATTTGAGAATTCTTATCATGATGTTCTATCTATCAGTTCAAAGGGTCTAAATGATTTTTTTGAATTCGGTCAAGATCAAATCTCAGGTGGAAAACCCAAGCACTGATATAGAGTTCTAAAAGATCTGTCCCACTCCCCGAAATTTAATGGGCTTCTTTGATGGGGCCTCACAAAAGGACACTTCTCAATGTGGGGTCGGTCTTATTCTATGGATTGGTGGGAGTTGTTTTTATAAAATATGGATGAGTTGTAACATTGGATCCAATACAAAGGGGGATCTCCTCTCCCTTTGGGTCCTTCTTTAGTTTACTAGTTGTCTCGATTTGGATGGGATTCATATTTTTGGTGACTCGCATTATCATTGATTGGGCCAAAAACACTCTTGGGATAAATCTCATATATCTTGAGGCATGGCTGAAAAAGACCAGGATTCTGATAAATTTCTTCCAAAACATTTCTTTCTCTCATATTTTCTGGGAGTAGAACTTATAGGATGACCTGTTGTCAAAGGGGGCTCTTTTCGCTAATGATGATTTTATCTTTTTCGAACTTTGGTCGGCGGGCTCACTTGTCTAGGAGGGAAGATATCAAACTATCTTTACTTGAGGCATGGGATGGACCTTTTGTCTTTGGGTCCTTTTTTTCTTTTGTTCCACTGTTTAGGTCGTATCTTTTGACACTTGTTTGGACTACTTTTTGGTTGTTTCGTCTATCATACTTTCTGTTTGGGTCCAATTTTCTTTTGGATCCGATACTTTTTTGTATTTAATACAATTGCAATTATACTGAAACCATGAATTAAATGCAACAACCATTATATAACATAATCAATAAGATAAGTGGAGAATATGCATAGAAGTTATTGCCACATTCTAAAACAAACATGGAATTCCCATCGTCGTCGATGCATCGATGCGCCTTTACTTAATTATAAAGTATACCATTTTTTCATAACTTTGAGAACCTCATCTTTATTTACAATTATGAGGGTAATTATGTGTCCTCTTGTAATGTATATATAAATATCTTTATGTAATAATCCCACACATGACACGACCCAACAATTGAGTTAAAACAAACAACTTACTACTAGTGAAAATTCGCCTAAAACATGTCTACCACATAATATACGTAATTATGGCATAATATACCTTCCCCTTCCATTATAAATATGTTAACGAAGGATCCCAATTTCCTTTATAAAGTCAAGAGTGATTTTAATAAGTTTCACCTTAAATTAACCTTAAATTTTAAGCCACGATCAATTTGGAGATCCAATTGTATATATAGAGACCTAAAATTCCAAAGCCATGGAAAAGGACTGTACTATAGTTATAGCAACTTTTTCTTCATGGTGACAATAGTTCAAACTATAATCATACATACATACATAGATCACCTACTTTCAGTTCATGAAAGGGAAAATGGACCATAAACAGAATGCATGGCTTTCACTCGTAAGCACACCTCGGTTTTGGTTATAACCCACATCGACCTTGTTGATCAGTTGGGCATGAGATATTTGTCGACAAAATAGTGACACAACAGTATTATAATGTTCACCAACTCTTCCATCGCAGGTGTAGCACCACGTAATTTGACAACAGTTGAAAGTCAGTTCTTTGTTACATTTGAGGTTCGATACACTAGTAAAAAAATGAGTGATAGGTGACCAAAGTGTTGGTCACCATGTGAAATAAATGACTAAACTACCAAGAAAGTTGGTCACCATAGTGTTTTTAAGTGAAATATGACCAAATTTGAACAATTTGAAGTGATCACAACTAAAAATGACTAAAATAAATTACTAGTTTTGTAATGCAATAAAAATATAACTAATTTAGTCATGGGATAAACAATATGACTCGATAATCTAACTTAATAATTATATAATATGTCATAATTATCATATATTTCCTTAATATGTCACACACAAAGTAAGAGTGCTTATATCTAATATAATATAGAATTTCATAATCATATATAACATGTTTTTATACGTCTTTAGATATGTCAATATTGTAATTGTAATAGACCTAATTAGTTTGCAATGATTAATAAAAGGATCTTTGAGTCCATCTACAGCATTAAAATTTACAAAATTGTAAATTTTTATTATCAAAATTACAATTTACAATTTTGTAAATTTTAATGCTGCAAATGGATTCAGAGAAAAAATTTACATTTTTTTTTAATTTTAACATTGCCTTGGGGTCTTTGAATCCATTTGCAACATTAAATTTTACAAAATTGTAAATTTTAACACTGCAGATGGATTCAGACACCCCCTAGGGCAGCGTTAAAATTTACAATTTCATAAATTTTAGCGTTGCATATAGACTCAGAGACTCCCAGTCTCTAAATCCATCTATAGTGTAAAAAATTACACAATTGTAAATTTTAACGTTGCCTTGGGGGGTCTCAAAATCCATCTGTAGTGTTAAAATTTATGAAATTGAAATTTTTAACATTACCACGAGGTCTCTGAATCCATCTACAATGTTAAACTTTACAAAACTATAATAATTTTATTACAATTTCGTAAATTTTAATGATGCAAATAGATTTAAGGACCCCTGCTTACTGGAAATGGAAGAATGTTGCATGATATTTAGTGTGCTCCATCTACTTGATTGTAGAGCACTTACACCTCGATATTCTCAGTGCAATAACTAGATCGGTATTATGTGTGTGTGTGTTAATATATAGTACATAGGTTAATAATATAGTATAATATATAGTAAATATATAATATGCTATATATA
>LPNX010923144.1:656503-680698 GCA_001517045.1 Pseudotsuga menziesii
TAAGTATATTATATAGTTAATATATGTAATATATTAATATTAACAACTTTAAAAAAAGAGAATAATAGGGAAACTAAATAAAAAGAAGACAAAACAGGGAAAAGAGATCGGGAGGGAAAATTGAGGAAAATTGATGAAAATAGGGCATTTTTGGAGTTTGTAAGCCATTTAAGAACAACTTTAGCAATGGGGTTCGGTCTTCCTATAACCATATTTGTTATAAATTAGCTTTGTCTAACTACATTGATTTAATGTTCTGCAGAACGATGAGGAGTTGCTGTAGAATCCATCAAATTTTGTTTGTGGGGATGTCATGGACAAGCATGGAAATCTAGATAATAATATAAGACATGTGGATCTTTACAGGCTGCCATTATTTTAAGTTAGTCATGTCGTTATATATTTGGAAATTGGGCATTGTTGGGAAAAACTAGTTTATTCGTATCTATGCACAACAATGAATAGTAGAATTGAATTATTTGCTAATTGTATGTGACAGGAGCTGAGCCTCCATGAAGAATGTGTGTTGTAGAGATATCATCCAATCCGGTAACATAATTGAGTGGGGGTTTACATCTTTCAAGACTAGATTTTGCATTATCAATATTTATTCTAAAAGTGATTTGACAGATAGCCCAAGTTCATCAAAGTCGTTTGAAGGATGGACGAGACGTGGTTGTAAAGGTCCAGCATAGAGGCATCGAGGATGTAATTCTTCATGTTTCCAAGTGCTTATCCATTAAAACTACATTGTTGTAATATCATGATGCCAATATCATTATTTTTATCATTTCTTGTTTCTACGGGATTTGAAGAATGTTAAGACAACTATTGAATGGATAGCATGAGTAGAACCACAATTTTTCTAGATGGAGGTAAGGTAGTAGTGGTAAGCAATGGGGATTTATATTTCAATAGAAGGTTCTCATTGAAGGGCCTTTATATTTCTCGTTCTCAATTCCTCTTGTTCTTCCCCTATATATATTTCCCTAAATTTGTTCTCGTTGTAACTTTGATGGCTAACGTCCCCATAACTTGCTTTTCTTCTTTCTTTTTTGAATTGAAATTTAGATGAGAACTCATTTGTGCTTCAAATATAGATTCAAATTTGGTTCAGTGCTTATTCGATCATAACATTTCTCACTTGGTGTATCATTTTCGATCTTTGTGATATTATCATTATGATACACATGAGGCAGAGAACTTGGTTATGACTATTTTGCATGTCATCTTATTCTTGTGATTGTAAATATACTATATGAAAGAATTTGTTGTAATTATAACACAAATTGAATTTAGGTAGACAAATATCAAGAATTACCAAGCGTAAGTGAGCAATAAATAACCATCCTTCCAAATTTAGTCAAACCAAACCCCCCACCAGTTGTGTTTTACCCCATGTTTCCCCATGAGGCATGCCTAGATTTCACTTATAGGTCTCATTAGTCAGGTCACTATTATTGTTCCTATCCTTTAGAGCTCTCTATTGTTATATTATTTTATTAAAGGATTCCTCCCCCAATAATTGCTTGAAACAACCACTTCATGTTACCCAATCTTATCAATCTCGGAGAGAGAAAGGAACTAGATGCTTGTGAGCACCAATTCATTTGATCGATATAGATGTTGTGGTAAACAATTATCCTCTCCCTACCTCACTCAACTAAAAATATTTTTCGTACATATCACTAAGATTCATTTCGATCCATTATGATAGTCTTCGAAAGAGGGAGTGAAATATGCATTGACCTAGATTTCATAGATCAACTTCCAATACAACCTTCTAGCTCACTAAAAAGTTTTATCTTGAAACTCTCTTTCTGCTTTTCATACCATTTCCATAGGCCATGAACTGAACTATTTAATTGAACTAAAATTCCTTAGACCATCACCCTCAAGACCAAAATGGGAGAACTCTTTCCATTGACCATAACTCGCTTAGTCTAGTAATTGGCGAATGGTGTAATGAAGCACCCAGTTCAAAATAACTCATTTATTGAAGGTGTCTTCATCTAGCATTTGATGTAAAAAAATAGGAACCCCTATGTTCAAGATTATAGCGACCCTACTCATATTCATTATTGCAATTCATGAAAAATATTAAAAACCTCCTTTGGATCAGGATGATTCACTTGGATGACACTAGGGTTGGGACATATAGCTTCTTAGAAACCCCAACTAAAAGACTAGGTCCTGAAATAGGACTTGCATGTTCCTTCACTACCTTACCTGGAGGTAGGGGCTACCGCACATTGAATCACAACCCAATACCTTGGTATATATATTGGGGGTTGCCTCATTGGCAGGAGACATACTAGAAAAAGTGTGGGGTTCCTTCCCTGTCACCTTAGAAGGGTCGTAGCCAATGTAGTGTTCCACACCCTCTTGGGGTTTCATAGGGATTTTCACGAACATTGGAAGGAACTGCTCAACCACCCCAGAACCAAATGGTGCAATATGCTAGTAAAGAGACAACGTCCATAGTTGCTTCCTACTAATCCATATCCACTAATAAGTGCCAAGCATGAAGTGCCACACTCCCATTGAGAGATCACACTGAAGATTTTTTGGTCTTAGTGCCATCAAGTGGGATGCAATCCTAGATAGGATTGTGATCCTTAGATTTTTTGTGCCTAGAGTAAACCTCCCACTCATTAAAGAGGGTTAGCCAGATATTGAATTCTTTAAAACTTGATACAATCTATCTATGGGTATTTAAGAGAGGGATCTCTTAGACTATACTAGACCTTTGCACATCCTACAACATAAATGACCTCAACAATAGTCCTACAACCTTTGTTTGTTTCCTTTACTACATCTCCAAAGCTATTGCCTCTCTCAAACCCTTTGCATGGTGCACTCTCTCCTCCCTTAGTGGCTCTTTCTCTCCTTCATAGGCATGCTCCATTTATTTGGTTTGCCAATTTTGTATTTTTGCTAGTATAATGTCTTATATTTTACTATTAGAAGATAATTGTTACAGAACTGTTTGGAAGTGAAGGCAACTTATTTTCCAATTTTGTATTTTATACTAGCATTATGTCTTGGTGTTTACTATTAGAAGTTAATGATTAAGACAATTGCAAAAAACCATGTTTTCTGTACTTGAATTCTTCGTCTTGGAGAGTATATGTAAATTTTTGTTTTTAACCTAAAAAGGAAAAACGGGGGCTTCATAAGGAAGATACTACATACTACTCAAACATGTTTGCAAGTGCATTTGGAATTTATACCATCATTCCAATAAAAATAGATGATAATTGTAATTAATATCATGAACTAATACATTTGTCTAATGTGTATGTATTATTTATTTACATAAAGATCATCATGTTCCTACACTTAGTTTTCTTAGCATTCAGTGGGCACTGTCTGAATCATATCATTATTTTTTAATTTTCATCATCTTGTTTGTTATCTCCTAAATAAATTAGTCTTCAATAGGTCAGACTTAAAAAAATTATTTTTTGCATAGTAATGAAGATTTCAGGGCACATTATGAAATATTTTTATGTTTAATAAAGTTTGGAACGCCTTGTACTCTATTTTTTCCATAAAAATCAAAGTTTAGCTTTTGGTGGCTTAGGCGAACATCTCAACTGTTCATTAGCCACCGAAAAGCCCATCTTTTGGCGGCTTAAAAATTGGATTTAGGACTACCTTAGCCACCGAAAGCTCAAAAAGGGGAAAATGGTTAGCGCATCCATCACAATCAGCCACCGTCAGCATAAAGAGCACCACTACCAAGCCATTAACCGCCGAAAAGACAGGACCTACAATAAATCATCAGTTGGTAAAGAAGGGGTCGTTATAAAACCGATGTGACTGATAAAAAACCCAAACCCTCGCTGCCCTCTACTTGTCCCGTGACTGTAATCGAACCACCAAAAAACATTGATTTCCAGTTAGAATGATTACAGCACTGGCTAGCTGACTGGTCTCATTAGAATTTATTGTCACCCTGCTCAAATCCCAATTGCCAATCAGCCCCCTCAAAATCAGCACCCTCTCCTCAATTCATTCCACATTTCCTGCATGCTTCCTCACTGATCCAAGACCTCCCTGAATCTAGCACTGTAATCTCCTTCCCCAAGTTTTGAATTTTAATTTTTGCAGGTACAGGAGAGCAATCCAGAAAATGAATAAAGGAGGAGGACCGGCCCTAAGACAGGAATTCCATGACATTGGCTACCTCGAATCACACCCAGAGGTATGCCAATTTTTCAAAGACTCGGAATGCTATAGGTTCTGTGAAAAAATTCAAGGATCCCACCAGTAA
This sequence comes from Pseudotsuga menziesii, assembly GCA_001517045.1. Classification (NCBI taxonomy): domain Eukaryota; kingdom Viridiplantae; phylum Streptophyta; class Pinopsida; order Pinales; family Pinaceae; genus Pseudotsuga; species Pseudotsuga menziesii. Next base: position 660,783 of record LPNX010923144.1, read on the forward strand.
GTGGTTGAAGCCTTTGCTCTCTCCTTTGATGGCTTGAAGGCAGTGATTGCCAGAGAAGAGCTCCAGGTGGATGAGGTTTTGATAGCACAAGTAACAGAGCTCCCAAGGAGTGAGGAAAACTGGTTCAAAACCACTATCACAAAGAATGTGGAATTCAGGTATTACTTGAAGCCTGAGCACAAGAACATTTTATGGAAGAAGAGCATCCCTTCATCCTAGCTTGTGGAGAAATGGAAAAATTTGTTGAAAGCAATTATGGTCTATATAACTTGTGAGGGTAGGTATAATAGGGTAATGATATACCATTTCATTGGCAGGAGCCCACTGAACCTGCCTTTCTACCTACACAAGAGCCTAACCAAAATGGCCCATCAGGTTAAATCCCATCCCACCAAGATTGCAGGAAGGCTATCCCATCATGGTCTGATCAAGCTAATTGTCCTTGAATTTCTGCAGAGAAGGAACGTATCCTGGACCTACTTCCTATTTTGGAATGAGTTTGAGATAGAATTGCAGCCAGAAGACAAAAGGAAGTCTTCTTCAAAGAAGTCCTCCACTCCCAGGAGTGGTAAGAGGAAGAGGAGGGCCATTGTTCGGATTATTAATCCTCCCTTGTCCAAATTTGTTCATATGTCTAAATCAGGAGTCATGTCTAAATCGGGAGTCCATCCAATCTATTTATAGTCATTAGCACCATTGGGTCCACTTGGCCTAATTGGGGCACATTTTTTAGTTACTAAAGTGTGGGGAACACTAATTGAGGCTTACTGCCACTAATTGCACTTAATTGCATCAGTTTTGGAGCCTCCTAGACCAATCCCTACAATTTAGGAAGCCACTGGGAGTGCCGAAACCAACCAAGGTCAGTTCAGTTCAGTTGATGACCAGTTAAGCTAAGTTAGGAGTCAGTTACATTCAGTTCTAGTCCTCTACATTCAATTAGCGCTAGGTTTACTTGACTACACTCAGGAGGGGTGCAATTCTCACCTACCACAGTCAATTAGCCTTAGTCAACATTGAATGTAACACTTGATTTTTGTTTTAGAGCTCCGATGAACTCTGGTTATAGTTTAGACAAGGTCAGATAACTATTGAGTCCTCCGATAGTTATTTAGACAAAGTCTTAGTTACCTACAGTCAAGTAGAGTCTATCAATTCGAATTTCCTCATGTGGAATTGAATTTCATGTGGCTATTAAAGCCATTGTAATTCATTGTAATTTACCCGATTACTTTTTTATTAATGAAAGCATTCACATCTGCAAGCCATTTTTGCATTGTTTCATTCTTCAATTGCTAAGTAAATTATGTGATCTATTTTGTGATTTGTGTGTTTTTCCACATATCTATGTGCTCAATTTAATATGGTATCAGAGCCTCGACGGAGAAGACACCTCTCCTCCTCAGATCTCCAGCTGGATCATTTTTTTTAAGCAAATTGCTCCTTCCAGTACTGCACCAGAAGCGGAGAATTTACCACTTAATATCCCAAGTTAGGAAATTGTTGATCAAGCTTGCTTGATCAACTATGTTGGGTGTGAAGGAAATTCCAAAAGTGCAGACTGTCAACCTTACTTTGTATGTTTGATTGTGTGACAGGTTATCAGCTTTTCTTACAGCATTCGCTACAAGCAGCTTCTTCTTCTCACTGCATTCACTACAGCAACTCAGTCCTTCTTACTACATTCAAAATGGCTCATCTAGTGGAGCCTCTCACTCCCTTCAACTATCACCAATGGAAGGATGACATTGTGGTAATGCTCCGCACCAAGCGGCTCTTCAGACTCATAGAAGAAACAGAGGAAGAGCCAGAATCAGATAAAGACAAAGCTAAGTACATGTACAGGCTTGATGAAGCCCATGGACACTTGCTCTCCTCAGTCTCCAGAGATATTCGATTTCACATCCAAGACTTGGAGACTCCCAAGGAGGTTTGGGACAAGCTTTCCTCCTTATTTGATAAGCAGGATGAGATGAGGATCCATCAGCTAGAAAATAATCTGATTACTCTCAATCCATCCAATTTCGAATCTCTAAATGAATTCTTCACAAAGTTCAAGAACCTGATATATCAATTGAAGCAATGCAAAGTGAAGAAGGATGAATATCAGCTCATCCTTGCCATTATCACAAAGCTCAATGCAGACTACTCAGTATTTGTATCCACCTTCCAGACAGTAAGGCTCACTACTCCAAATTGGAAGATGCCCTCTCTTAATGCCTTCATCCAATCTCTTATTTCTGAGAATGATAAATTGATCCAAATGGGGATCATTCGATCTCCCAAAGATCTATCTCTAGTTGCAAGAGGAGATAAGGTAGCGAATGACAAAGGGAAGCAAAGGGATGAGTCTCCTGTGAAGAAAGAGCAGTCAAAAGAACCTTCAGGTTCGAAGAGAAGCAAGAAGAATGGCAAAGTCAAGGTCCTTTGCTCTTACTGTGGAAGGGGCTTTCATTCAGAAAGCTCCTATATGAGAAGACAACTTGATGAAATGGCTCTTCTTTTGAAGAAACATAACATTTCTCTACCTGCTAGCGCAAGGAAGGATGACTCTGAAGGAGAAGAAGATGAAGAATACCAAAGGAAAAGCCATGTATTGAAGGCTTGGTGCACATCATCACATGTCTTCCTCATTGATTCTGGAGCTTCCAACCATATGGCTGCATCCAGAGAATCATTCTCTTCTTTTCAGTCCTTTGATGGTCCTAGTATTTAGATGGGAAATAACAGTAAATTCAAAACAAAGGGGAAGGGCTCTGTCAAACTTGAACATGGAAGGTTCAAAGATGTGTTATTTGTTCCCTCCCTAGCTTCAAACCTATTATATGTCTATCAGATGACCCATACTGGATCTCCAAAGCAAGTGATCTTTGGTCCTGACTCAATGGAGATCATAGATATCTCTACTGGGAGCATCATAGCAAAGGGTACTACAAATCATGCTTCAAAAGCATATGAGTTATCACATTTCATGCCTCCTTCAAAACCAGTGCACTCTCAGCAGCCACTTGTAAGGGAAGGTAAAATCATTGCATCTACTTCTTTTACGGCTTCTACTAGTATTGCAGATCCATCTTTATCAGTTTATGACCTTGAGATTCAAGGTGACTCAGATCTAGATTCAGTCCCTACTTCCAAACTAGAAGCTAGGAAGATGACTAGAAACTAACCTGACACTCAGAAAGGAAAGACCCTTGCGCTATGTCATGCTATCTTACCTCCTTTAGGGAGATGCAATAGACTCCATGTAAGATGCTATATGGAAAACGCTCAGGCTCACTACATTCAAAAGAATGGATATGATCATACACCTCTTCATTCAGCAAGAGACAAAGGTTACATTCCTCCTTCCTTCCATCATCATTTTTGGTGAAGAAGGAGAAGTCTACATGCCAAGCCATAGAATACCTGTGCACAGCACACCATGCATGTTTCTTCGCTACCTCACAGAGATGAATATTGCAGCAACATATTTTCAAGTTTTTCAAACTTGAGACCTAATTCTACCCACTTAGATAGAGGGGGGGATTTTTTCCCATGTGGTTTTTTCCCCAGCTCCTTGTATTAAGCAGTTACTTTATTTTACTTGATGTAATGGGTGACCTATGGTCTTAGTTACCAGGGCCCACAGATTGTCCAAGTTAGCATTCAAGGGGGGTGTTAGGATTATTAATCCTCGCTTGTCCAAATTTGCTCATATGTCTAAATCAGGATTCATGTCTAAATTGGGAGTCCATCCAGTCTATTTATAGTCATTAGCACCATTGGGTCCACTTGGCCTAATTGGGGCACATGTTTCAGTTACTAAAGTGTGGGGAACAATAATTGAGGCTTGCTGCCACTGATTGCACTTAATTGCATAAGTTTAGGAGCCTCCTAGACCAATCCCTACAATTTAGGAAGCCACTGGGAGTGTCGAAACCAACCAAGGTCAGTTCAGTTCAGTTGATGACTAGTTAAGCTAAGTTAGGAGTCAGTTACATTCAGTTCTAGTCCTCTACATTCAATTAGCGCTAGGTTTACTTGACTGCACTCAGGAGGGGCACATTTCTCACCTACCACAGTCAGTTAGCCTTAGTCAACACTGAATGTAACACTTGAGTTGTGTTTTAGAGCTCCAATGAACTCCAGCTATGGTTTAGACAAGGTCAGTTAACTATTGAGTCCTCCGATAGTGATTTAGACAAGGTCTTAGTTACCTACAGTCAAGTAGAGTCTATCAATTCAAATTTCCTCATGTGGATTCGAATTTCATGTGGCTATTAAAGCCATTGTACTTCATTGTAATTTACCCGATTAATTTTTTATTAATGAAAGCATTCACGGCTGCAAGCCATTTTTGCACTGTTTCATTCTTCAATTGCTGAATAAATTGTGTGATCTATTTGGTGAGTTGTTTGTTTGTCCACAAATATATGTGCTCAATTTAATAGCCATCTCTCCAATTGCAGTGGATCAAGCCTCTCCAGCTCCTAAGACCAACAAAGCCAAGAGGAATATGGATTTCAGTGAAAAAGCATAGGATATTTCAGCACCAAGCAAAAATATCCTCAACCTACCTTACTCAAACTCTGAGGATGAAGATGAACAAGGAACTAACCTAGCATATCAGGTTACAATAGGGCAGGAGGAGTTTCCATCACCTACACCAAGGGAGGATCAAGATGAACCAGTGGCAGAGGCTTCCTCCAGTAAACCTAGATGCCACAAAATCAATTAGCTACTGAGGCAGGTGTATGAGCTAGAAGGCTTGGGCAGAGAAATCAAAAGAACCAATGAGAGGTTAACCAGGAGGAATGTTCAATTGTATGACTCTCTGTAGGAGATAAAAAGAAAGTATACCAATCTGGAGGAGAGTAATCTCAGGTTAAGGAAAGAGAAATTAAGGCTCTGTAGGAAAATCAAGCTGTCCAAGTTGCAAACAAGGAATTCTAGCCCTCAGCCTCAATCTCACCAGAAGTTGGAAACCCTAGCAGAAGTGGCAATGAGACTTTTTGGCCCAGAAACAGCCTGTGATACTACTGCCAACCTAAACCCTAGGTAGGTTGCAGAGACATCAAAGGGACAACACTAAAGCCATAAAACAGCAGGGTAAAGTGTGTTGACAGTTTTGATTAAAATTTTAAAATAGAGCTTTCGGTGTCTTAGGCGAACACCGCAGCTATTCATTAGCCACCAAAAGCAGAGCTTTCGACAACTTACAGACCCATAATTTTGCTTTCTTAGCCACCGAAAGCACAGAACAGTGCAGAAAGGCATAGTTCCACACATAACCAACTTTTGTTGATCCAAACACCTCATGGATGATTTATAAGGTTGAAAAATAATTAAAGTCACTAGTGTTTTGGCTCTGTTTCAGTTTTGAAGGTGCCAGTGAGGTGAATTAGGTCACAAACCCTACCTACTCTGACAAAGCGTGACTTGTCTGCGAGATGGCAAGTTCGAGTTCTACTTCAGTGTCCACTTCAACTATTAAAGAGTTCAAGGAGTAGGAAGGTTTTGGAGTAAGGTAGATTGGCAGTTAAGATAGTGTTTTGACCTATTTTTTATAAACAGTTATGATTATCTATTTTTAGTAAATTCGATCCACTTTTCCAGGATCTGAAATAATTTTGTAAAGGCTATAAAGCTTGTGACTAATGTAGAAGCAAGGGTTCAACTTCGAAGATTTTTAGACACTTATTGTATTCAAGCTTCTCATGTGCTTTTTCACTTAATACAAGCTATCTTTCCATTATATGTTCAGTTTCATCTTCTTTCTGTTCTGTACTTGTGCTTGAATGTTTCATTCATGTTTATTCTGTTTACTTAATGAAAGATAGTTGTCATCCTATCTTTGTGTGGGTTATTGGAATTACAAGTATTTTTTCCTTGTTATGATCAGCCATTTACATGTGAGTGCTTTATGTGTGAATCTGCCAGCATAGTGAGTTCTTCATCTATTCACCTTTATTACAAACCCTCTGAACATTGATAGTTAGAAGCCTTGTCTATTTGATTGAGTATTATGCATGTCTTGATAGAGTGAGGTCTTATTGGTCATCTAAATTGATCCATTAAGAAAACCATTAAAAATATTGAAGTTACCAGGCATCTTCGAGCTGCAACCTAGAAGAGTTTTCTAGAGAGCTAACATTCTTTACATGATATGTTCACCTTCTTTACTTTAGGTTGCAATGTTCTCAAGGACACATCATAGGAATCTAGTTCCCTTGATTGGATACTGTGAGGAAAGAGGCCAAAGCATTTTAGAATATGAATATTTGCACCATGGAACATTGAGAGATCATATGTATGGTAATTGTTTTTAACACACCTTATCAAGACATTGAATGTAAATCCTCTAAATGTTTTTAGAAGGCACATATATGTTAACACAAGTTTCCTAGAGTATATGTTGTGCATTGGTACAACAATCAAAAGGCATTTAACATTAGAATGTTATGTCATTTGTTTTATTGCTAACTATTAGAAATTCATTTCTAGGCCCAAGTAATGAAAGAAAGTACCCGGACTTGATGTCTCAGCTACTAATTGCAGAGGATGTAGCAAAAGGTTATGCCGAATGATAAATTTATATTTGTTTTAATGTTTTCATACATACACTATTGGTTTGGTATATATGGAATATTCATTAGAAAATATTGAAACCATCTAGCAAACTATGCAAAAAGATGAAATAAAGAAGTATTTCTTATGTTATAGGAATTGAATATCTCCACAGTGGATGCAACCCATTGACCCAAGAAAAATTCATAGAGATATAAAGAGCAGTAATATTCTTCTTGATATCCATGTGAGGGAAAAGGTGTCAAACTTTGGATTGTCCAAGTTTCTTTATGAAGAAATGACTCATGTCTTAAATGTTGTTCATGGAACTGTGGGCTATCTTGATCTTAAGTCAACTACTAGTTTCTCATTGTTCTTAAGAATGGGACATGTAAAAAATATGGTAGGTTATTCTTATGCTATATCTATTGTTGCCTACATTTAAGAGTGAAAATATAAACATCCCCATAGGACAGGGTTACTAGCCATGGAATTCAATATAGAAGAGTTTGAAACAAAAACTAATTGACCGGATAAGCACAAAACCTGCTTGGAGGGAAAGCAATATATAAAGCTAATTATCATCTAAGATAATAATGGGCGGAGTCACCTTGGGAACTAGTGGCTTATGCAATCACCTTGGTTTCCTTCCCAATATCTGGTTTCCAATGAAAGACCGACCCAGTTCATGAGAGGCTTTCCTCTTAAATACCTTGCCCATTACTTCACGATCCATAACATTTAGCTTGTATTCTAGCTCCATTTCACCCTTAGCAAATTTAAGGAGCCAATTTTCCACTCGGACCATATGAGCCGAGAGACTGATTCCCTAGTCCCCATTCTCAAGCATTCCATTACCATTGTCTATAATCACATATTCCATAAGTATTTAAGTGTGCCAAAGGAATTTAAAATATTCATATAGTGAGTGTCCCTTATGCAGGTGTTTCCAGGGTCATCTTCCATCTGACCAGGATCTACAACAAACTCCTCAGGTCTCAGAACTTCATACTAACTATAAGTCCATTATTCAATGTGGCACTGGAGGCGAGAAAAATCCACTAAAGGAAGCTTTTGCTTTCTCCTGCTCAGCAATAACCTAGGGCATATACGATCATTTAGGCCCAATAAGAGTCCTCCACTGAGTTTTTTTGAGACGAACCATGTTAGCTAGAGGATTAGAGCTCAAGGTAACACAAATGACATAATGTTGTAAAGCCAAAGGGAGCCAACCAAAATGATAATTCAACCAAGCCACATGCTCATATAATTTATACAACCTTTTCCCATCCTACTGGTCGAAGACCTGAACTCTAGAACTGGTAATGATGGTGAACCAAGCATACACATTGAACTAGAGTACATTCATGGTGGAGGAGAACCAATTTTCTATGATTGAAATCGAAGCCATGGGAGGAAAATCCAATAATATGTACCTCCAACTTGGAAGGTGGGTGTTGCCACGAGTTTCCAAATGAGATTTGTCATAATCCAAAGGATCTCCTTAAAATCATTAAGATTCATCTATCGTCTGGAGATGTTACACTGAAATCTCGTCATGTTGAGTCGTGTGTTAACCCTATGCATAATCCCTAAAGTTATTTCTACTAAACTAGGTTGATTTGAGGTTGTCCCTACCCTTTTACCCTCTCTAGATAGGCTGACGCTCTTTCCCTTCATGCTAGGTGCGGTGGTGGTGCTCTTTATCCTAAGGAAAGGTGCGACGGCGCTCTTTCCCTTCATGAAAGGTGCGCCAACGCTCTTTCCCTTCATAAAAGGTGCATCGGTGGTGTTTTGAGGGGAAAAAATGAAGCTTCAAAGCCCTTCTTGGAGGTGGATGAGGTGGAGGAATTTCCCTACTTGAATTTGAGCAATAAATGCAAGTAGCTATGTCATTTTACTTCCCTTATTTTATAATTAACAAAGCAAGGAGAACCCTTAATTATATCTGTGATTTGTCATGGTTTATAAAAATTCCAGGAAACAAAGTATGGAGTGGAGCCAATAGAAGAAATCTTGATAGATGCCATGAACCATGGTTTCAAAATACTGAGTATTATTTATGAAGCAATAATTGCTATGATTTTTTTTTTATTTACACAATCATGTACATTATACTATAAATATAGATATACTCAATTATATTTTATGTCTATGTTTGCAGATGGAACATGAAGGGGAACAATGTCAAAACTCAAGCCAATGAACAAAACATTCCAAATAACCGAAGTACAAGATCCCGTGCAAGTGATGAAGAAATGAGGCATGCAATCAATTCGAGCAACAAAAATAGTTCGAGCAATGAATGATGAATACCATAATGGAATGTTACAAATTGTATCTGAATGTTTATTTGTGAAAATCATACATGTTGCTTGATGTGCACATATTTCCCCAATTGAAGGATGCCATGTCAATGTTACCAATAACTATAACTATTATTTACTGATATTTCATATATCGTTGACCTTTATGTTGTCCCATTTTATATAAAGAATGGTTTTTATTAATATATAATAAAATACAATTTTAATTATATTGCATTATTGAGTGCCATTAAATTTTATGTTGCTAATTAATTATATGGATGGATTTACATTGTTATAATTAACATAGGTATAGTTAGTTGGTATGTAATGATACAAAAGAGTTGATGTAATGATTATATCCAAACACAATAATTAAATATAAAAAACAATATTATTATAAATAATATTTGATTTAAGTAAATAAAGTTAGCAACAATGACAAAGCAATGATTCATGGAGGGAATGTGCCTAATTGCACATGTAGCATGATCTATGCCCCTTATAATCAGGGAATTCTTCATGGGTTAGGTCATTGTTCCATAATTGATCATGTTAATACTTGCATGTCTTATAATAAAGGAAAATCAAAGCTACAAGGATCCTCAAATGCAATATGATATAAAGCAAACAGATCTGGCGATTAATTGGCATTTGAAAAAAAACAAGAAGTTGCATTTTCAAACCTGCAGTGTGGAAAAGTTCAACAATAAAACATATTCTTGCATTGTATTCAATTGAATTGAATAGTGTGATTCATACATACTTATGGTCCAATGAATTTAAATGTGTATTGCGCACCAATGCGAGAAAAATGAAATAAGAGCACTGATGCTCCTAAGGACAATAAAATCACCACTTCCATCAATGATATTGCTATCACTATTGTTATTGTTATCATTATCATTACAAGAACTTATAGTTTTCAAGATAATATACACACTGATGCTTTGTATATGTAATATGCACATGTGTTTTCTTTATATAACCTATGTATCAGGCCTTCATAATATTTGTAATACACATCAGTGCATAATATTATTTTAAAGCCTTGGTGTGAATCAAGATGTGGGGCACTAGTGTATTTTACTAATAGAAGTGCACTTGTGCTTTCGATATCTAAAATATGCACAAGGAATTAGAAAATATGTCACATGCACCGGTGCTTCGTATAGGTATTTTTGAGGCACTAATGCATTTTAGATATAATTGATGCACTGGTGTGCATTATAGATACAATTTCATTGATGAAAAAACCTCCAATAGAACCTATGATTGCTAAGAACTTTTAGTTATAGTGGAAATCTGTTAAAACCTCCACAACTGATTATGGAGGTTTTAGTGGAGGTTTTTTGATAACTTTTTCCTAATATTGTAACACTAAAAACCTTTATTCGAAGGTGTTTTTTCGTGTAGCGTAGAGGGCTTGTTGATAGAGCTTTGCAACTCCTAAAACATCACAAATCGTTCCTTATATGTTCCAAATGTGCTTGCAGGCCTTTAGAGGTTGAATACTTAGGTCGCATTGCTAGTCAATATGGAGTGTGAGTAGATTCCAAGAAAATTACGTCCATGCAAGGTTGACCTTGCCCTAAGTCCTTAAAGAGCTTGTATGGGTTCTTAGGGATTTATTTCTACTATAGGAAATTTGCAAAAAATTATGAGAAAATTAATGCTCCCTTAAGTACCACCTTAATAAAAAGTAATGCATTTGTATGGAGCAAGGTATTTAAGTAGGCATTCCCATCTTTAAAGGTGTGCACTACTCCATTATTAGCAGTGATATATTTCACTAAGACTTTGTCTAGGAATGTGTTTCCTTAGGTAGAGGTCTTGGTGTGGTCTTGATGCAAGAGAAGCATCTATTGGCACTCACTAATAAGTAGTTGAATGACTGCAATATAGGAAAATCCACCTATGAGAATTAGATTATAGCCATCCTTCAAGAAGTTTGAACTTGGTGCCCATATCTCGACCATAGGCGTTTCTAGATCAAGATTGACCATCATACTCTAAAGTATTTTTTAGAACAAAGGAAGTCATCACTAGAGCACATATTTGGGTCACTAAGATGCTTAGGTATGATTTTGAGATCAAATATAGGAAAGGTAAAATGTGGTGGTTGATGCTTTATTAAGGAACCATGAGGAGGAAGGATCCCTCTTTGCCTTTTCCCTACCTATTCAAGGTTGGATCAATAAATCCCATCAATAATGGTTAGAAAATGACACTATGGCTCAACTCATCCAAAATATTCAGGAAGATCTCCACCCTCCTAAATGTTATATATGGAAACAAGATACATTGAAGTATAAAGGGTACATTGTTATCGTAAAAAAAAATGCTTTAAAACAAAGGGTCGTAGAGGAGTTGCATTCATCACCTACCATGCCTCACTTTGGCTTCATAAAAATTATGAACAAGCTAAGCTCTCCTTTTGGGAAGGCATGGAAAATACATTTATGATTTTATAGCGGCATGTGACACTTTCCAAAGAAACAAGAGTGAGATGGTGAAGACACTAGGGGCATTGCAACCTTTACCAATCCCAACAAAAATTTGGACTGACATCTCTATAGATTTTATAGTGGGTCTTCCAAGAGCTGGTAACAAATTACTCGTCATGGTGGTTGTTAATCATATTTCCAAATATACTCATGTTTGTGCCCTATCACACCCATTTACACCTTCCTCAATTGTCCAAGTCTTCATGGATTAGATTTATAAGCTATCTTGAATTCCCACTTCCATTGTCTTAGATTGAGATATGATATTCAACAACAATTTTTGGTGGGACTTATTTAAACTTTAGGGTGTCATTTTCAAAATAAACACTTCTTATCATCCCCAAATAGATGGTCAAACAAATATGGTAAAAAAATTCTTAGGAACCTATTTGCGATGTGTTGATTATGAAAATACACACCAATGGGAACAATGGATTCCCCTTATAGAATGGTGGTACAATACCACCTATAGTGGAGCTACAAAATAACACCATAATAAGTTGTTTATGGCCCAAAACCCTTGTTAGTGGTTTTCTTTTTACGAGGCACTTCCAAGGTTCATGCAATAGATCACACACTTCACACTAAAGAAGCTAGTCTCCACACTCTTAATGACAGTTTTGTTATGGTTCAAAATAGAATGAAGCAACAAGCTAACCAACATCACACATAACACTCTTTTGTAGAAGGGGATAAAGTGTTTATTTTCCTTCAACCCTATAAAATGAAACCTCTCAATAATAAAATCCACTGGAAACTAACACCAAAGATCTATGGATCCTATAAGATCATCCAATGCATTGAACAAGCTGCCTCTTCCAATCCACTTCAAGATTCATCCAATTTTTCATGTGTCCAAAGAAGGTAGTGAAATTGAATTGCAGGGTGCAAACTAGCTTGCTAGAACTTGATGAAGAAGGGTCGATTTGGCTCCTACTACAAGTAGCATTAGCTACTAAAGAGCGTCAATTATGCCACCACATTGTCTAAGAAGCATTGATCTAATTGAAAAATATGAAACCAACTGATGTCACATGAGAACCAACAATTTCTCCTCCTTCATCCTTGAGGACAACATTACTTTTCAAGGGGGGGGCATGTTAGGGTCCTACCATAGCCTCCCTACTTTAGGTTACTTATGATTTAGTCAATTAATGTTAATGTTTGAGAAAATATGAAGATGTTTGAACTTTAAAACTTTAATTGTGGATAATATGAACACTTAAATCAAGAGAACATTCAATCACGCAAATCATTCATCCACAACACAAGACGTACCCTAGGAAAACCCTCAAAATAATGAGGATGAAAAACCTAGCAATTCTTCAGAGTATAATAGATAGATTGTAGAGAATGTCTATTACACAATAACAGATTGCCCAATAAGAGAGAACACCGAGCAATAGAGAATAAGAATCAAATGTATGGACTTGCCATGTTCTGACACATTAATACGAAGCCATAAATCCAACCATGCAAACAATAGTGAATGGTTGCATGAGAATTGTGCACTACTGACACCAAAACTTTGAATTTCCTTCAAGAATAATAATTCTCGTGCATTGGAATCTCCATTATGCATAATATATGCACCATGCCTTTCACCTTTAACATTAACTTGTGCTTAACTGACATCGGAGTGAACTCAACATCTAACTGAATGCATGACCACTTAGTTAGGAGGCTAACTTAAGTGTCATAGTGGCTTTAACTCAAGTGTTGACATGCAAACACTTTTATTACTGAAGCATCGACATGCAAACACTTTTATAACTAAAGTGTCGTCTTTTGATTAACTTAGGTGTCGTCTTTTAGTTTAACTAAAGTATTAACTAGTCCTTCTTTATTAACACTTAGTTAACCATTATTAACTGAATCATGCTAATTGATTTACTTTGGAGTGATCATTGTGAGTTCCTTAATTAACTGAAGCACACATTGAAGCTTTAATTGAAGCTCAATAAATCGAGTTCATTTAGCCATCTTTAGGCAATTCAAATTCTCTATGCAATATCTCTTTATTGCTTATCTCTTTATCTTTACTAGATGGTCTATGATGTGTTAACATTTTTTTCTCACAAAAACGAATATGTTTTTATTTATTTATTTATTGATAAAGAATTTTTTGATGGGCCTTAACCCAGTTACATATGTTCAAAAATATACAATTCCTTTTCTCTAATCCTTCTCAATTTAGTATTATGGAATATGATGCATCCTGCAAGGTTCGTCATTCAAGCTCAACATTCTTTGAGGAAGAAGACATCCCTGATTTTCTTTGAAATCTGCCAGCTTATTCAATTCATGAAGAATGTGATAAGACGAGACCGAGGCACAGTCTATCAAAATAAAATGCATCCTTTGCATAGTCACGTTCAAACTAAGATTATTGAACTTAGTGGTAGAGTTTAAATCTTTTATTATGATTTCTAAATCGCCGAAAATTTGAAGGTTGTTATGTCCAGCTTTTTTGGTGAATCGATAGGATTTTAGAAGAGCAAATAATTATGCTTGATTATTGGAAATATTCCCTAATCCCCAACTGAAACTACTTTGTAACCCTCCTCCCAAATAGAAAATCACACCACCTGCTCCACCATTCCCCTGATTTCCTTTTGATGCACCATAAAAGAAGATTGAGACTTTATTTTTCCTTTTCCATCAGTCTGAAAAATCATTTTCTGAAAGTCTTACCTGCCAGAAAGGTTTAATAACAGGTCTTCCAATGCCCATCTGAATTTTGTCCACCTGTAACATTCCAATCCACTTATGCTTAGCTTTGAATTTAGTATCATCAATTTGATTTTTTCCAACAACTTCCAATAGAAGAGCCTTTGATTTTATTACTACAAGTTCCGGTTTCGTATCTTAGCTATTGAAGATCAAGTCATTTCTTCCTAACCAAATTTTCCACCACAAGAATTTTGGAATGGCATGCCAAATTTTTCTCCATTAATGACTTGATGAAGGAATTCTTGGATACCTGGACTGCTAGTTTGCAAAAAGACCAACAGGTTCAGAATTATAAGGAATTGAGGCCGACAACCCACTCAAGAGGTGAGCCCAAGCTTTCTGAGCAAACTCACAGCCAACAAAAACATGCTCTGAATATTCTTCAGCTTATTTGCAAAAACAACACCTGTAAGGTCCATAAAATCCTCTTTTTATCAAATTTTCACCTGTCAAGACTTTGTTATGCATATCAGTCTAGATAAAAAAGTTGACTTTAGGAACGCTGGGAGATTGCCAGACTGATTTCCAAAACGATACGCTGTGAATAGAACACGATTTGGGTTGGAAGGAATTATATCCAATAGCTGCAGTGTATATTCCAGAAGGGCCCCAACCCCACGCATCCTTGCTAGCGGAATGGATCGGTGCTAAACCATATAGTTTAACCAGCAACGCATTGCTTTGAACAGATAGCATAGGATGTCCACATTCTGGCATTGCTGGAAGTGTCCATCCTGACCAATTATCGTTGTTGTCCCAAGAAGAGATATCAAAGAGTCGAAGGAGTCCTTTATTAACCAGCCAATCCTTAATCTCTGCTAGTGTTCAATCATATTTTAATGGTGCATTACCTGTTACGGAGAGAAACTTTCTATGGCTTGGGGTGTACCACAACAGACAACTTTGACACTAGAAATCAATCTTTCCCAATATGCAAGAGAAACCAAACAGCTGACACTAAGGGATACCGAATCGTACCTTGTTATGGACGGTTGAAGTAGACCCCCATTGAGCTTTCTAATTCATGCTTGCATTAGCAATTCATTCTCAACAACAATAAACAAGACAAGCATGCTCTATAATAATGTGTTAGACATACTCTAGCATATATATTCAACAATGTATAAGCAATTAAATACATCCATGTGTTATCCACCTGAATGGCACCTCTCCGTCTGAATGCCGACATCCCTCATGTTGGCACACAAAAGGACATCTATGGATTGAGGTTTGCCCACAACACTATAGATGAGCTTCTTGTAAATGACATTCATTATCCATCCAGTGGTTTACTTTGCCTTTTTAGATATGTCAAGACATATCCGCGACCCTATCCATATGCAACTCGCGGATCATCCGCGAGTGTTAGTGTTTGCAAGTCGCGGATGGATGTATCCGCGGGTTGCTCTTATAGAAAGTCGTGGATCATACGCGAGTTGTCCTTATTAAAACCCATGGATGCCCATATTTGAGATATAAAAATAAAACACGCGATTCCTTGAGATTAGTTAAGCCATTTACCTTAATCCGCTTAACTGTCTCAACCTCCTCAACCTTCGAAACTGCCTTATTTCACCATGTATAAATACGGCCTTGGGGAGGGTGTTTGATACATACACTTGGAGAGCAAAGTTATGCTGGTGGAGTTTATACAGAAGTCTTTGGAGTAGTGGAACTCAGAATCCTTTGGTTGCAGAGGAGTCCTTGTCTCAGGCGTTGGGTTGTAATCTGAACTTCCTCAATATTGTTAATAAAGAGAATCCTTCTTCCATATGTGTCTTGAATGTATTTCATGTATTGTGGTTTGATAAATATTTATGTTTCAGCATCCTGTATATGATTTATCTAACATGTTTATATATATGAATCATCTTGTATTTGGAAGACTGAATCTTGACAGGTGAAGGAGAAAGCATCCCTGAAGACTTTAGAGGAGAAGCAGAGAGGAAGAGGACAAGCTAGGATCAACCGTCTTGCATCGAGTGAGTCTTTCCCATCCTCCTATTTCCTTTACTGCACTCTAGAGTCAATTGTCTGCAAGTTAATTGAGTATGTTGGTAACCCCAAACCTTAGGTTATAAGGTGCATAATCCTGTACAACAGAACTGGCGACTCCGCTGGGGAAGCCTAGACTGTTGTAGGTTGTTTCTGTCACCCCTGACCAATATTTGCTTGAAGTGTGTGTGTGATCTTTTATTCTGGTTTATACTTGCCTCAGTATTTGAAAGTCTTTGGAATTTTTCTTGTCTTTGAGAAAAATTTTATACCCATCCGCGAGTTGCTCTTATGCACAGTCGCAGATACAAGTCTGCATCCGCGGGTTGCTGTATTGAACAGTCACGGATCATCCGCGGGTTGCACTTCTAGACAGTCATGGATATGCCTGGAAGTAGGGATTGTTAGGTTAAGGTTTGCTTGTTCCTTTCTTTCTATAATCCCTGTTTGTGAGTTCATTTTCTTTATGAATGTTGTGTGGCTTGTCTGAGTGCCTTTGGTGATCACACTTTCTACTTTTTCGGAAGCCCTTGAGTCTTTTTTGCTCGAATTATCTCCTGCTGGCATGCTGAAGTAGTTTGGCCTATTTGGGTTGTAGGTTAAAGTGTCTTTGTCCAGATCAGTGATCAGGGTCTTGGGCTCTGTTTTTCCAGTCTGTCTTTTGACAGTGGCTGGTTGTCACTTGCCTTTATAAGTCTACAGTGATTTTTGTCATTGTGAGCATCCAAGCTAGGGTTCCTAGCCTACCTTTGTCGGTTGCCTTTTGGTTCTGTCAGCCTGTTTGCTTCAGTTTGTTGCTTTCAGACAGTTTATTTGATTCAAGTTTGCTCAAGTACAGTGCATTGAAGGTGCATGGTAGAATTTTGAGTATTTTTAAAAGTGAAAAAAAAAACATTGTTAAGCTTTTGCATTTTGTTTTGCATAAGTAGTGTTTATTTCAATTTAAAAATATTATCTCAAAAACTACAAAAAATATAGGCTTAGTTTCTTTCATCGTTGCTTTCAATTAATCAATATATATTTGCAAAAAAGAAAAAGAAGTTTGCTTTTATAATGGTAATTTTGCTTTGAATACACCTTTATTTTCATTTATTTCTTATTTGAGTCAAAACACCATAAAGTATACCACTCCATTTCCTCTTGAGTAAGAAACAACCCTTTAAAATGAACGCATAAATTAAAATTTACTAGTAATCTTTTGTTTTTAGGGGCCTTTCACCTACTAGATTAGGCTAGACATGTGGGCTAGGAAGTGTAAACTTCCCACAAGTTATAAAACTCAGACGTAGTGGACCTTTCTTTAGGTAAATCCTTGACTTTATCAACTTTATCTGGGAAGCTCCTCTCAAACGGGAGTTAAGCACTAGGCCGCGTGGAGGCTTGGACAGAGGACATAACCCTCTGAATCCTTGTCAAAGCGTAACTCAAGACTTTTACACATCTGGGGATTCTGTCCTAGATAGAGTTTTGGGCTCAGCTACCCTACCCATGCGTATGAGTTCGGCTTGCGACTGTCCCCCCAGACTATTGGTATTGCCAAGGTAGCCTTTAGTCTCTTGTCTTTTAGGGTTCATACCTAGGTAAACCAGAAGGTTATTTCTGGTTCACCTTGAACGAGCTTGGAAGGTAACCCTTGTTGAAAGTGTAGGAGGGCGGTTGGTGATTTCTCCGCTTGTGCCTAAGAACCACTTCAAGGACGCCAAGTAATCGTTCATCAGCTTTCTTCCGGAAAGTATATCTTTTACCCTGGTTTGATTGCTTGAGGCTTTAGGAATCTTATAGTGTATGCTCTGTGGTTTTGCCTGTGTTTACTTGGCCTTAGGGTGTGATTTGTTAAATTTTCAATTCTGGAGGACCAACCTCCTAGAAGGTCAAGAAGGTTGAGAAACCTTCCTCCTCTCACCACATTGGAGCCTCCACCTCTACCTCAAAGGCAGAGATTAAACACAGATGGTTCATTTGAACCTGTAGGAATAAGTGAAGTTCTTGGTGAACCAGAACTGATAGCTAACCATTTTGATCTTGACACAGTTGAGAAAGAATAATTGAAGACTGACGAGTTTGCAAGAAACTTTAACACCCCCTTGACTGATTTAAACGATCATGTGATCGTTCAGGTTAGACCTTTTGATTCACCTGTATTAGGTGTCCCTGTGGGTAGGATCATGTCTTCTGCGGAAGAAAGTCCTTTCGTGTTCACCTCAACCCTTCCGGTTGAAGGGGTACTACCTCCCCCGGTAAGTGCCCCTAGATCTAGTTTTCCTTCTACACCTTTGACTCGAGTGAGCCAGGTGGTTCAACCACCGGTTCACTTAAACCTAGGAGGTACTTCTGGTGACATGGTTACTGGGATTCCCAGTATACCTACCATTCCTTCTTCCTTTCCCTATACTACCCAGAGTAGTCCGGTAGGATCCTCGGCATTTGTCCAAGGATTTCCTTGGAATGGGGGGCACATTCCCCCATCCAGTCCATATGTAGGTCCATCTCCTTCCTATGTAGGAGTGCAGTTTGGGAGCAATACCTATTATGGGCAAAGTTTCCAAACCCCTATTTCGGTCCCTTATACGAGCTCTGCCTTTTTGTTGTTTAGCGGAGGGATACCTGCTCCTATCTTTCAGACCCCTATTTCTATGGGGACGGCCCGAACCTCTTACACTGCACCTCCCACACATAATCATGTGGCTTACGGATGGAATCCGTTTCAGAGCAATCTTCCCACTTCACAACCGGTGTCAGGGAGCAACCCCACTTTTACCTATGGGCATTCGGGGGCAGGTCCCTCTAATCCCCAAGCTGGCACATCTAGTACCCCGGTTCGGCCCAAACTTCCATTCCTGGCAACTTTAAACTTGCCAAATTTGTCAAAATTGATGAATGACCCGGTTAGGCATGACCCCTTGTGGCCACCTGTTCCCACCAAATTGCCATCGGACATCCCTAAGTTCGAAGGCAAAACTGGTGAAGATCCTGGGGCTCATACTACCACATTCCATTTATGGTGTTCTTCAAATTCGTTGAATGAAGATTCAGTGAGGTTGAGGCTGTTCCAAAGGACCTTGACAAGTACTGCGGCAAAATGGTATATTGAACTGCCTTCTGCAGCTTTCAGTAGTTCTGGGACTTAGCTAGTGCATTTCTCAGCCACTTTCAGCTTCCGGTCCGATATGATTTCGAAACGGACTTGTTATCTACTTTTAGACAAAACAAGGCTACCCACATCTTAGATCATATCCAAGAGTGGAGGAGGCGAAAGAGCCTTATCAAAGCCACCATTCCTCCTGAGTTTCTGTTAGAGTGGTTCCTTAAGTCACTGTTTCCATACATATCTAAGGACGTTTCCACATCAGGAGTAACGAATGAAGAAGAATCCATACTCAAGGCCCAGCAACTGGATTTGATTTATTCACAATCTGGGATCTTATATGAGATCATCCCTGAGGCATCGAGGCCTTCGCACGATGCGGAGAAGCCTAAGCCTGGACCCCATGCCGATGGTGTGGTTGGATCCATTAACTCTCCCACCGTAGAGTCTTTGACTAAACAACTTCACCAGTTATCTGTCAAACAGTCTACAGCGGAGGCAGTAAAGGCTGCCCCCTCCCCCCAGAATGAAAATATTTTTGCACAAACCTCTCAGAAGGGCAATCAGCAGCCCGACGGGAAGAAAAAGAAAGGTAAGAAGGGAGAGGGAAACCAAAACAAGCCAAAGCCCGCAAACAATGCTGACGGGGGAAAAAAAGAAAAGAAGAAGGTCAAGTTCCCTTGTAAGTTGTGCCAAGAGGACCACCTTACTCACCTTTTTCCCCTTATGGATCAAGCCCAG
>LPNX010923144.1:690444-717335 GCA_001517045.1 Pseudotsuga menziesii
GGACCTTAGGTTATAAGGTGCATAATCCTGTACAACACCATGGATTCAATATTCATAGACAAATGCACATAATTGGACAGGAAAAGATATTTCTATTAATAAAATTAGAGATTACAATAGTGACAACCTATATCGGCACGTCTACGAACTGGAGAAACTGAGTCCTCCACCTGGGCCTCCACCACCTCAATCCTCCATCTCTCGATAGCAAGCTCGCAAGCAAAGGCAAGCTTGGGAAGAACACAAAGTTCTCCAAAGGACAAAGGGATGCAGACTCGGGTATAAGCAAACTAAGGCAATAATGGACTATAGTTTCTTTGCTCTTCAATTTCTCTTCTTCAGTGTATCCAAGGGGTTCCTTATATAGCACTCCAAAAGGGTAATGGAGGGTCGAATCCGAGCGATCTCAAGGCATATGGAAGGCCAAGAGTCAGGATCTTCGGACTCATATGAGGAAAACTCCAAAAATATTTGGACTTGTGCACACATCCCGATGTACGCGGGTTTGAGGTCAAAAGTCACGTGTACACGTGAGTATGGGTTTAAAAGTCGCGTACGACAATAAACATGTGTTTTTTAGGGATGATCTTGGAACATCAAAGTATAATATAAGTCCATGGGGTCTAAAGAGTCTGCAGAGGGACGGGGAAGGCCATAAATATGTGATCAACCATGTGTGGTAAAATCAGCTATAATAGATGCCCCCTAATGTGTGAGGTCAGAGGGGTAACATGATGGTCGAAATACATTATAAAATCCATCCCAGAAGTGGAGTAATGAAGACCCAGGTGGAATAACCAGCCACTCATAAGCATAATACAATAACCAATCTCTACATGTGACTACAAATACATATAGCATCCCCGGATACATAACAGTACAATGGCCATGAATAGGCATGATATACAAAATGTGACATGTGTGGTCATTTCCACGTACAATATACAATAGATCAGAATCTCCAAAGTGGATGAAAATATACAATAGATCAAGATCTCCATAATGGCTGAAGATATACAATGGATCAAGATCTCCATAGTGGATGAAGATATCTGATATACACTGGAATCAAATCACGAGAGCTGATATCTCATGAACACTGGCATGATCAGGGAGGTAGCATACATGGAATGCCACCAAGCTGGAAGGTATTCTACATGAACCGCTACGAGTACATGTCCTTTTATGTGAATAGATGTGTCGAGGTCAAACATAGTAGTCCATCGTCTCATTACTGGTCATTGATGTATACCGTTAACAGACGCGAAATCACCCACCAATAATGAAAATGGGAATCAAGGTACAGACTGCAATCTAACAAGTGTGAATAAATGTGTTTAGGTCGAACACTTAAAAGAATCAATCGATCATGGGACATTGATGTATTCCCAAAACTGTCGATGGTGAGAGAACCTACCACTGATGACTGTAAGTCTCAAGGCACTCAAATGAATCTAGACTCCTATTCCAGAATAAATGATTTGAAGTCGATGGAATGGAATCTGCTGGAAGGAGGGCATTAAGGCATCCCCCATCAACCAACACGAGGTACTCAACAACACTATATAATGTGGAAGAACTCGAACAAGATGTGCACGAACCAGTAATAGTACCAAGAATGGTCGACTTGCAAAGTCAAGATAATTGAGGAATGGCCGACTCAGGCTTCAACTTCCTTTGAACAAGAGCATAAAGGCGAATGGTGACTGAAGGTAGGTAGCATGGACTCGATATGTAAACTGGGACATCTCTGTGACACAGGAGGCATCTACAGAGGCTCCATAGGGACTGGAAGCTTAACCAGTCGGTGGAGATAAACCCAGAGTAATGAGTACAACTCCTAAAGTCAAACTAATAACCCAACCAACGGATGTGATATACAGTGCTCTATTTGAAGGCGACATGACTCGACTGCTGCCAAAGATAACATCTTTTCCTGTCCGACTTTTTATTTATTTTTATTTTTTTGGACTTTTTCAGATATTTTGAAAAGGTTGAAAAAGAATAAAAGTGCTTTATAGTAAAAATATAGGAGGAGACAAGTGTCAGGGGACAAGCAAACTAGTTCTAAGTAATGGAACATGCCTATGCTCAATGCAAGGAGATATGTGCAGGATAACGACAGTCGGGGAAAGGTCTCCTCCCGGTAAAAGGGTGATCAAGCTGCAAAGGATATATAAAAAGGCTTTACTTGGCTAGACATGAGACAAGCTCGAGCTATATGGCTGATGACTCAAAGTCAGGGAGCCAACATAAAGCTCAAGAAGGCAAGCAAAACTCATGAAAATTCAATTACAACTTGATATATACAAGGGAGTCCTGGGGAAATGGCCAGCATAAAGTTAAAGAGGTGTATGAAGCTCTAGCTCAAAGACATGGTGGGACTAAAAAGGACTCCCACAACCTAAAGGAGAAATGTCAGCATGGGCACCAAATGCAAAAGAGGATCTAACTAGGGAACCCGTGTATTGGAAAGCTCTACCATTCACATAACACCACTTCTAACAGCAACAAGAAGGTTCTGTGACATCATGGAATGGGTTCGTACCTAAGGCTGAGATGAAACGGTCATAAGGTCATGCAAAATGTAGGCGGATGTGAAATCCTAACCTATATGCCAGTTTAGACATGATACATGTAATGGGCACGAACGGTTCAAAGCCTCAAAGAGAGTGTACAAAAAATGGACCCTACATGACAATAATATTAGTCCAAAATAGCTGGAAACAGTCAATAAAGAGTCCATACTATAGGATATAGGGAGGATTGATCATGACAACACATTCAAAGGAAACAGTGTGGTGGACGATGGGACATAAGAAGGAATGTAAGGTGTAGACCAAATGTTCATGTATCCACTACCACCCACGTGAGGGTGACCACTGGTGTAAATACCGAGCGAAGGGAATAAAAATCCTCCACAAATGGAGTAGAGGATGGAATATGACCATTCCCGAATCCATGAGCACGGTAAGGGGCTATGATGCCCCCAAGTCTGACACCAGGGTCCGTACTAGGACCAAGGACGGGTGACAGGATACCAGGCACGCCAAAAATAAAAGGATCCTAACTCATGAAAACATAAATACACTCAAGTAACCATGATCCCAAAATCCCATTAGCGCACAAAGAGCACACTCCTAAGAGAATCTACAGCCAAAATACAAGAAAACCAAGGGGAGGATATGTAATCTCTCGAATGCAGCAGGTATGTCTCTCCTAGGAGAGGCTTGAAACTCCCATACAGTACAAGCGGAGGTACGTAACCAATTATAGTGGCCCTCAGCTTCAACGCATAAAGCAATTGTGTTGTCCGACCCCTACCTAGCTAGGACACCTACAAAATAACCTCTGCAAGTACCCCCTGTGATACCTAGGTAAGGAAACTAAGGTCACCCCAATATATCCAATGCTCAAGCGGACATTCGCAGGCGGGATCGACCGTATGGGCAGGGTAGCAAATCCCGAAACTCTCGAAAGATCCCCTAGATTTGAATACAATCCTGGAAATATCTACGGTGCTCACAAAAGTGATCATGGGTCATCCCAATCACAATTGCATGTACTGCCTCGTGCTTAACTCTTGTGTAAGAGGAGCGTCCTGAGAAACACTAATTATATCAAGGATTTCTCTCTCTCACTTGGTTAGACACCTAATTGTTTTGTTTAGTGGTCTTGGAGAATTAACTCACAATGAACTATTCCAAGACCCTAAAACCTAATCTTGTTGATGCACCCTATAAAAGAAAAGAGTGTAATTCATTTTATTAAGCGTTGATCTTAATTGGATGTGATTACTCAAAGGGAAATGGCCGTGCAACTAATGAATCTATGACTCGACAGTGAAGTAAATATGCACACCTAACAAACAATGCCAATTGCAATTGTGTAGAATGAAAAATAGGGTATGCCACTACATGAGATGCATAAACAATCATTCATTTCTAAATTCCAATGCAATCCTTCTTATATGAAAGCCTAAATACAACTCTTATCCAAGCAATCCAATGCAAGTACCTCCTCAAATCCATATCTAAGATGCAACTAAGAGTGCAACTATTTTGTATTTTTCAATATAAAAGAATGAAAAATGCAATAAAAATCATTTAAAACTCTTAGTCTCTGCAGCAAGTATAAAACACAAGCCCAACAAGACATCGAGACAAAAAGAGTAATGCACTAATGGCAAAACAAAAATATAAATGAATAAAACTACTTTCAAAGAAAAATCAATGAAAAAGCAGTCAATGGTCACAACAGAAGTAGTCAACAAACAACATCAGAATCCAGTAGGACCCAGCCACACTCACAACCCACCCAGAAACTTCTCACATCAAAAACTCAACCAAAAGGGAGGATGTACGCGACTATTGAAGGAACATCAGTGTATGTACGTGCCTTTTTAGCTAAAACCCGCATATGTACGCGACTGTTCAGCTGAAACCCGCGTATACAAAGAAAACAGTGGTAAAAAGCAAGCTAAAGGTCAAACCATTTAAGGGGAGGGTCAATGTATGAACATACTATAAAATGCGACACAGAAACATGGAGAAACAGAGAGCAAGTATAAAACACATTGTGCCCCCATCCCCAAAGAAAAACAACTAGGAACTTCCCCAGTATGGTCGCCAATTTTGTTATGGAGAGAAACTTCCTATGGCTTGGGGTGTAACACAACATACAGCTTTGACACTATAAATCAATCTTTCCCAATATGCAAGAGAAACCAAACATTTAACACTAAGGGATACCGAATCGTACCTTGTTCCGGACAGTTGAAGTAGATCCCCATTGAGCTTTCCAATTCACGCTTGCATTAGCAATTCGCTCTCAACAACAGCAAACAAGACATGCATGCTCTATAATAATGTGTTAGACCTACTCTAGCATATATATTCAACTATGTATAAGCAATTTAATACATCCATGGATTCAATATTCATATTCAAATGCACATAATTGGACAGGAAAAGATATTTCTATTAATAAAATCAGAGATTACAATAGTGACAACCTCTATCAGCACGTCTACGAACCGGAGAAACCGAGTCCTCCACTGCCTCAATCCTCCATCTCTTGATAGCAAGCTCACAAGCAAAGAAAAGCTTGGGAAGAACACAAAGTGCTCCAAAGGGACAAAGGGATGCAGACTCAAGTATAAGCAAATTGAGGCAACAATGGACTATAGTTTCTTTCCTCTTCAATTCCTCTTCTTCAATGTATCCAAGGGGTTCCTTATATAGCACTCCAAAAGGGTAATGGAGGGTCGAATCCGAGCGATATCAAGGCATATGGAAGGCCAAGAGTCAGGATCTTCAGAATCATATGAGGAAAACTCCACAAATATTTGGACTTATGCACACATCCCGATGTACGCGGGTTTGAGGTCAAAAGTCGCATGTACATGTGAGTATGGGTTTAAAAGTCACGTACAACAATAAACAAGTGTTTTTTAGGGATGATCTCGGAACATAAAAGTATAATATAAGTCCATGGGGTCTAATGAGTCTGCAGAGGGACAGGGAAGGCCATAAATATGTGATCAACCATGTGTGGTGAAATCATCTATAACATTATCTTTTATTTTATCATCCCACATAAATTTTTTCCTGCCATTTACGGGAATGCGGTAAAGAAGCTGGGCAAAAAGATCTAGTCCTCTTCTGCATAAATTCTAAGTAATAGTGCCTTTAGGAATATTTATGACCTGTAAATTCCTAAGAGTTCCTCCATTGAGGTATTTTTTCCAGAAAATTTGACTGACCGGGTAATTTTTGTTAGAGAAGAGTTGCCATAGCATCTTACCTCCCATAGCAAGATTAGACAAACTCGGGTCTTTGATTTGCAATCCACCATTTGAAACAGGTCTTTTGATAATTTCCCAGTAAACCAAATGCATTCGGTTCTGATTTCCTTTACCACCTCGCCAAAAGAAATCTCTGATCAGCGTGGATAACTGATCCACAATCGATTTTGGAGCCAGAAGGAGAGAGGATTGATAAAGAGGGAGAGCTAAACAATAGACTTTATCAAAATAAGCTTCCCGGCCATTGTGAGCCAAAGACCTCCCCATGAGGCAATGTTTGCTTTTAATTTGCTAATAATATCCAGCCAACAAGAAGGGTTGTTTTTTCCCATTGTTAAAAGAAGACCCAAATACTTTACCTTATCCCAAGAGTCAAAGCCATCAAAACCTAATATTTGAGAAATATTTACCATTGATGAGGGATCTACATTCCATCCATACACAACACTCTTTCGGTTGTTGATAAGAGCCCCTGAAATGATACAGAAATGTTGCATAATTTCTTTGAATATTCTTGCCAACCTCAGCGAAGCCCCTCCCAAAAGCAGCGTATCATCCGCAAAAAGAGCATGGTTGATAGATTCTACTTCAATTGTTGATTTGATGCCCAAAATAATCCCATAATGTTTTCCTGCAATTAGCTTTCTACTCAAAGTATCAGCCATTAGAATATATCAAAATGGCGAGAGCGGGCAACCCTGTTGAAGGCCCCTGGATGCTTGAAAGAAATTTGTTGGTCTGCCATTTACTAATGGTGCTATCCAAGGTTTTTCAGTACAAACTTTGATCAGATTTATAAAAGCATAACCGAAACCAAATGAACTGAGGACTTTGTAAAGAAAGGATAGCTTTACCGTTTCGAAAGCGTTTGCCATGTCAAGTTTTATTAGCATGCCCTTCTCCTTTCTGTGGAAACTGGAGTGCATGGCTTCCTGAACTCGGATCACGTTGTCCAAAATGTGTCGCCTTTTACAAATCCATTTTGAAGAGGTGAAATCAACTTCCCAAGCAGAGGTTTTAGCCTGTTATCTAGGATTTTATAAGATGCATTACATAGTGATATAAGTCCGAAACGATCAAAAGTGATTGGTTTAACTTCTTTAGGAATTAAAGCTAGGAAGGTGGAGTTGGTACATCCACAATCTTTATCTTTTAACTGAAAAGATTTGATCATCTTGAGAAGATCCTTTCTGATAACTGACCAACAAACTCTATAAAAATTAAAGGAGAATCCGTCAGGACCTGGAGCTTTATCCAGTTCCATAGACCATATAACATCTATGATCTCTTCCTCCGTAAAGGGCTTCATTAACTCACCATTTTCCTCTGCACTCACCAAACTAGGGATGTTGGAAAGAAAATCTGAAGTTAATTCGGAATCAATAGAACCATCCTCTCTATACAAATTTTGAAAGTGAGCTTCAGCAACTAGTTTAATTTGAGAAATGCCTTTACAAGATTCATCAATCAAAGAGGAGATTTCCAAAATATAGTTATGGGAGATTATGGCTCTATACTGCTTATGAAAAAAAAGAGGTATTCTGATCTCTTGAATTCAACCATAAACTTCGAGACTTCAATCTCCAGTATTCTTCTTCCTGCCGAAACACTCAAAAAGTGTTAAACTAGGCTCTTTGTTCTTTTTCCAGCATGGTAGAGGTGATCGTTGTTTCTTCCATTTCGAATTGAATCTCCTCAATATTTTCCAAGGCCTCTTTTCTATCACTAGTTGGATTTTTAGGAGAATACTTTACCCAGTCCTTCAACACAGCTTTGGTGTTTTTTAATTTCCTCTCCCAAACAAAGTTTGGTGACCCAGAGACTGTATACTCCACGCCTTAGTTATAATAGGCAAAAAACCGTCTCTATCAATCCATAAAGGACTCAATCGGAAAGGAATGGGGTCGAGGTCTTCTTCATCCTCAAACTGCAACAAAATTGGTTTGTGGTTTGAAGTGAGTTTTGACAAAATACTAGAGGAGATCATTTTTTTTCCATTAAAAAAGAACTCTTCACTAGAAATCGATCC
This sequence comes from Pseudotsuga menziesii, assembly GCA_001517045.1. Classification (NCBI taxonomy): domain Eukaryota; kingdom Viridiplantae; phylum Streptophyta; class Pinopsida; order Pinales; family Pinaceae; genus Pseudotsuga; species Pseudotsuga menziesii. The sequence goes on from LPNX010923144.1 coordinate 698,280, forward strand.
AATCTGGCTGATATATTGGCTGCTCCAATACAAATATTAGACCATGTGTATCGACCTCTTTTTGGTTTAAAATCAATCAAATCCCAAATTAAGATGATGTTCTCCACCATTTTATGCATGGGATCTCTCCCACATAATCCACCTTTTTTCTCTTTTGGATCCAATGTAATATTTAGATCACCTGCTACAATTAAATTTGAAAGAGCGTTTGCAACAAGAAAGTTTTCCAGAGAATTCCAGCATTCTCTTTTCTCTTGAAAATTGACATGAACGTAAGGAATAAAAATATTAAAGGATATCTTACTTTGAGAATGTCAAAGCTCAGAAAATATCCAATGCTACGTTTTAAATGATTTTTCCAGCAAGAAGAGTTCTTATGTCCACAGGGTTGCAACACCACTAGATGAGCCCCGTGCACTCACAACCATCCTTGCATCCCTTTTTCAATTCTTTTTGCTTAAGGAAAGATGAATGGCCTCCTCTATTTTTGTCTCTTGGAGCAAAAGAATATCAAGATAAGCCATTTTTAAGAGGTCTTTAACAGCTTCAACTTTCGTTCCCAACCCCCTTCAATTCCAAGAGACAATATTCATTATTTGGGAGTGATAGAAGGAAGAGGGCCTCCTTTAAAAGGTCTAGCCCAAGTATTCCTGACAATTGACATCTCGATTGTAGCTTTACTTCCTTGCATATTCAAGCATTTGACTTCTTCTTCCCAAACCTTAATCTTGAGAGATTTGCGCCCTTTTTTTGAAGTCCTTTCTAAAGAATCTTCTTCAGAAGAGCCAGAAGTATCCATAGGTTTCTTTTTTTTTTCCATTTTTGCATACGTGGGAGATTGTCTATCAACAGGAAAACCAAGATTCAACTTAGTTGATTCTTTATTCTCTTCTTGTATCTGATCTTGAGAGTGTGGAACTTCTCCCTCTTCAAGAATTGAAGGCACTTGTTCTTCTGGATTGCTCAACACAACAAAATTGTTTTGTGTTGTTATTTCCTTCATAGCTTCTCCCAATTCATTCTGTTTTTGTTCGGAGGGATTACTACCCATCCCCAATTATCCTCTTTTTCCCTTTTATTTGTTTCCTTGCTTTGTTGTACTTGTTTTTTGAACTTGTGTCCATTGGTCTCCCTTCTCTTTGGCAGCTTCTTCACCTACTTTCTTCTTGCATGACTTGGCAAAGTGCCCATAACCATGACAATGCCTACACTTAAAGGAAAATTGCTCGTAATCAAGCTCCTGCACATGTGACCAATCTGCTACTGTCAAGTTAATCGCTTCAGGAAGCCCTTCCTCCAAATCCACTTCAACACATATTCAGGCACAGGTATATTGTTCTCTTCTTTCAGCCCTATCAATATACTTCCCCAAAGTATTTCCTATAGCTTATAGTGACTCTGAATTCTAGTAATGAAGAGGAAGATGCAACAAGCTAACCCATACAGGAACAATATAAGGAACATCTTGATTCAGATCAAAGTCCAGAGTCCATTTGTTCAGGTAAAGTCCTTAAGGGGCCATAAAGTATGGCCCGTTCCTGAAAATTAAGTCCTTAAGGGGCCATAAAGTATGGCCCATTCCTGAAAATTAAATCTCTATCTTATGAATTTTCAAAGAGAAATACATAGTAACCTTTACCTATCAAATTGTCGTGAATGCCTTCTAAAATAAAGGGTTTCCAGTTTATTTGAACCCACACGTCGATTTCTTTGGGAGATGGCCAAAGACCAGTAAACTGGCCAATAAGACCCCAATCTGCAATATTCATGGTTGTTCAGTAGGTAGATCCACCGAAGGAATGTTGTCTAATTTCTTAACAAAAGTCTGTTGAATTTGACTGAGATTCCTCTTGTTGCTTGATGCTACTAGTCTCCTAAAAACGGTGAGTTCCGGGGGGGGGGAACGCCCTCCATCTGCCATGACAAAAAATCCCAGAGCACTGAAGAACCAAATCCCTAGCAAAGAAGAACAACAATTTTCTCAAGAAAGGATAAGTCACCTCGATCTCATAGAGCACACAACTCTCACATAGCATGCATATCTCAGAATATCTCACAGGGCTTACGCAAAGAACCAAAGAGCCAAGCCGAACCAGTCCACGAAACCTGCAAACAACGAGAACAATTAACTCTCCAAATGTCAAAGCTTGTTTAAGAACTCCATTTCATGATGTGTTAACATTAATTATCTATCATATCACATTATACTAAGAAGAATTGTCACATGCTATGATCATTTTATATTACTCTCGGACCATATAGTCATTGCTAAAGTAATTCACCTCTAGAGGTAGCTAATCTCTAAAGGAGACTTCATATCAATATGTGACCATGGTTAGTAACACATCACATAACATTAATGCTTCAACATGCAAAGCATTTCACCTCTATAACTGGAGGTCCACCCCAAGGGTACCCACTATAACTGGGGGTCCACATGAGAATCACAACTTGATATTACTCACAAGTCCACAACCTTGTACTATAACACTTTACAACATCACCACCCCAACACATGAGGATATATAGGACTTGATATTAGTGACAAGTCCGACTTGATATTATTCTCATGTTCGAAGAATGACTCTTGATGTTGTACATTTAACAATTAATACATGTGATCATATCTTTTGAATAAGGTCAAATTTATAGTTAATGGACAATTGTTTAATGTAAAAGAATCATCTTTATCAAACAAAGTCGGCTAGGTAGTTGATACTTATTAATGATGGGACCACAAGTAGTTGTAGTTAGAGATTCCTTAAATGAAAGGTCTCTCTACTTTAAAAAGCTAATAAACATTGATTTTTTTTTTATCTAAACATTATTAAAACAATGATATATTTCACATATTTCTTCTTATTTATTTTTTCTATACTATATTTTCCATCTATATATCTCTAAATATATTCTCAACAAATTAGGTTTAACAATTAAAAATCACCAAAAAAAGAGAGGGGACCAAACACAATGCTAAAATCATTACCCTTGTACATGTCGAACAATCTCAATACCAAATACACTAATAAGCACAAATCCTATTCATTCCGCCCTCGAAGTTATAACCATGAATGATTATATCTTTACCCGTTTTTTCATTTTGAGGGATGGTTTATTGTTATTAAAGGGATGGTTTATTGTTATGGATTTATTGATAAAGCTAATATCATTATTAGGCAGGGTTTTATTTAATAATTGATGAGGGAAAGTCTAATATCATTAGTTCAAATATATCTCAAAGTTGGTGTGAAAATTAATTATTAATAATTTAAATTTGATTTTTCAATATATTTTGTACGATTTTATTTAAAAATTTAATTAGAGAAATGAAAATGAAAATATAAAGTAAGTGTAAAAATCATAAGAAAATGATAAATAATATGTACTAACAAATATTTGATGAGATATAATTATCCCATTAAACAATAAATTGGGGAGGACTAAAGGACCATGTACTGCAACTGTATCTGGTCTGCTCTATATTGTAGGTGCAACAACGTCGTATGTAAAGGTAACTTATGTGTGATTCGATAAAACCTAAAGACTGAACCCTAAGAGTTAAGAGCAGATTTGGAATAAAAATGTATAAGGAAAGTATATCTAAAATCCTGAATACAAATAATGTAAGTGTATCAAGGTCTACTAGAGCTAGCTCCCCGCATAAATAAGAAAAGGGTTCTTGGGGTAAGTTAGATATATATAGACACACGAGAGCTCTCACTCAACGGATCAATGATACACTGAGGATAACAGGGTGATCACTCCCATGAGCTTTTATTGACATAACCGTTTGGCACCCCTAGGAAAGAGGTAAGGGTTACTAATTTAGGGGAATAAATGGTTCACTTCTGTCTTGGTTACCCTTTACTCCTATGAACACTTTAGGATGTTGCTACATCAAGTAATTTTTTTTATATTAAATGAACATGAGATTTAATAATGTTTATGTAGTTGTTAGGAACCTTTTATATTATATGGTTTGTTGTTAAGGATGAATAAATTATTTAATAAAGTTTGTGGTTATTAGGTGGGTTGTGGTTTAATGGTAAATTGACGAAAGTTTAATGTCATTAATTTAAGTTTGATTTTCAAAATATCTTATAGACTTGGTCAAATGATGGATAGGAAGTGACAATTTTGATCGATTTGGATACTTTTTAGAATATAAGTTCTGATTAAAGGACTTGTTTTTTTAGCTTGTCCATTTAGTTTTTTTAGCGTGTCCATGTGTTGAAGGACTTTTTTGTAAGAAGGAAGCAAACTATAAGGAAGATATACAATTGTAAATCTTTTTCTTTGATTAATATAAAAGCAGAAAAATGTCTTTCTTTTTCAAGTTTAATTTCAAAATGTACAATTTTTTATTTAATAATTTAATGTAGAAATTTGTTAACTTAAATTTGATTCTCAACAAATCAACTTAAATGTGTTAATTTAGTGAATTTGATTCTTAAATTTGATTTTTAAAATTAATTAACAAAGTGAAAACAAAAATAAGTAAACTAATAGAAATATACATAACATTATTTACCTAATAGTGTAACATTTAATAAGATATAGTTATTGCGTTGAGAGGCCCTTTATAGCCTAGTATGGGGGAGTGTTGTAAAGTTTGTCGATATTAAGTCGACCAAAAATTTGTCGAGTATGAGGGAGATCTTGTAACATTGTGTTGTAACGTTTGTAACAAAAGAATAATAAAAAAATTAAATATTATGTCGGCCATGTATTTTGTTTGTATTTTGGTTTGAAAGTTAATATATAAGAGGAACAAAAAAAATAAAACCAACCAAGAGGATTTAAGCAAAATCTGCGGCAAAGATAAGAAAACCAACGAAGAAGGAAGAGGAAAGCAAAATCTGCAGCAAAGATAAGAAAACCACCGAAGAGTGAATCTGGTAACAGGTAAATTTATCTCCTTGACATTATTTATCTCCAGCTCCAGGATTAATTGCAAAACATTGATTGAGTTTTATTGCAAAACCATGCATGATTTTGTCAGGCCAAGCATTTAAAATATCAAACAGAGACAAATTTAAATTACCAGGCCAATATATAGTTTTAAGGCAGGGTGTTTTTGCCTATAATGATAAGCCTGTAACTGTATGCGTTATGACTTAGAAAATCAAAACACATACCAGGTAGTAAATCTATAGTCTCCAAAAATGTTTTTTAGGTTTTTTTGAGAAAGAATGGTCATCTACTAAATTATTTTAAGTTTTGGCATATTAGAGACACATTCACAAAGAATGATTGTCTGCTAAATAACATCCTTTGCCTTACTATTTGCCAGAATAAAAATCCATACTCCTATTATTTGCCAAAATAAAAATCTATACTTTCGAGAAAATATTTAATACATTTTTTTTGGAAAAAATTGTCGTCTGCTAAATTATTTTACGTTTTACCTATTCATGTTTTATGATTTTACGTTTTTAACTTTGTTGGGCCACCGGGAAACTTGGAGAATCACACTGCGAGCTGAGGTGTTGAAGGCGACTATTAGATGCACAAACCTATCGAAACAAACCAGTGGCCATACTTTCTAGGCTCTAACCAATGACATTTTATATAAAACATAAAACTATTTTACGTTTGTGCTTTCATGTTTTATGTTTTATTCCAGAAAATTAAAATTAAAAAAACTATTTTAATGTTTTAAGTTTTGTGCTTTCTAGAAAATTGAAAAACTATTTTATGTTTTATGTTTTGTGCTTTCTAAAAAAATTAAAAAAACTATTTTATGTTTTATATTTTAATTATTTTATTTTTAACATATTCAAATTTAATTTTAAATTAAAATATAATTTATATTTAAATTTAATTATATATTTAAATATAATTTAAATTTTATGTTTAAATAAATAATTTTTTTAAATTTATATATAATTTATTTACTATTTATAACAAGAATTACTTATGGCATAGTGGGAAGGTTGTTTGGATAATTGGTGTGAGGTCCAAGGTTCAATACTTTGAGATCATATAATTTTTAAGAAAAAAATAGAATTTTAAACTTATGTATAAAAAGTACTATTTGTAGTATAGTGGTAAGGGTGTTGGAATAATGGGTCTAAGGTCCAAGGTTTAATTCTCTTGGATCATCTAATTTTTATGAAAAATATATTGAATTTTGAATTTGCATAGATTTAAGAAATCAAGTTTATATATAAGTTCTTTACCATGTATAATAAGAACTACATGTGGTATAGTGGTAAGGGTGTTGGGATAATGGGTGTGAGGTCTGAGGTTCAATTATCTTAAATTTTTTAATTTTTTAGAAAAATATATTGAATTTTAAACTTGCATAGATTTCAGTGTTCAAGTTTATATATAAGTTCTTTATTATGTATATTAAGTTCAATGTATAGAGTTTTCTCATTGCATAATTTTTAGTATAGTTGTTATTCCTTGGATGCATTGGTTTGAGTGTAGATTTCATGGATGCATAAATTTCAGCGTGGATTTGATAGATGCATAAATTTTAGTGTATATGTTAATGCTTGACAATTTTGATATAGAGTCTGAACTTGAAATGGAAGATGTGCATGCGGAAGATGCTATGAGACAAACAGGAGAAAAACAAAAATTACAGAACGTCGAACGTCATAAACCATATCAAGGAAGAAAATCTAACGAAATGACAACAACAAAACGAGAAGAAGACTTGAAACAAAAAGTAGAACAACAAAAAGAATATCGAAAAAGAAAGTTAGACGAAATGACAGCAGACGAACGAGAAGAATCAAGAAAACGAAACACAGAACGACAAAAAGAATATCGAAAAAGAAAGTTAGATGGATTGACAATAGAATAATGAGAAGAACAAAGAAAACGAAACATTGGCCGACAAAGAGCATATCGAGAGAGAAACTTGAAGCAATTGGAAGAACAAAGAAATCAAATTACTAATATAGTCCGGGATAAGAAGATTGGAATTTAGGATAATATATCGGTGCCATCTGAAGAACGAGAAGAAGACTTCAAACGAAAACCAGAACAACAAAAAGAAAATTGAAAAAGAAAGTTGGAAGAAATGACAGCAAAAGAATGAAGAAAACGAAACACAGATCGACAAAAAGAATATAGAAACATGAAGTTAGACAGATTGATGGTAGATGAACGAGAAGAACAAAGAAAACGAAATGTTGACCGACAAAGAACATATCAAGAGAGAAACTTGAAGCAATTGGAAGAACAAAGAAATCAATTTGTAAGAACAAAGAAATCAATTTGTAGAACAACAAAGAAATGAAATTGTAGAACAACAAAGACGATATTCATCCAATATACTCGTAGAACCAACTGTGGGAGATGCTCAATGTGTAACGGTCAGAGAGAAACGTGTTGATGACATGGTCCAATTTCAAGCAATTCCAATTACTCATATGGTCTGAGATAAGGAGATTGAAATTGACGATAATACATCGGTACCATCTGAATAAATGTATACTAGACATCGAAAATTTCGTGAACGAATTGATCAATTAGCAGAAGTTCAAATGTGTCATGTATGTCAGGAGTCGTATGCTGGAATACAAGTACACAATTCAAGTACAGGATAAATGTGTGTATGATGTCTAAGAGAGGGATCTAATCATAGATTCTCAGGTAGGAACCACATGGATCCAGGAACTCAACCTCATGTCCTTGAAGATCTCACACAAGTTGAAGAGATGTTGATAGCACATGCAAGTCCAATTTTACAGGTGATGCATTCAATAGATGGACAATACAAATATCGAGGACACGCCATTAGTTTTCCGCAAGAGATTAAAGATGTTGCCAAGACATTGCCACGACATATTAACAACTTGGACTTAATGGTCGTTGTGCGAAAAAAAGGGCGACAAGGATCCAATTATTATTTCACTGTTAGAAAACAAAGAGTTATGGATGCATTATTATATAAGATTCAGAATGATCCATATTATCAAAATGTTTGAGTTGATTATGACGTAGTAGAAGAGTTAGCTGAAAATGCAACATATATCTCACATATGCTTAATTATGTTACTCTTCTTGATATTGACGACAACACAAAATTTGCAATGTTGGAAGGGATACCAGGAGTTGACGACATGTTAGATGGTTTACAAACAACTTCTTTCGCATCAAGGCTTCCAAGTGCACCACAAGAGACATAAATTATTAGAGCATGGGCAAATAATCCTAATTCGGATGAAAATAACGAAAATGATGAATCGATTGATGTGCTTAATTGGCTTGGCATTGGCTCATCTCCAATTAACGAGTATAACACTGTTGGATTATTTGATGTGGCATTTCCAGCATTGTTCTCTAAAGGAGAGACATATTGGTTACAACCGCAAATGCGAAATGTCCATCTACATGAGTACACAAAACATCTTCTCAGATATCATGATAACAAATTTGGAAGGCACCCTCACTTCAGATATTTTTTACTAAATATTATAATGAGACATCGTGCTCAAGCTTCCTCGACAATTTTTGTCAAAAAAAATATTAGTGGACTACTGACAACAATAGAAGAGTTATGAAAACATTTATGAAATCTTCCAGATTCAAGATTGGGAGAAAGATTAACGAGATTTGGAACGGTATTAAGAGGTACACGTGCATATTAGAGCAAGTGTCATCAAGAGTTATCCGACTTGATTCAACATATAGGTTGTCCGACAATATTCTTCACACTAAGTGCAGCGGATATGCAGTGGCCTGATTTGCATAAATTAATGCCAGGCACAAGTCCTACAGATCCACGTGAAGCGAGAAAATGATGACGTCAAAATGTTTCAATCGGATCCAATATTTGATTATGAAGAACTTCTTAACTGTGTTGAGCGTCATATTACTTGCAATGAGAAAAGTTGTCTTCGGAATAAGGGAGGAAAAATGGTCTGTCGGTAACACGCACCATGGGATCTATGTGACCATTCAAAACTTTACATTGATAAACAAGGAGAAAAAAAGTATGAACCTAGACGAAATGATGGCAGAGTGAATACACACAATCGTGAAACATTGATGACGTGGAGGGCTAATATAGATTGACAGCCTATACTTTCCAAGCGCGTGGTTATTAATTACATAGCGAAATACACTGCTAAATTTGAAAAAAGGATCTGAAACTTTCCACAATATGTTAATGCGTGTCTCTTCTATCCAGAATCCAAACGAACCCGCAACACATGCATATAAAAGTTTGTTGTGTGAATCCATTATTGATAGGGACATTGTTGCACATGAGACATGCCATTTGCTTCTAGAGCTTCCTCTTTCAGAATGTAGCCATCGTTTTGTGGTTCTAAATGTTGGTATGAAGGTTTTCAAACAAGTACAAGTTGATACATATAATGCCGATAATGGTAATTCTCTGATTGATGTATATACTAAGCGACCTGCAAATATGGAGGAACTTACATTGATAGATGTTGCAAAATACTGGTCATATGAAAAATGTTGACGAGGGTGAAAATGGTTACAACAAAGGAATGCATCTATTGTATGTGTATTTCCTAGATTTAACTCTATTCCTGATCAAAAAGATGAGAAGTTTGTTGAATTCCGTTGGTTCGAGTTGGTTTTGTACAAGAAATTTCGTGACTTTCAAAAAGATACAAGACACATATCTGATGAAATAGTACAGAATTGGCAGAATTTGCAATATAAACCTTGGTATGTTGATCGCAAACCTGTGCCTACAGATGCTCGAGTTGAATCCGACAAAGAAGAAGAACATCCAAATCCACAAAGAGATTCCATGCAACATGAATGGGAGATCATATGTGGATTATATAAAAATCAATTTATAAATTATAATGAGTTTGTGATGCTTGGACATAGGGATCTTGATCGTATGAATGATTGGAATACTGCTTTTGTAGATTAGGAGACCTCTAGTCGTGCAATTCAGTTCATCTCTGAAATGCGAAATTGAAAAAGATTTATAATAATAAACATGCAAAATCTTACTCAGTTGATAGTTTGGGGGATTAGCAAAGAATCACATACAATGTTATCCTTGAGCATTATAGAACAGGTGTTGAACCACTACGCATGATAATCCAAGGAACTGCTGGTACAATAAAGTCGTATTTGATTGGAGCCATTAAAAATACACTTGAAAATCTCTTGCATCCAAGGAAAAGTCCATTACTTCTTCTAGTTCCTACAGGGGTGGCAACTTTCAACATATCCGCAACAACAGTTCATTCTGCACTTCATATACCGATCAAAGAAATTAATCCTTTACGAGGACCGAGTTTAATTAACTTACAAGAAGAGTTGAAGAATGTTAAATATATTTTGATCGATGAAATGAGTTTTATTGGAAAAAATCTATTAATCATAATAGATTCAAGACTTCGCTAAGCCTACCCATAAAATGCTAATATACCTTTTGGTGGAAGATCAATTATATTGGTCGGTGATTTGGGACAATTGCCACTTGTCATGGATAAGCGTGTTTATGCATCGGAAGGTATTGCAAAAGAATCATGGAACACATTCACAATAGTTGTGACCCTCGATACTGTGTTTCGACAGAATGGACAAAGCAATGAACAAATATCTTTTCGTAATTTGTTAATGAATATTAGAGATGTAGTTCCAACAGTAGAGGATTGGAAATTACTGATGACTCATACATATACTTCCTTGGATGCTCCAATGAAAAAGTCATTCGATAAGGCGATACATTTGTTTGCGACAAATGATGATGTAAACTGTCATAACAAGCGTTTAATAAGAGGCCTAAATTGTCCCATTGCGACTAGTATTGCTACATCTGTAAGAAACAACTATTCTACGGAAGGAGATGAAGAAGGGCTGGAACTTGAATTATTGATAGCCATAGCAAAAAGGGTAATGTTGACATCAAACCTATGGACTGATGTTGGACTCGTCAATGGTGCTCTTGGAGTTATACAACAAATTGTATATAACCCTGAAAGTTCGCGTCGAGAACCACCCACATATGTTTTAATAAAATTTGATAATTATGTGGGGGTACCATGGGATGAATTGTTTCCTCAAGTTGTTCCTATTACAACTATCGAAAGAGGTAATAAAAAACAACTTCCATTGAAACTTGCTTGGGGTTTAACAATCCATAAGTCACAAGGATTGACATTGGACAAAGCTACTATTAATATTGGAAAGCAAGAGAGGTAGGGTATGACATTTACAACAATATCTCGAGTTAAAGATTTGGCAGTTCTACGATTTCAACCTCCATTCTCATATGATCGATATGAGAAGATGTCAAAACTACATGTGTGAAGATAAGAAAAGATGAAGAAGATAGATTGGGAATGATCACGATGTGAACCATATTATCATTTATTTAATCCTTACAAAATTATTGTCTCTATTTTCCAGTTTAACAATTTATTCAATCCCTAATACTTAGTACTTACATTGAGATAATCCTCATAATTATATCTGTGTTTTCAACTTAACACGTTCCTTACAATATTGATCAAACTCTAGTTTTGTGTCACTGCCCACGACTGAAACCAGCCTAGATCCAAATCCTAGGCTCTATCAAGCGCCGAGAGGGATCAAATCTCCCAAGGTGCAAACCTCTCCTCGAATAGCTCCTTGCGTGCATTACCTGAGAAGAGGCTTGCACCTTGGGAGATTTGATCCCTCTCGGTGCTTGATAAAGCCCAGGATTTGAATCTAGACTGGTTTATTAAGCAATTCAATACATGATGATGATGGTTAACCTCCACTAAAATTAATTTGGTTTATAAAACTTTTAGAAAAAAAATATTATTATTCAAATTTGTATTAAATAATTTATATTTTAAATATTTAATAAAATTAATTCAAACTATAGTATTTTTAAAAAATAAATAAATTAAAATTAAAAAGTTAACATCCACTAAGATTACTTTGGTTAATAAAACTTGTAATTAAAAAAAATATTATTATTCAAATTTGTATTAAATAATATATGTCTTAAATATTTAATAAAATTAATTGAATATTTAAAAAAAATAAATAAATTAAATTAAAAAAATTAAAAAAAAAATGAAAAATTATTTAATATTTGATTTTAAAAAGAAATTATTATTATCATTTTATATATATACTCAAATTATATTTCATTAAAATGCTGAAGGTGATTGTATTAAAACTAATTTTGATGAGTTAAGAATTCGTTTTTTTTCGAAATAGGAAACGATGTTACCTAACAACCCAAATAAGTAAATTTATATTACTTGCCTTTGAAGATAAAGTACGACGTGTATATTATATTACACGTTACATGGATTCACTTTTCAAAATTGCTAATTGTGACGTGGAAAAGAAAAACAGAAAAATAGGAAAGTGACATTTAATTGGCCACAGACGTACAAACGTTGTATTGAGCTTACGGGCGTATGAAAAACAGGGGAAAGTAGATTCGCAGATAAACAGAACTCACAATCCACGTAAACCGCTGGATCAGATTACTTGTCCGGATTCGAGCCTGGACCTGAGATTCTCGCCAGAATTCTTGGAGGTGCCTGTTTACACGATCTGGGTTATACATGTAATTGCATTTACCAATTGGGTTTTCGATGTGGAGCCATATTGAGACCTGAGAGGTTCTGTATCAAGCGTATTAAATGCCAGGACTGGGCTGGAGAATGAGATTGAGAGGAGGATTGTAGCCTTACTATGATCCACGTCACAGATAAATAGTAATCTGATCTTGGGAAATGAAGACCAGGTGTGTATCACTGCCAGTTTTTGTTGTCTTGTCAGCGACAGCTTTCGTTTACTACACAACTGTATTCATTGTCACCGACCAATGGCTGAGTTTAGGGACAGCGCCTGGTCTGCTGAACGCAATTATATTTACAGGATTAACAGCCATGTCAGTTTTATGCTATACCCTTGCAATTATCAAGGATCCTGGTCAGGTTCCATCCTCGTATGTGGCGGATCTTGAAGAGTCGGACGCTTCAATGCATGAGGTGAAGCGGAAGGTATGTTTTTCTTCTTTTATCTCCATACCTGTTTGTGGGGTCTGTAATATTTTTTTTGATATGTACGCTTTTGATCGATCATTGGTGGGAAGCTAAAAACCCAAAACTCTGTATCAACACCGTACATACCCACTTTAGCAATGGGGAAAGAAACAGATTTGAACTTTGCACCTCCCCTTCCCAAAACCAAAGCCTTTAACAACTCACAATGGGGTAATCCCCCAGTTTTGGGTTAGGTAAGATACCCTCCTGTTTTCCCAAAACCAAAGCCTTTACCAAACACACATTGGGGGTAACCCCCCTGTTTTGGGCTCTGTAAGATATCCTCCTGTTTTTTTACATTTTAACTGGTATAGTTCAGGTCATCAAGTGCTTCGCGCAGAGCTTATGTTGCAATTTGCAATTTTTAAAGTTTTCTCAGAGATCTTGGACGGTCCGAATTTGGCCATTCATTTTGAAACCTTTGGGTTAAGAATTTTCAATTGAGATCGCCTGCCATTAGAGATCAAATACATTGCTTAAAAATCAAATATCTGGCAGACATTAGTCAGAGTCTTGGGATCATTTAAGTTTTTAATATAAGAGTTAGGTTTCAGTGTTTGGAAGATTGGAAAAGAGAGGCTTGGGTCATTTTAGAAGAAACGTAGTTTGCATCTTTTTTGTTGAATTGATTTACTGGTAAAATTCTTGGTGTCATCCAGACTCTTACCAGTTAAATGGGGCTCCTCGGTCGGTGAACGATATACACCCTCGTCATATAGACTGGTTCTGCACACACATGATTAATTAAGGTTAAACAATATTCTTCTTTTTAAAAGAAAAACTGTGTGTAAAAGAATCATAAACTGGAAGAGCTACTGAAGTTACAGTTTACTTTCTCGGCGTATAGTTTCCACCAGAGATACTCTTTCGGCAGTTGAACAAAGCTCACGAACTCCACCAGCTTTCTGGGCAAACTGAGATAGGTTCAAATGAAGGCGAGGGCCAAGGTTAATGGCCTCTCCCTCTCTGTTTACAGACAATGGGCTAACGAGGTCAACAGTCCGGAGGCCAAGTGCAAGAAAGAAGGTGCAGCTAGCTGCAAAGAAAACCCCATCGAAAGCTTTTACACAACCGCCAATACACATTAAAAACCTAGGGTTTGACTTCATGTCCTTTGCCCGACAGCTGGAGGCGTTAATACGACCACACGGCCTACATGTGGATGCCATCAATACTTGTTCTTTGCATTTTAAATTCATGGATACGGTCTCAAGATCTTTACCCTTAGTCACATCTGGTGTATTAAGGACCCAAGGTTTAAGTGTAGTGCTTCCACTTTAAGCTTAACATAGGTTAACAGGTGAGGGATATCTTTTCCAATATCCAAGCATATGATATAGTATAAGTTAAAACATATGATATGTTCAAACTTCACTATGTTTAGATTTGAAATGGTATGTTATACAAACATCAAAACTAAGTAAAGTTTAGGTAGTTTTCCCCAAAAGCTTTAGGACCATGTTCCTTGTCACTGGTAGCAGTTTTATGCCTTAGTATTTGGTTTTTTTATAAGGCGGCCGCACCTACCTGCGTCAAGGGAAAACAAAGATCATGCATTAGTCGTAAAGACTAAGTAAGACCATGATCGATACCTTTTACAGCTCGAAAGTAAAACCAAAACTGAAGAAAAACGTCAAACAGTCTTAAAAGCAGTTATCTTCACAAAGTAGTGTAAACTGGAAAGCATGACATAATTCTGACATAGTACTCCAATAAAGCATGCTAGCGATAAAATTATTATAGACACATAAAACTTGTGTTTATTGTTAAAGCATTACGTTACGACAAATGAATTACAAAGTATAACATCTCTTTGATTTATTCCCAAAGAATCATAAATTACATGCGGTAATAAATTTTTTTTATTTACAAAATTTTAGGGATGTTACAGGTAACCCTAAAGTCAATGAAGGAATAGAAGGGGGATCCTTCTAGAAGACATTAAATAGTATAAATATGAGATCAAGATCTCATTGTGAGGCATCTTGAAGAAATGAAAGTCTTAGATTTGATTGCTTATGTCTGATTTGGGTTTGATGCTTGACGTCTAGGGTTCCTAGATTGATTCTGCTTGGGTGCTCTGCTGATTTACGTTTTACTACTCATCTCTGATCTTCTCTTCAACTGTTGGTGTCTTCCGTCCTCTACATGTGTGTGCCATCTACTGTTTTAAGGCTGCAGTTCTAGGTGCCGTGACCTTGCTGAGGATTGTTAAGGGTATTGTGAACCTGCTGTAAGCCTGTTGAGAGTGCCGAGCCTGTGTATTGGGGTGTCGTGACCTTGCTGAGGGTTGCTGAGGGTGCTGTGAGCCTGTGTTGGAGTACCACTGGTTTGTTGAGGGTGCCGTGAGCCTGTGTGAGGGAACTGTGACTTGTTGAGGGTGCCGTGACCTGCTGTGAGGGTGTTGTGACCTGCTGTGAGGGTGCCGTGAGTCTGCTGAGGGTGCTAGTCTGTGTGAGGGTGCCATTACTGTGGAGGGTTCTACTGTATGCTAGAGTAGTGACACTGCTGCTAGGAGACTGTTAGAGGGGTGCTGCTTCTTGCTTAGGTCTGACTGGACCTGTTGTGTCATCTACTGCAGAGCACTTCTTATTGTAACTGTCTAAACCTAGTCTACTGCACATTATCTCTCTCTCTTTATCAGGTATGTGATTAGTAATTACCCTCAGGTAAGAGTCAGTTAGTTGTTCCATTTTAGTGACTTGTCTCTGAGAGAAAAGATATGATCTGAAAGAAGTTTCAGATTTCTGAGTATAAGGAAGGACCTCACAATCCAAATAAGTTATCAGAGCTATTTGTTTTTTGTTTATCTGCTGCTTCTGTCCTATTGTTTATGATTTGCTTCAGTAGTATAACTTACTGTTTATGATTTTCTACAGTGCTTTAGATTTCTACATTTAGTTAAAGTTTGTTTTCAAACCCTAACTTTAACACATTGATCTAAAAGGGAGTGTTAAAGTTGAAAGAGATGAAACTTATGTCTTGATCTAAATTTGTCTTATCTATTAGATAAACTACTTCTGCTGTACTATTTTGTTAGTTACTTTTGCATTAAAGTACACAATTTTAATTTTCTGTTTAAAACCCTTCCATAACCCTTATTTTAACACAGAAGAAAAAATATTTGCCAAAACTTTACATCTCCGCCAATCTGGATCTGATCCAATGTTTTTTTTTCATGAGAGAAAAAAACTGTATATTTGCTATCTCTAAAGGAAATCAAAATATACATAGGCTGGCCAGCTCACAGAGAGTGCTGTAGATATCAGAGAGATTCTAATGACTTATAGCCAAATTTGTCACAAAATTTCCCAACCGTTACTGACACTTTCTACTAAATACATGTAGCAAAGTGTTCAATATAGCATATTCAGCGAAGCGCTCCTTTGTCCATTATGCAAATTAAGTACATGACACTATAATAACCCTAAATTCCTGGAGCTTACACTCATCCATCGAAAGATACGAAGATGAACCTCTAGGAATGCCTTTGCGCCTTGAAACTCATTGCATATCAAGAGATCTTCATTAAGAGCAATTGCCTCCTTAGAAAGGGTGTAAGCCTGCTGATTAAATTATCTGTAAATGTGCTCTCTAATGACAGAATCATAAGATTCCTGTAGCTCCCGAATTCGGCGTTGCCAAGGCAACATCACTAAAATATCTAGCTGGGCTTTTCCTTTGAACCAATCTAACACTACCTTAGAATCGCCCACCACATGTAAATGCCAAATCCCTTTTTCTCTGGCAAAGTTTAAAGGAACCCAAAGGGCTATTAATTCAGCCCAAGTGTTAGTGCCAAGACCAGCGCCTAATTTTAAAAAGAAAAAGTGATCTGGAGAAATATGCAACACTATACCAACTCCACAATAGCTTGGAGTCCCCTTACAGGTGCCATCGAAATAACCCCAAGCAACAAAGCAATTAAAGGCGGGAGCACATTGAGGCCTGTTTAGATTCCTTGAAGATTCTTTCTTCATTTCAACAGAAGCTGCTTGGATCTTATGAGCTGCTAGATCGGGACTCCCTCCTTCAAATAACGACCGGTTTCTATGTAACCAGATACCCCACAGAACATAACTAGAAAGATCCTTGAAAGACCTAATCATTGAGTTCCTCACCCAATTCCACATGTTCTAAGTTCTAACGAGCCATAGTTCCAAGAGCCTGGACACTTGACTGAATTACCTATTGCCAAACCTGCATAGCAAAAAGACAAGAGACAAAAATACGATTGACCGGTTTTTTGATCAACCATACACAATGTACACTTGTTCGGACCTTGCCATCCTCGCCTTTGCCCATTATCCCAGGTCAAAATCCTATTCGCCATTGCCAGCCACATAAAGATTCAAGTCTTTACAGGATTCTTGCATTTCCATAACATAGACTACCAGGATAAGACTTGAATGGAGGGACACCATAGGCACACCATAGGCAAGGGTTTGGGTTAGGGCTTGTTGCCGCCTAATTCGCACCTCGGGTAACGTGGCAGAAATCTTCAAGCCACTGGGTGCGACCTTGGGGGCAAGCTCGAGCCAAGTGCTGTCACCTGATACTCAGCTCCTCCGTCTAGGCCAACTCCTAGCGAAGCCAAGGGGGGTGGACCCTAATGAAAAGTAAAATCTAAGGTTTTTACTCTACGAGAGAAATAATTAATTCTAGGAGTTTTAATATGGAATGGATGAATTTAAGAAATTACCAATTACCGCCAACAAAATTTAACCTTAGCAACACCTTAACTCAAATTAGATACACAAAATTCAATGACACATTGCGAGATTAACTTATGCAAAAAGGAACAGAATAGACCAGTGCCAAAATGAAAAGAGTGCTTGCAAATGTGGGTTGCTAGTGTAGTCTCAGTGAAAGTATTGCAGTGTCTCTGTTGGTAAATTTTAAATTATTAAATGAATTGATTAAGGAATGGGTAAATTGTGGGTTTGGCTCAACAAGTCAAGTCCCTTCGAACTGAGTGCTAAAGCAGTAATACCAAGTGTCCAATAGGGCGAGGATAGACCTGCTTAGAGTAGCCCCCTGACTCTGTAGTGATTACCCTTTGCAACCTCCCGAGTTCTCAAGAAAATTACTTGTGTGGATTTTCCTATTAATTCTAGTAACTCGTATCCCTTTTTGATACAGCCAACTGATCAGACAAGTTGCAGCGGTGCAGAGCATACGGGGAAGGAGTCTTGGTTTATTTTAATTAGAACAAGTTTTCTGATTTAGAAAAAAAAGATAAAACCCAGGAGTCTCTTTCCAGATTCAGTACTCGGACAAGCCCTTAAACACGGACCTGTACTCGGGAAAGCGAGGGGGTTTATTTTAACTTAGCAGTGCATAACAAAATTGTTTTTGTTTTTTTAATTACTACACTGCTCAAATCTTTTCCCTTATGGTACTTCGGTATAGCGCAGTGGGTAAGTATTCAGGTTACTTTTGCACAACTTAAACAAAGCATGAAATGATAAAGAAAGACAACTACGCTACCAACATATAAGAAAACAGAAAATGACACCAACACAAATCCCCCAAGGGGGATGGGGACCGGGCTCTACTGAGCCTACTCAAACTTGTTTTTATTAATCGGTTACAATGCTTCAGCAGAGAATGCTCTTTGGTCCTTGTTATCTGGGATCCAAAGGCTTACAACATGCAAAAGAAATAGGCCCAGCTAAGGGGAAAGTCTCCTGGGAGCTCTAGATGTTCGAAAAAGCTAATTTCGGGCAGAGTTTCCTTCTCTTTTTTGATGGGCCTGCTAAAAACCAGCAAGCATATGTCAGTGAAAGATGCCCAAAAACACTTTGGAAGTGTCTTTGGGCAGCATTCAAAAATTTACAAAAATAATCTAAGTAACAACTGATTACAAAAACAAGGAAACAACTAAGTGAGGTAAGCTAGAAAGCTTGCCTTCTTAGGATCTTTGCTTGCCTCTTGAGGAGAATGGCATGCAAATCTTAAGCACAAAATGCTAGATCAAACTTTAAAATGCATAGAAACTCTTTCAACAAGCTTTTTTAATTTTCAAAATTTTTAAACTTGCGGAAAA
>LPNX010923144.1:720642-738428 GCA_001517045.1 Pseudotsuga menziesii
CCCTAGGAGTTGGCCTAGACGAAGGAGCTGAGTATTAGGTGACAGCGCTTGGCTCGAGCTTGCCCCCAAGGTCGCACCCAGTGGCTTGAAGATTTCTGCCACGTTACCCGAGGTGCGAATTAGGTGGCAACAGGGCTTCTTACTAACTTAGGCACACCATAGGGATGGTTCTATTTTTGTAAACCCCAGTCCTCTCTTAGTCTATAAAAGAGAGACCGGGTGACTTCATTCGACACATTGTTGAGTGAGTTAAACAATTTAGTTTTGAGCTACTACATTGTCGGGTGATTGATAGCTAGAGTCTTGTGGTTTTTGTTCATATTTTCATCTTATTCATGTATGGAGATCTAGCACTCAGATTATACTGTTTTGATAGGAGTTTGAAGGTTTCATTTAGGATTTAGGTTTCAAGGTGTAGGTTTGCTTACCATGTACTGAAATTTAACATGGTATCAGAGTTGTGCATTTGATCTCTATTAAATCCGTTTATGGAGTGGGCTGCTTCCTGTGAGAGGGAGCTGCTGGAGGATCTGATGCCCAAAAACTGTCAGAGTTTAGAGTGATCTGGGCCTGTGTTCGGTACATGGACCTATAAGGGGTTGTGGTTGAGATGCTCATGTAGCTTCAGTGATTGGAGTGTTGATCTGTGCCCATGATAGGTTGCTGATCTGTTTTTTGTGTCTGATTAGAATGTTTGAGGTGTGTTCTAGGAGTTGTAGGTATGACTAATCTTGGTCCAAGAGAGTGTAATTGGTTAGAGGACATTGCCAAGTTTATACCTTGGAAGTGCAGGCTGCAAATGTTATTAGCTAGTTGATTGTTGTTGTTTTGTGGAAGCTAAGGTTACAACTCCTAGACTCTTGTCCAGCTGGCTGGATATAATAAGAGGGCGGCCAAAGCGAAGAGAATCATCCTTAATCAGCCTTTGTTGAAGTGTGCAGGTGCAGGGGCAGGGTCAGAGGAAAGGTGCAAAAGGGCAGTAAGGGAGATAGCATCCAACCAGCAAGATTGAAGGACTGATCTTGAGGTTTGTAAGGCTGGGCTATTTACTGTTTCGTAATTCCTCAATGGGCCATTTTCCCAAGACGGGAGCCCAAGATTTACTCTTAATAAAATCACGGTTTGCTAGTTTTCCCCCAGATGGGGTTTTCCAGGGTAAACAAGTGTCAAATGTGTGTGTGTGTGATTTCTTGTTTAATTTTGCAGCGTGATTCGTTCAAATGCTAGTGTGTTTTTGTTTCTAATTTGCTAATTATTGAGAACAGAGATCGGATCTAGCATTAGAAATTTAACATGGTATCAGAGCCTTCACTAGATCTTTGAGGGAAATCATTTGGCAAAGATGTTTACAAATTTTTAAAAAAAGAGAAGGTGAATCATAGGACTGTCGTACAACCACCATACGAACGTACGACTGCAAGCTAATTGCATGTCAAGGCGGATGTGGTAGCAGGAAATGGGGGGTGCTGGGTGTAGCACTAGGGCGACAAGGATTAGGTTGTTGGACAACGACATACGTGGATCAACAGGGAACGACTACAAGGGGCACAACCATAGCCGCTGTAACAGCCAAGTGTGGGAGTCGTCGGCAACAGGCACATGCAGGAGATTGGGCGCAGGTCTTGTGGAGTGGGCCATGGGCAGTTGTAGAGGAATTGGGAGCAACGACTGTGGTGGTGGTAGAGGCTGCCAGTAGCAGGGTGGAGTTGTTAGAGAAATATAACAACAGAAGGCAGGAGTGACAACGTGTAGGAAGGTTATAGTAGGAGATGCGACAACAAGAGGCGGAGTTGATTGCTGCGGCCGCTAGCGTTCGCATCAGTTGCAGCTAGGAACCAAGGGTTGTGGAAGTAGTAGTAGAGTGAAACTGGGGATAAGCAGAGGCGCTGAGCAGGGTAACAAGATGCCAGAGCAGATAAATGTGTTAGCATAAGGCAGAGTGAGCCGGCGTGGGCCGTAGCCGTTGACATGGGAGGAAAAGTAGTTGCTAGCCGAGGATGCAGATGAGTTGTGGGATACAGGAGTGATTGTAGACGTGAGGAGTAGTTGCGGGCTGATGAGCCGTCGCCAACAGTTTCCAGGGCAGGACCAATTTCCAGTAGAAGGCAACCATTAAGCCGCCAATTGATAGAGCTGACAAGGCAGTAGTCGAGGACAACCGTCAACTAGCAGAG
Source organism: Pseudotsuga menziesii (assembly GCA_001517045.1). NCBI lineage: Eukaryota > Viridiplantae > Streptophyta > Pinopsida > Pinales > Pinaceae > Pseudotsuga > Pseudotsuga menziesii. The sequence continues at coordinate 722,817 of LPNX010923144.1, forward strand.
TCGCAAGGTAGTTGCTTGTAGGCTTAGAAAATTTCAAGCAGGCCCAACAGACCTCCAGGGCAGCCCAAAACAACCTCAGGCAGTGCTATAAGAAATTTCGGGCAGTCTCGAAAAGGACTAGACAATGAGTTGCAAGCTTGTGCAGCCTAGCAAAGGGTTCGAGCAATGACTAAAAGGAGTTGGCCAGCCCCGAATAACAATCAAGAAGACAACAGGAGGTCCGAGCAACCTCAGACAGACCCTGAGCAGTAGTTCGGGCAGTTTGGGCAGCAACAAAAATTCGGGCATCAGTTGAAAATGCCTGCAGTAGGTATAAGGTATGACAATAGGTTGGAGGGTGCCTCCAACTACAACTACTGGAAGGCAAGGGTCACATTCGTTCTCATGGAGAATGGGCTGTGTGAGTTCACAAGCACAACTGTGACCGCACCGAAAAATCCTAAGGACTTGGAAGCTCACAATTTGAACGATGTGAAGGTCAAGAGGATTATCTTAGACGTGGTGAAGGATAATTTGATCCCTCACATAGCTGAGAAGAAGTCAGCCAGGGAAACGAGGGGGGCTCTAATGGGTTTATATTAGAGTAATAACCACAACATGAAGATGGTGCTAAAGGAGGAGCCCAGGAGCACCAAAATGTCCAAGACAGATATGTAGCTTCTTATCTCACCAGGATCACTTAAGTTCGTGATAAGTTTGCAGTGGTTGGGGAGATTGTGACAGATCAGGAATTGGTAAGGATCACTTTGAATGGCTTCACCAAGCCATGGACACCCTTTGTCAAAGGGATGGTTTCATGGCAGAATCTTCCTAACTGGGAGAGGTTGTGGGATGACTTCATCCAAGAGGAGATTTGGGAGGAATCTCTATACGAAGGACAACACAAGGGTGATGATGAGGTGAATGTAGCTCTTGCCAGTCAGGTAAAGAGGAGCAAGGATAGTACAGGTCGAGAGTCAATTTCACAGGCAGTGAAGAAGAAGGACATGAGCAAAGTCAAGTGCTTTGCGCGCCACAAGTATGGCCATTATGCTTCATAGTGTCCAGAACGAAAGAAAGGGAAGTATATGTCTCGGTAGGTGGTTGCATCTACAGAAGCTTTGGTCAAGGAGTTTGCTAAGAGGTTCGAGAAAGATTTCTTGTTAGTCTCTTGTATTTCTGGCATATTTTCATGTAGAGCCTAGTTTGTTGATAGTGGGGCTTCTCGTCACATGACGGGGACACATGAGTTGTTCACCAGTTTATCGAAGACAGACTCAGATTTACAAGTGGAGCTTGACACCCATGCCAAGTGTGCTATGAAGGGAGTTGGGATAGTTAGGTTTCAATTAGATTCAGGAGGATCTCTAGAGATGAAAGATGTGTTGTATGTACCGGAACTCAATATGAATTTGGCCTCAATATCGACATTAGAGGATAGTGGATACGTCATCTCTTTCAAGAGTGGTGGGGTTCTCATTCAATTGAAGGGATTTGGCATCGACTCAACACGAGTTCTTGATGTGATAGAGGGCAGAGTATACAGGTTGTAGGGAAAGCCTATATTTGGATCCAAGGGGATCTTGGATCATGGATTGATGTTAGTGATAGAGGTCAAGGAGCAAAAGGCTTTGAAGGGTGAGTAAATTTAACAGACTTCCAGTGTGGAGAGTAAACCTTTAGAGGGGAAGAGGGAGTTAGCCCCTTCCAGTTTAGCCAGAAGACCTAGTTAGTACTAGATGACATTGATGGATGCTCAATAGTAGGAAAAAGCTCATAGGAGCACAATGAGGGAGAGTAGGCCTTTGACAAAGTTTTCAAACTTCTTGGCACTAATGTGTAGCGTCGTCGATTCCATGATTTCCAGTGATCAGGGAGCAGCTGACGAACAAGGTTGAAGAGATGCCAGTATGCAGGATGATGTGTGCGATAGTGTGCTAGGGTTAGAGGGAGAACAAGTTTTGAGTGGCTCTTTGAGAAGTACCTTCCTCTCTAAGAGGGAATGTTGATGATTGTAGCTTGGACATGTATTTTTGCATAGGCTAGGTGTCAGGCATGTAAGAGTCGTCCATATTACCTCTCTAGGTACTTGCCTTCTAGAGCAAGTGACTTTTGTATCTCTTTCCTAAGTCTAACTTAGGAAACGCACATTAATTAATTCAATGCTGGCTAATGACTAAAAGTGAACTTAAGATTAAGTCACAATCGCTGATCTTAAGTGAGGCTTGAGATCTAATTCAAGCCATCGATCACTTTGGAGATCTAGGGTTAGGGTTTTGGTCATTGAGATGTTATAAATGTAAGCCTAAGGAAAGGAGGAGACAGTGACACACAATAGTTACATAGAGTAAGTGATATCTTATTTATTGATTGGAGAAAGACTTTCAACCAAGTGTCTAGGGGCAAGGGCAAGGTTAGAGGAAAGGTGCAAAGGGGCAGTAAGGGAGATAGCAGCCAACCAACAAGATCGAAGGACCGATCTTGAGGTTTGTATGGCTTGGATATTTATTGTTTTGTAATTCCTTAGTGGGCCTTTTCCCAGGATGGGAGCCTAGGATTTTATCTTAATAAAATCACTGTTTGCTGGTTTTTCCCCAGTTGGGGTTTTCCAGGGTAAACAAGTGTCAGTGTGTGTGTCTGTGTGATTTCCTGTTTAATTCCGCTGCGTAATTCGTTAAAATGCTAGTGTGTTTTTGTTTATAATTTTCTAATTATTGAGAATAGAGATTGGATCTAGCATTAGAAATTTAACAGTCCATAGTCAAACTTTTCTGGATTCTTGCCAGTAAAACCAGCTTTCTCATAGTGCTAGTATGATTGAGTTTTGAAGGGAAAGAGGTGCCTTAGACGATTAAAGATTGGGAAATGGGGGCACCCTTGGGGCAAACACTCAGGGAGAAATTAAGTTGAGAAAGATTGCAGTAAAATACTCCCTAAGACCAAAGAGAAGCAACCACAGAGATAGATAAATGAATAAACAAGTTGCTTAGACGCATAAAAGGCACTCAGGATGACTAGACCCAATTTAAAAAAGTCTATCCTATTCTGAATATGAATAAGTGGGACAGATGGATATAGAGCCTAGGATTAAGAAGATTACGGTGCCAAATGGGATCAAAGTGTTATGGGAAAAGATACCAGTAGAGATGAACTATATTTAGAAGATTTATGAATTAAACACTTGGAAATGATACAAAAGACTCAAATCTGGTTGCTAGTAGGATTTAAGACATTCCTAACATGATTCAGCTTGTTGGTTTTTATAACTCAGATCTGTAAATGCACTAAACAACAAGCAAAATAACACATGCAAGGCCTAAATAGCCCTCTAGCAGCTGAAAAAGACGACTTAAGTAACCAGTACATATTTCTAGGGCTGAAATGGAGTCATTAACCAAGGGTTTTCGAACAAAACTCAAACTATGAAGGCAAACAAGTATTCAGGTACTAAGAAGCTAAGAAAACCAAGCATATGCAAACAAAATAAAGGTTGGAAAACAGAGAAAATGTTGACTAATGGAGAAATTGTTGATTGATGAAACTACAAAGATTTAGAACCTAGTAATTGAGGTACTTACCTGTGTCCAGTTGTTGCTGAAGTCGCTCTACCCTTCCTAGTAGTGAGTTGAGGTAGATTTCAGCTCGGAAAAAGGTCTAAGATTGGCCAGGGCGCACTAGAAGTACTAAGTTCTTCAACCTGCAAACAAGAAATTTAACTTAGTAAGTGTAAATCCAATGGGACATCACAAAAGCCAAGTCAAACTCAACTTACAGACTAAAGATAACATGGAGATCAACAAGGGAAATAACAAGAAATAAAAGACAAGAGAGCAAATTGATCTCTCTAAGCAAAAACTCCCTTCACTGAGAACACCAAGCCACCTTGGGCGAATTTGTTGCTCTTCTCCTATATGTAAACACTGAAAATATTGCTCCAAACCAATAAATCTAAGATCTAACCATTCAAAGAGGATGGCAAGGGACTAAATACATCAACAACACACTAAAACACAAGAGATTTGAGGCACAAAGAAATCTGGTTTCTAATTCCTGTAGAAAACTCTCCAAAAGTCCTTTACAATGAGTTTCTCTTCTTCTTTTATAGGAATGAGAAGAGAAAAATCCCTAGCCATAAGGATGGATGGCTGAAATTAGATCCTAGAAGTTAAAGATCAATGTTGAGATAAAAAACTCTGCAATATTAATTTTACATAAGCTAGAAAATGGTTGAAAAATGAGGCAAGCAAATTGCCTCATAGAGCCCATAAGTTACAACTTCATGTCAAGTTATTTTCCTAGGAGGCATGGGGGATCACTAGCCCCCCCCCCAGCTTACATTACTTTTGAAATATTACATCATTTACATGCTTTTTATTTTTTTTCAATTTACAAATTCGCCCCTTGGAGATGAAGTGCAGTCCCCTGGGATAAGGAAAGCATGTTGGGCCCACTCTAGATGCCGGATGGATATTTTGATACTTGGGTATTGTTAGAATTTTTTTTTCACAAGGGACCCAAGTTGCTACTTTTTCCATTCTGTCCATATTTAAATTCCCACTAGGCTTAGGAATTTTTAATTCCAGACTTAGAAAAAGCCTGTTAATTATTTTAATTGACTCCCAAGTATGAGAATTAATGCTCAAATCACCTCCAAATGCCTCAATATGGATCCATGATGAATGTTATGATGTACAAACCAAATGCATGCAAAAAACCAATATGAATTCTTCATTTGATGGCTGCTCCAAATAAATAATTTTCAACCTTAGGCTTTTAGATTAATGCTTAGGACAATTCCATAATAAAAGCCAATTATAAAAAATAGGCTGAAAATAATACTTGGAGGGGTCCAGTTGACCTCCAATGGCCGTAGCATGATAAAATATGGATCATGAAGTACACGTACTGCTAGTTGGTCCTGGTGACCAAGTCAAAGTCGTGTTTGACCAAGTCAAAAAGTCAACTCTTGGTCAAAACTCTGCAATCAAGTCCAATGGTGCAAGGACTCATCCAAAGCCTAATTGAAGATGAAATATCACTTAAAATGATAAATATTGAAAGATAACGAAGTTACAGATTCTACTTTACACAAGCAATCACTACAAAATCTCTGCATAGTCTCCTCATAGGACAAGAGCATCACAAAAATTAAAGCATGCCGTGAGTTCATATATATATATATCAACATCTAGTTAGCGATCATAAATCATTGCATAGATCAACCTTCTCTTGGGTGGAGTGGGATGATAAACAAGTCAAAGGCTAGTTAAGTGAGAGATTGGTCATGGAAGACTTGAGTTACTCTTGGAGAAGAGGGAAAGCATGAGTCTCTGTAACATTCATCAGTAAGGCAAACGCTAGGGAGCAAGGTGTCTCACAAATGGATGATGTGCTAGAAGATGATACACCTTTGAATCTAGCAAATGTCCCTTTATTTCTCATTTGCATAGATCTTTCTTTCATTTTCACTTTGTTGCTTAAATATTTTTCTTTGAAGCTCTTTTTCTTTCTTTTTGATATTTCTCTTTTTGGAACACTTTCCTTCTTTGCTATCCTTTAGTGTTATTGACTAAAAGATATTGGCCCTGGATGCCTTTTGGGCACCAGTGATGACACAGCCTTAGCTCCGTTGCCAGCCACCGTCCATAGGTGCAACGAAGTTTCCACAGTAATGCTTGTTTAGAGCAAATAGGCTTAACCTCTTAAGGAGTACCTACCCTTTCAACCATCAACCAATTTCAAGGATGGGGGACTTGTCTCGAGTTTTAGTAGCACACTTCTAGCAACTATGCCAACCTTAGCTCATTTCCCAACATTGGTGGCGATCCGATAGGAAAGGTACATGGGGTAAGTAGGTGGAAATCCTAGGCTCATATCCAATCAAGCAATGTTTCCAAGAAGAAATGCATAAGGCTTCGAAAAACCAACTCTCCTAGGAAATCATAGCTAATTAAGCACTATTTCCAAGAAGAAAAGCATACGGCTTCAGAGAAATTTGTCACACACATCTCCTAGGAAATCATAGCTAATCAAGTATTGTTTCCAAGAAGAAAAGCATACGGCTTTGTAGAATTTTGTCGCACACATCAAAGTCGAGACACCAGGGGAAGACATGGAGGCCATCCTAATAAATAGGTCACAAAGGGGAGGGTCCTTGTGTTTCTTAGTTATATCCAAGTCCAATGGGATTTTTCAATAGCAAAGGGGAATGGATGGAAGATGGATAAGGCCAACAGGCGGAACCAAGGGATAGTTTGTGATCCATGCAATGCTCTAGAGACCACGCCGAATATTGGTTTGGATATAAAAAAACACTACTACTAAATGTAATGCTATACAAAATTCCTACTCACCTTGCTCATCAAAAGATTACAAGTGTAATTTAGAATCTAAAACTAGTCAATTCAGTCCATATGAATCATACATTATATACATAACATCCTCTAGGCATATTAAAAAATCTCATGGCATCACTGCTCTGCAACACCACCTTGCTCAACAAAACTTATCCAACTCTGATTTGCTATGGCAAAAATGAGGTATAACGCCCCCATACAATTGGTGGTACAACAAGTAGTATGTGGACAGTGGAGCATCCAAACACATGACCCTTAACAAGAAGGTTATCAATAGATGTGAAGATTAGGAGGTTGGCATACAAGAGGAGATGGGCGATGATGCCACTTATCTAGTTACATGAATTGGTTCAGTCTCTTTTCGGATGCCATCATGTGATGTTCTTGAACTACCTGATGTTTTGTATGCCCTCGATTTAACAAAAATCTTCTTTCCTTTTTAGCCATGATAGATCTTACATGTGTGGATGAGTTTGAAGATCAACAAGTTATTATAAGAGATTGCATACATGATCCTAGTCGAATTTTGGTCAACAATATGTGCTAAGGTGGCCTTTATAGATTGTTTACTGATCTGATTAAACATAGAGCTTTGGTGGATGGCAATGGCAAATTGTGCAAACTCAAGCACAAGAGATTGGTCATCTGCACTATGGAGTAGTGCCTCTCTTGAAAGATATGGTGTAAGGATTGCCAAACTTCAAGGTCAATAAGATAGGATTGTGCACTTGGCAAGCATGTTAAGACTGCTTTCCCAAGTAGTGAACATATATCAAGATAGATTCTTGATTTGGACCAATGACTTCAGCTTCATTGGGAGGTAACATTTACTATGTTTCCTTCATTGATAATTCCTCTAGGAAAACTTAGATCTACTTTATGAAGATCGAGGATGAAATCTTTAGTAAGTTCCAATAATTAACGTTGTCGTGGATAATGTAAATTTTTCTCATTCCCCCGACCCGGTTTCAACCACCATTTTCATCATTGTTTAATGCCCAAACCAATTTACTTTATACTGCAAATTAAGTCATTTATCATAAATAAAATATGACTGAAACACATGAATAATTTTTACAACTTTTAATGAGCAGTAATAAAAACATAGTCACACATAAAAATTCAGACTCAGAAATTTTTGGTCAAATGACCTAGGCAAAACCCTAATCTCCGGGGAAAACCTGTTCTTGAGAGAGAGAGAATTTTATTTTCAGTATAAAATTAAAGTACAACAAAAAAATCAGAGATGAACTTATCTCCACCACAGTGCTCAGCCAGTTGAATAAATTCTGAAATTTTACAGTCAAATTTTCTGCCAACCAGATGCCTCTAAAAACGTGCCAAAATGACTTTACGAACTGTCTCAATTTTTCGTGCCCATTGCTGTACTGTATAGACTGTACGAACCTTGATTTTCGTGCCCAATTGTACGGACCACCTCGAACTTCGTGCCCAAGAAATCGTGTAGACTGCCTCGAAATTTGTGCCCAATTGTACGGACCACCTCGAACTTCGTGCCCAAAAAATCGTGCAGACTGCCTCGAAATTCATGCCCAAAAATTGTCTTGAGAAATGTGCTGTACAGAAATGCAAATACTGTTGCTGTACGGTCTTGGGAAACGTGCCCAATGTTGCTGTCTCTCAACCTTCAAATTTTCTCCTTCTCTGCTCTCCAACTCTCATGGGAAAAAAATAATGAGACTCTAATTCCTTTCCTTGCCTTTCTGGTGTCTAAATGAGGAAGCTGAATAGTCATCTAATCCAAGGGCCCAAAATGAATTAGATGGATGGATGAGATTAAATGCACTTTTAATTCTCTGCAAAATTAGTTTTACTCACCTCACTTAAATTTATCAAAAAGTCACTTTATTTTCTGAAGTGAAAATTAAAACTCATCTCAAGTTATTAATTGCAAGGGTCACGTTAATTTTCCCCTTTTATGACTTAGGCAAAAGTCACTAGGGGAACACTTTCGTAGGTACAAAAATCAACACTCCCTCTTACTGAGGAAGGTGTTCTGCACCACACCCAACTTATCTCTGAAATAAATGAACTTGCCTCTTCCAAGAGACTTCGTTAGGATATCTGCAACCTGCTCATCAGTGGAAATGTACTGCAACTCCACAGCTCCTCTTTGAACATAATCACGCATGAAATGGTACCTGATCTGAATATGCTTTGACCTGTCGTGAAATACTGGATTCCTAGAGAGCTGAATGCAACTTTGATTGTCACAATAAATCACCGTAGGCCTCAGCGCTCGATCAAATAAATCCACCAATAACTTGTGAAGCCACAGTGCTTCGCAACTAGCCTGAATTGCTGCCATGTACTCGGCCTCTGCAGAACTCAAAGCAACAGACGTTTTGCTTCTGACTGAACCACGACACTGCTGCCGAGCCCAAACTGAAACAACATCCAGAAGTGCTTTTCCGGTCTGCCACACTGCCTGCCCAATCTGAATTCGTGAAGCCAATCAACCTAACCCCATCCGATCTCTTATAATCCAGACCATAATCCACTGTACCTGCAAGGTATCTCAACACATGTTTTTCGGCAACCCAGTGCACTCTCCTAGGCTCCACCATGAACTGTCTTGAAAGTGTTCACCGCAAAACACAAATGTGGCCTAGAGTTGCCCAGATACATCCACGAACCTATGAGTTGATGATATAAGGTAGGATCCACCTTCTCTCCCTCAGAAGCATGAAGCTTCTTCCAGTTGGTGACCATAGGTGTAAACATTGACCTGCAATCCTCCATCCGAAATCTCCTAAGAATATCCACTGCATACTTTCCCTTCCCTAGAAAAATATGACCAGGCTCCTGCCAAACCTCCAATCCCAAAAAATAATGCATCAACCCAATGTCAGTCATCTCATACTTTGAAGCAAGATCTCTCTTGCAAACTGCAATAGGTCTCTCATCACCTGTGATAAACAAATCATCCACATACAACAGAAGAATGAGCGGATCATCTCCAACCATGATGATATAGAGATTCATATTAGCCTCAATCTTATGAAAACCCATCGACAACAAGTAAGAGTCTATCCTAGAATACCAAGCTCGAGGAGCTTGCTTCAGCCCATACAAGTCTTTCTTCAGCCTTCAAACATGAGACTCTCTCCCATGAATCTCAAAGCCCTGTGGCTGCTCCACATAAACCTCCTCCTGTATGATTCCATTGAGAAATGCAGTCTTCACATCCATCTGATGGATCTTCCAACCCATTTCCGTAACAATGGAAATCAATGATCTGATAGAAGTATAATGAGCAACCGGTGCAAAAGTCTCATCATAATGAACTCCCTCTACATGTGAAAACCCCCTGCGCCACAAACTGAGCCTTGTATTTCTCCACACTGCCATCTGCAACCTGCTTTACCTTGTAAAGCCATCAAGAAGTCACCACTGACTTCCCCTCAGGTCTCGGAACAATCTCCCAAACATCGTTCTTAATGATGGAATGATACTCTTCCATCATGGCATCTCTCCAAACATGGTGTTGAGAGGCTTCCTCAAAAGTAGATGGCTCCGAATCACGAAGACTAGCAATGAAGGCCATACCCAACCTATCTGGCATCACTATAGTCCTCACTGGCTCCTTGGGTGCTCCAAAATCCTTAGCTTCCTTCAGGGTCTCCCGAAGCCATTTAGGCTTCCTCCTCCTTGAAGGTTGTTCCCAAACTGGTCTGTCATCATTTGAAGAAATCCCATAAGTAGAAGGCCCAAAAACTTGTGTACCAGGAGCTGGTGAAATTTGTTATCCGGTACCTATGTATGGTGAACTTGTGACTGAGAACCAAAACTTGTCCCCGAAGAACCTGCTAGCTAAACCATTGAACCTGAAGATCTTGTGTCTGTAACCTGTGGCCCAATAACCTAAGAAACCTGTGAACCTGTACTTTGTACTGAAGGTACCTGTGACACTGCTTGAGGTGTGGGAACCTGTTGCTCTCCCTGCATTGACTCTCTGGACTTCCTGAAGGCCTGCTCCTCCTCAAACTCACTTCCCGCCTCACAACAGCCTTCCTTAGGGAAGGAAGATAAATGCGGAAGGCCTTCGAAGTCTCATCATACCCCACAAAGATGCCTCTCTCTGCTGTGGGCTCAAGCTTTGTCCTCTTCTTAGAAGGGACATGTGAAAAAGTCAGGCAACCAAATATGCGAAAATGACTCACCTCAGGCTTCTTGCCTGTAAACATCTCCTCAGGAGTCTTGTTCCCCAAGGCACAATGGGGACTCCTGTTTTGAAGGTATACAACTGTACTACATGCCTTTGACCAAAGAAAGAAAGGAAGTGACTGATCATGTAACATGGCTCTCGATGCTCCAACAATGGATCGGTTCTTCCTTTCTGCTACTCCATTCTGCTCAGGAGTGTAAGGTACTGTCAATTGTCTCCGTATGCCCTCCTGTCTGCAATACTCATCGAACGCCTTGTAGGTATACTCACCCCTGTTATCTGATCTAAATGCCCGAATCCTCCTCCCAGTCTGGTTCTCCACAAGATCTTTGAACTCTTGGAACCTCTACAAGACCTCCTTAGATTTCTTGCTCCTCAAGAAGTAGATTCAGGTCTTTCTGGAATGATCATCGATGAATGTCACATAATACTCAAAACCTCTCAGAGAAACAGATGACATAGGACCACACAAATCAGAATGTATCAAATCAAGTAGTCTTGCTGACCTGCTATCACTGCTCGAAAAAGTAGTCTTGGTGTACTTTACCAAAGCACACCCTCTGCATACATCACTGTGCTCAGTGCTAAACCCAGGCAAACCTGTAACCATGTACCTCAACATCCTCAAAGATGGATGATGCAGATGAGCCATCCTCCTATGCCATAGCTCACAAAGCTCACTGCCGCTGCTATGTGTCAAAGCATGTTGGGGCTGAAACAAGAGCTTGTACAACTTCCCACATCTGACTCCAATGGTGTAAGAGGCAGATGGTCTTGCAGTCTTGGGAAAAACTCGCACATGTCCATCTAGGAAAGACACCCTAAGACCCCTGTCCTCGATCATGGAAATTGATATCAAGTTCTTCTTCAACCTAGGTACAAACAACACGCACCTCACGGTCATGGGACTCATGGACTCTCTCTGAAATGTAATGGTCCCACACCCAACAGCTCTGACAACTGTGTCATCCCCCAACACTACCTCCACATCTATCGCTGCCTGTGAAAGCTCAGAGAACATCTCTCAAGCACCTGTCATGTGGTTCGAAGCTCCATTATCAATATACCATGTGCTAGTGGTGGATGCACTGAAAGAATGGTTAGGCAACAAGGAATACTACCTCTCAATCTCAATGTCTGCATTGGTGATGATGGATGCTCTCTCTCTATCAACATGCCCAGCATAGAGAGAAAACTCTCTCTCAAATCTAGCTGTAAACTCCTCAACTTCTGTTGAAGCTACTATTTGCTGCTGCTTCTTCTTCTTCTTCCGTGGGCACTGTCCAGCATAGTGCCCAAGGTTTTGACAAGGAAAGCACTTTACAATGCTCAAATCCTTCTTCTATCCATCTTACTGCTTAGCCCCACCCTTCTTGGGGCCCTTCTTGAACTTCTTCTTTCCCTTGGTAGTCAAAGCCACATTCTCCGCATCCTCCCTGCTAGTAGAAGAGCTCCCCTGCACAAGACCTCTCCGGGTCTCCTCTTGAACAAAATCATCCCAAAGTTTGTCCCAAAAAGGCAAGTTCTCTCTGGATACTATAGCCTCCACAAAAACAGCCCAAGGCTTTGCAACCCCATTCAAAGCTGTTCGCACTAGCTCAGAGCCAAAAACAACCTCCCCCATTGTTGCAAGCTCATCTCTCACCCGAGAGATCCTAGTAAGGTAGGAAGTCACTCCCTCGGCCTTGGCCATCTTGATACTCTTCAATTTCTCTCTCAACACCATTTTCTTATTCTCATTTGAGCTTTGAAACAAGCTGGTCAAAACATCCCACATCTGATATGCACAGGTTTTACAAGAAATGTGAGGGATAACATGATCTTTAATTGCATCTAGAATAATCCTTCTAGCCTTTACGTCCTTCTTGTTGAAGGCAGAAAGTGCTTGGAAGCGAGAACTACAATAGGATTCGTTGTAGTATTATAAACCACTTCATCCCATAACTCATTTTACTCCAATATAAGCACCAATCGAGCTTTCCATGGGACAAAATTCCCAGCCCCATCAAGCCTATCCTCCAACCTAAGTCCTGTTGCCATTTCACTGCAAAGTTCAAGTCTCAACAAGGTACTGCCCACTGATAAAAGAATTCACTGATAGTCTGAAATTTTTTAGTGTATAAAAATTCTGCTCTTTCTCTAACAAAGCTCTGATACCATGTAAATTTTTCTTATTCCCCCATCTCAACCACCATTTTCATCATTGTTTAATGCCCAACCCAATTTACTTTCTGCTACAAATTAAGTCATTTCTCATAAACAAAATATGACCGAAACACATGAAGAATTTTTACAACTTTTAATGAGTAGTAATAAAAACACAGTCACAAATAAAAATTCAGACTCAGAAATTTTTGGTCAAATGACCCAGGCAAAATCCCAGTCTCTGGGGAAAACCTATTCTTGAGAGAGAGAATTTTATTTTCAGTATAAATTTAAAGTACAATAAAAAAATCAGAGATGAACTTATCTCCACCACAGTGCTCAGCCAGTTGAATAAATTCAGAAATTTCACATTCAAATCTTTTGCCAACCAGCTGCCTCAAAAAATGTGCCAAAATGATTGTACGGGCTGACTCGATTTTTGTGCCCACAACTCTATCGTACGAACCTCGATTTCCGTGCCCAAATGTACGGACTATACAGACCACCTCGAATTTTATGCCCAAAAAACTATGCGGACTACCTTGAAATTTGTGCCCATAAATTTTCTCGAGAAACGTGTTGTACGGAAATGCAAATACTGTTGATGTACAGTCTTGGGAAACGTGCCCAATGCTGCGCTCTCTCAACTTGTAATTTTTCTCGTTCTCTGCTCTCCAACTCTCATGGGAAAAAAGGAATGAGACTCTAATGCCTTCCCTTGCCTTTTTGGTGTCTAAATGAGGAAGCTGAATAGTCATCTAATCCAAGGGTCCAAAATGAATTAGATGGATGGATGAGATTAAATGCACTTTTAATTCTCTCCAAAATTAATTTTACTCGCCTCACTTAAATTTATCAAAATGTCACTTTATTCTCTAAAGTGAAAATTAAAACTCATCTCAAGTTATTAATTGCAAGTGTCAATTTAATTTTCCCCTTTTTATGACGTAGGCAAAAGTCACTAGGGGAACCCTTTCCTAGGTACAAAAATCAACAGAGAATCAAATAGGTAAGCAAATTAAGGTGTCGAGATTTGACAAAGGGGGATAGCACACCTCCAAAGGCTTTGATGCCTTTTGTAGGGAATCATGGATCAAGAGGGAGTTAAAATTTGAAAGTAACTTATATCCCTTAGTGGAATTAGGTTGTAGAGAGGAAGAATAGGTTCATCATTGAGACAACCAATGCTACGATTTAGATCTAGGTCTCTCCATGTTTCTTTCGACAAAAGCATGCTGTACAACTGTCTACATGTTGAACAAGTGTCCTCACAAGATATTGAAGGACAATACACTAGAGAAAGTTTTTACTAGTGGGAAACCTCACGTTTCACACTTTTGTGTATTTGGTGTCCTGTGTATATTCATATTCCTAATGACGAAATCTAAACTTAAACCTTTTAGTACGAAGGGTATATTTGTATGTTACAGTGAGTCCTTCAAGGCTTATAAGATCTATATTCCACCACAAAGGAAGGCAGTGGTGAGCTGGGATGTGAAATTTGATGAAGATGCATGATTTAAGCTCGAGCACATGTATGATTTCCTGGTACCACAGGAAGCAGTGGACAACTGCAGTCAGTTCAGCAGAGGTAGAGTATATGGCAGCCTTTTTTGCTAGTTGTTAGGTCATATGGATTCGCAAGTTGAAAGTAGAGTCGACTGATGAGATGTTGGAGCCTAAAGATTTTTACCGTGACAATCGGATTTGCATCAAGCTCTCTAAGATCCATTGTTTCATGATTGCTCCAAGCATATCGATATCTGGTACCATTTCTTTAGAGACAGTTCAGAATTGAGCAGCGGTTCTTGAGTATGCTCCTTCAGATTTGTTGGTTGCAGTAATTCCCTTAGACCCTGCCAAAGGGGAACCTTGAGATGCTGAGGGAAACTTGGTTTGGTGGAGAACACCTTCTTTGCAAAGAGGGAGAGGTAGTTTACCTATTGGTTTGTATGTGTTCTCCTTCAGCAGTGGCACACTATAGTCCAGCAGATTTGATTTCCATTCTTGAAGTCTGTGCAATGTTGATCGTTGTGTGTGAGAAGGGCACAGTTAATGAACATGTAGCTTCAGTTTAATAGGCAGTCTGTGTGTGAGGTTCATGCATGCACCTATTTAGCATGCCTTATGAGTTTTTTCAGTTTAGGAACAACTGTCCTTTCTTAAATTAGAATGTGTGCTTTTCTCTCCTAGTTCAGGTGCTTTCCTTGTCTTTAGTTTTAAGTGCTGTTATTAAATTTGGAAAAGCGCATAACTAGATTTAACCTAGGTGCTTTATTCTAGGCGGGGGTTTGGGTTAGGGCTTTTTCCTAACTTAGGCGCCTAGAGGGATAGTTCTATTTTGTAAACTCTAGTTCTCTCTTACTCTATCAAAGAGAGATAGGGTGACTTCACTAGACACAAAACTGAATGCATTAGATAGTTTAGTTTTGAATTACTCCATTATAATTTCTTCTTTCAGACTTCAGTCAATAGAAGACAGGTGTGATTGATAGCTAGAGTCTTGTGTTTGCAATTCATATTTCCAGCTTGTTCGCGTATGAAGATCTAGCATTCAAATCATAGTTACATATATCGTGTTGGCGAATATATCGCTGAGGGTCCGGAATGTAACTTATCGGCAACAACGACGAAAATATCGACAAATGTCGTAAAGCATCAAAAAAATACAAAAATAACCATTTTTTTCAATTTTTTAACATCTAAATCAACAACAACTTCAAATAAACACATTGCTACATAAAAATGAAAATACAACTAATATATAAGATGCATAAGATGTCAAATGGTGGATCATGATCACATATCGACTATAAACTAAAAATACTGAAACATGTTCCTCATGGAATGATAGAAAATCACATCAAATGATCAAAATAAATGTCTCTCAAGAGATGAATCATCATGACTCATGAGGCATCTAGATACTACATAATACAATGA